>OY735232.1:28716531-28836531 GCA_963457665.1 Thysanoteuthis rhombus
GAAACTGTCAAACAAAACACATACGTACTGTATATCTCACACTACAGTAAAAACAACCACACCGTATAACAAACACAAAATACGATTGCAAAATTGCATCTACTATCACCACAATTAACACAATAACCCCCCCAAAAAACGAAACACGAAAAAAACACTATATCGATTTTGTTTTGGTAAAGAACACTGTTTTTCAATGAACCCAAACCAGGGACAGCTTAATCCTTTTTGAGGCGGATCCGTCCCCTGAAAATGGTGTTAGCAGAGGAATGCGCTCTCTTAGTGCTTTTTAACTTTAATTGAGAATGATGCAGGGAGTAAAATATTTACTATTGAATTGCATTTGTGAAGATTCAATGTAAATCGAGATATGATTAATTTTTTTAAGGTTTTGGGGCCTTTAACAGCAATGGTGTCACCACATTGACATGGATTGGCTTTCAAATAAAATTTAAAAATCAGGACATAATGTAGCTCCAGCAGCTGATAACGGCAACACAGCATTTGGATTTGACTCTACAAGAGAGCGAACTGATCAGCGTTGGTTATGAAAATTTTGGTTTGGAAATAGGGATACCAATAACAAACCTCGATGAAAGGCCAAAACTGTTATTAATGATGGAGAATTGTCGACAGCAGCGGCCAACGACCCACGAATAACAGTTTAAGCACTTTTTTGAGTTTTTAAGACTTCAACAGGGACCATATCACATCATATAAAGGTAATAGGAAAGTTGAAAAATGAACAATGAAAAGCTCCATGGCAGTGCCAGACAGCACATCTCTCAGCTGATTGAGTTTGAGCTTACAGAATCGGGATATGAAGTTTTGCAGCATCCTCCATATTTATCTGACATTACTCCTACGTATTATAATCTTTTCAATTATTTTGAACTTCATATCTGCGATAAAGGTTCAATAAAAGCGAATCGATAATTTGTGCCTTTACTGAATTCGTGACCACTGGACTTGAAGAGTTTTTATTAAACATGGCATATTGTCAATAAAGGATCGTTGGAAAAGAGTTATTGCTTCAAATGGGGTGATATTTTGATTAATTATTTACCGTCTTTATGTCAAGCTTCATCTTTCAATTCAAAGAAGAATATTTCATACGTTATAGCCAACTACATTAGAACAGATCTGAAAGGTTGTGCATAGACTAAAACTGTAAAATTGCGACTTCGTCATCTTCTAGACACTTCTCTATTTTAAATGCCGTCACTGACTGACAAATCGGAATATGAGTTGTCAGCCATCTTCTTTTGAATACATATAAATAAGTATATCAAATGGTGTAATCCCGTCTTTTATATTCCATTTAATCCTAATAAATTTAGGGGTATTAAGACGTGTAGACGTTTTAGTCAATTCCAACTTTCCCCAAAGATGGCTGACACGGTCAGTGATTATTTTCGCAAGATCACCAAAAAATTTTTTCCGGATAAAGATTTCGAGTCTTAAAAGTAAGAGTTGTCCCCCGACAATATAGGCGTATGGCAATCGTCAACCCTATGATTGTCACTAATAAAGGGGAGAAAGGATCTATCGGATGGTACGGATGGCTTAAAGAGAGCGAAAATTTGTAAAAAACACCAGGACCTTGCCTGGCAACTGAGAAGATTGTGAAACGTTATGTCAAGGTCGTGCCCATACTAGTTGGCACACTTGGAACTGTGCCAAAAAACACAAGAATCTAGATTGAATGACTTGAAAATTCTAGTCCAGATCACATTGATGCTGAGGTCTACGAGAATTCTAGAAAGGTGCTCCAGATTTTGAGGAGACTTGGTGTCTCCAGCGGTAACCAAAAGACATTTGGTATGGAACACGCGAATGTAAGAAATGTAGTAAGAATAGTATCAATTATTGCCTTTGTGCCTTTTATTATCAAGCAAGGTATGAGTACCGCATTACCAAAGCGTACAGCTTTACTTTTTCGAAAATACTGCCGTGTCTTCCGTCATTTAATCAGCGCTATTGTCATCCGCCAGGTGAGAGAGGAATGTCTATGATTGCAGCAGGCTTGGCATACCTTTGCCTTCATAACACTAGCACCGTAACCTGCTGACTTTCACCGTCAGAAAATCACCTGATCTTTCCGTTGTCAGTCCCATTAATTCGCCACCCACCCCGATAGTCCACCACACACCCCGATCGACCTTATTGCCATAGAAACAGCACGTAGACAAAGTCGAATTACCAAAACGAGGCTCAGCCAAGCATATTTAGTAGGGATAATTTTCCTTAGAAAAGCTGACTAAACAAATAAATTAGATCTACACACTTTCCTATCGGTTGGTGAAATGAGTGACGCCACTTCAGGTGCTTGTCACATTTTAGGCAATCGTCACATATTAAAAAATCCCTAATCTTTTGCATTATCTTTATAATGTCTTAAATAATTATCATTTTTCATTTTGGAGAAGTCGAATTACAAAACAATGTTTGGTCTGATATGTTAGGTTAGGTGTCCCTGAGAAACCTGACTGAGAAGTACTCAGAGAGCGCATACCTCTGCCAAAGCCAGGATCATCGAAAACTACATGAAAATCAGTTCATAGAATGCTATGGAGGTAACTGTTATTAGATTTGCCTAAAAGTTAACTCAATTTTTTTCTATGCTAATGACCCACCCTTCCTCAAAATATCATTCGAATTCATTGAGAATTTAATTTATTTGTAAAAATATTTTTTTTATCTGGAACCTCCTTCCTCTGCACAGTATCCTTCAATAGTTGAAATTTACATTTGGATTCTCTTTGTTCTGAGAAAAAAACAATAAAAAGTGTACGTTTTCATGTTTCATAGTAGTCTTGCAGATAAGTCTCACCGGTTGATAAGTCACACCCACTTTTTGTTAATGGTATTCTTACCTGAAACTTTGACCCGTTTAAAATAAGGTTTAGCAGATTACTCGCATGCATTCTTGTTTAAAGAAAAAAAACTGCGACTAATTGATGAGTTTATACGGTACTCTGTTTCACACAATTCAAACTTGTAAAATACCTGGGTTCATTTTTTATGGAGTTTTTATAAACGAACTTATCTAAGCTCATTTTACAAATAATACGATACATTTTTTTTCAAAAACCTCAAGTACTCGGAATTCAAAAATAACCATTGTCTTCAAGTGCGTCCAAATAACTTCGAGTATTTTATTCCTTTACTGCATTTCACCAAAATCAAATACCTGAGGAAAAAGTATTTTTTCTCTAACTGCATTTCATGACTGATCATGCCCAACAGGTCATGCTGCCAAAATACATTGGTCATTTGTCGGTTTCTATTGAGTGACTAACTAAACCTGTTTTAACGCTCATTTGTCGTAGATAAGCATGAATCTACAGGGTCTGTGCGAATTAAGTCGGCAGACAAGTAATGAAAAAGATATTTATTTTACACAACAAACATTTATTTTTCAAAAGATTTCCTTCCTTGTTAGTGGTGAATATTAATCAATCATATAGATCGGAAATTTCAGATCAAAATTAAGTTAATAGCTACATGAAAGGCAACAAATTTATTGATCCACTCTGCCTTTCCCCCCTCTCTCCCCCTTCTCTCTCATATATGTATAAATGAGTGAACGATTTGGAATGAGACAAACTCAGAAGTAGAAATGTATGGAAGCTTTGCATTACTGGCGACTGTTCAGCTCAATGGTAAGAGCAACGCTACGTTGAAATGGCTACCTTATCGATTCCTACAGCAGTCCCATTTTCTTTAATTGTTTATTCTATTTACGTTGTTGAGTGATTCTTCAACATTGTAATATATATATATATATATATATATATATATATATATATATATATATATATATATATAGAGAGAGAGAGAGAGAGAGAGAGAGAGACAGAGAGAGAGACGGACAAAAAATAGATAGATAGATGGATAAAGACTGATTGAGACGGACAGACAAAATATATATAGACAGATTGAGACAGACAGACAGACCAACAAATAGATAGGCAGACAGATCGATAGACATAGACAGATTGAGACAGAGAGACCAACAAATAGATAGGTAGATAGATAGGTAGACATAGGCAGATTGTGACAGACATGCAAACAAGTACATAGATAGGTATAGACAGATTTGAAAAGACAAATTGATAGAACGATAGATGGATGGACAAATCGAAATAGATAAATGGATAAATAGAAAATTATTTGATAAATGTTATACGCAGAGAAACATATATATATATATATATATATATATATATATATATATATATATATATATATTAGAGAAAGTCGTTTCGACGTAACTATTTTGTTATTCAGCTTATCAATGTGTGTGTTAAAGTTGTCGATGCCGGTATTTTTTGTTACTACGTTTGGGCCGTGGAGCCCTTTGGCTCATGTGGATGTTCTTTGTTCTCGGTCTTCCGTCTGATTCGTCTCCCTTGAAGGCAAATCAACATTAGAGAAAAAGGGGGGGGGGTCTGTTGACAAATATAAACAAATTAAAAGTTAAATCATACGGAAGAAGACAAAACAAAGCAAAACAAAACAAAACAAATACACGTGAAGAAGGTCGTAGGATACAAGCAGTGATGCCGAATAAAAAATATTTTCGCGGTAGCTTGACTGCCGAAAGCGCTAAATAAAAAAAAAACAAAAACAAACAGCCCCCAAAAGCTAAAAATGGGCAAATAAAACACCACTAAAAGATGCTGAAAATGGCCCAAACACACAAATGAAGGCCAAAATGTTTAAGAACGCCCGCGCTCTTAAGGACTGCTAAAACAAGATACGCGCTGAATTTAGCACAAAAGGCGCTGAATTGGCAATACCGGGCATACAGCCGCAATGTTGAGAAAGAAATGAACAGCTGAGACGATGATTAAAAGACCACGTCTAATAAAATCCAGACAAAACTCCAACCCATTCCTTAGATTGTCAGCTGATTGTCTACTTCCTTTCTGAAGGCCATGCTCCCTCCTATTAATTACCAGTCGGCAGAACTTATTAAAGAATGATTAACACAAGCATAAATTACTACTATATATATATATATATATATATATATATATATATATATATATATATATATATATATAAGAACAATGATAGATATACAACAAGCGTGTGCACATGCATTATGTAGATTTCTATTAAAAAAAGTGTGCTCGGCAGGACGGTTATAACATGAATAAATATTTTTTTTCAATGGATCATTTGAAAATCTTTTCAAATGAAATAGAATGTACAATCTGTAATGAACCATTGGAAAAAATCTTTATTCATATATCATCATCATCATCATCATCATCATCATCAGTCTTTTATCGTCCGTCGTTGGACATAGACCTTCCCCAGGATCTGCAACAATTCTCTATCATGGGCATCGCGGAGCCGGTGTTTTCTGAATTTGTTTAGTTCATATTCCCATCTTGTATACTTTTGGCCTCAGTTTTGCATGTGATCTCAGGGGATCCCTGTTGCAAGTCGTGATGTCCATCGGTTGTCAGCCATTCTTACAACATGGCCTATCCATTGCCATTCAAGTTTTTAAATAGATTCTATGATGTCTCGGGCCTCCGTTTTCTCCCTGATATACTGTGCTGTCTTGTGATCCCTACATTTGAGTCTGAGCATGGTTCTCTCATGCGCGTGTTGCATGCTCCTCCGTTTGTAACATTCCATTTTTTACGGTTGAAAAGGAAAATTTTATTAATCAAATTTTATATAGTCCCAAAGCATCAAACAAGTTGGTACATTTACCACCGTTTTCTTTTTTGCTTTTTTAATCCAATAGAAAAGAGACACCTCCACTTCCTTATGGATTGTTCAGTCGAAGAAGACTGTAGAATGCATCGATTGAAACGAAAAAAAAAAACAAAACAAAACAAAAAACAGAAAAAGTAACGCAAAGAGTGAGTTCAATATTCTGAATAACTCATTGGGATATCTCATCCTTATTTTCGCTCATAAACTTATTTCTTGATATTAATGGAATAAACCCCGATACAACGGACCTCTGTATAATCAATTTCTGATTTAACAGGATTTTCCCATAATTTACCAATAATTTTCAATTAATTGCCCAAATTCTCAATTATGCTTAAAATCATCATTCATGAGAACATGAGTCTTTATGATAGATTTCAGATAAGATTTTGGGTCATTGCCAAAAAAGGTTTGGGACCACTCAACAACACAAAAAATTGAGTAAATATTACATATTCTTCATTGTCTGCTGTGTGGATGTAAGGTAATCCGACTGAATGGTAGTAGTAATTTGACAATGTGGCATGGAAGATTGACAATAACATGTGCTAGATCTCACAATCTGTTATTATCATTAAGATAAGACTTTATACATTTTGCCAATTTTTAATTGGCGTCGTCAGAACCTTTAGTAATACAGAAAACTTGGAATATAAAAAAACATGACAAGTTTTACGCTCTTATGGGGATGTATTAGCGATCAGGCTGATACTTCACGAGGAAAAAGGGTAGGAAGTGTTTGTACTACTACTATAACTGTTTCATTGACCAATCGAATATTCGATTGTCAGAAATTTTTGTGCAATCAATGATTGGAGAAGATGTCGATATGAAAATCATTTGTTTGCTATGCTTGGAACCGGAGATTTGCCAGTTTCAAGTCGGAGATAAAAATATGCAACTTAATCTTTTTATTCCTTTTTACCTAACCAAAAAATCCCTTTTTACTTGCAGATTCACGGTTCTTATTGGAAATATAGTTTAAAACCTGTCCCAGTGGAATATCTAAAGCATAAAACCATTCTATGGGGGTAAAATGCAATTTTGTGCAAAAAAAAATTGCTTCAACCACTCAAGGCAAACTTTTATCACAAAAAGATATTAACTTCACTATGCACATTTCGTTCAATGAGTTAATTTCATAACTTTTGTATGAATACACACTAATCCATAGACACACACGCACACATACACTCACACTCACGCATTCACACGCACATATTAGAAACTGTCAACCAAAACTGTCACCAGGTTTCTTCAGTTCACAAGTGTGTGAGAGTGTCTGGATGGCTATATGTGTATCAAGCGTACAGGCCACACTAATGGAGCTAGATGGCTGAAAATTTGAAGATTTACTCCTTTTTATGTCTCGGGATCTTTTCTCCCCCAAATTTTCCCCTATTTTTTTTTCAAAGAGTGAGTCCAGTTTGCAATTTGAGTTTATGCCAAATTGATTCTTTAGTTAGTGTTTTCTTTGTTGGAAATTTAGACTTTTTTAGTGATCATTGCCCAAGAAAGGGCCAGAGAAGTGACTTATTCGTTGATCATCTCTTTTCCATTTTTAAAAAATTGATTACCCCCAACACTGCATGCTGTCCAAAGACGTCGGTTGCACGACGGTTTCTGATGAGCAGCTAACCAGACATATATATACTGAGAGAGAGAGAGAGAGAGAGAGAGAGAGAGAGAGAGAGAGAGAAAGGAAGAAAGAAAGAAAATGAAAGAGAGAAAAGCCAGACCTGATGAGAGATAAAGAAGAAACAATATAATACTTTCTTACCGCTCCTTTGACGAAAGCCTCGAAGATATAATAAAAGGTTACAAAGAATAAAATCAAAAGTACGTAATACAAAATAATCTTATGTTTCATTGTGTCATAGTTTTGGGAGTGAAAAACATTTATCTCTTTGAGGCACATTTATTTTTCTTCCACTTGGAACTACTTTGCCATCTGTTGATCAACCTGGGTACTAAACAAAATGGTGGCACAGATTAAAAACCTTTGGGCTCCTAGATATCTGAAGATAAAAAGTGGTATTAAGGAGATGACAGATGTCTGACTTTCTATCTATGGACCTAAATACTCTGGCGAAATATTTAATATCTAGATTAGCCTGTTTGTGAAGGTAAATTGATTAAAAAATGTTTTCACCTTATAGCAAACATTCCATTTGTCTTTTTTTTTTTCAATTTGAACAACTACATCCGTTAATCAACCTGGATACTGAACAAAACGGTGGAACAAAATATAAACCTTTGGGTTCCTAGATATCTGAAGATAAAAGATGCCATGGAAAATGACGTATTACACAGATACCAACACTTCAGAAGTAGGATAAAATTTAATCCACAATGCTTCAAAGAATTAACAGTTTAATTAATTCTTTATAGCAGCAATCGCTGTCACTGACTGACTGACTAATCGACATAGAGAACGCCTCACGCGATATCCATGAAACATTCCCCAACCCTTTCTGTGAATCTGATGTCGCTTAAATGACATTTTATCATTACATCATCAGAACTTGGTAGTCTATATTACTACGTCTAAATACAAACACGTGCCAATTACAAGAATGAAATTCTATTTTACTAGGATATTAACTTTGAATAGAAGTTCTTTCATAGGAAAGGGCTTTTAAAGGTGGGGGCTTTGAAAGGAAAGGGCTCCTAAAGGCACTGAAGATCGAACTATAATATCTATGGTCTGACTTTCAGGCTTGCCTTTTTTCACAATGTAACCAGTTTATCTCTTATAGGAATACTGTTACATTAGAGGCGATAAGTCGGACTTTCTGTCGTGTCGTTAACGGGGGTCCAAACATTTATTCCGGAGGAAAACCTCTCGTTGTCCTCAAAATTGAATGTTACTAGTAACTGTCGACACAGTATACTGCTGATGGTAATCTTCTTAGCGTTAAAGATATCCAGTAGTCTATAGCCGTGATTTTACGTCATTGACCACAAAAGTATCCACTGGAGGAGTTTCATTTATTTTTATCAGCTATGAATGCCAAAAAGTCTACGAGAGCCAAAAACGTATTCGTTCAAAGCGAACTTGTAAAGGATGAAAGCGTATATATGAAAAGGAATGCTTTTTTACGTCACACTACGTCATATTATTCCTTTTTTGTAAATCAATTCTCAAACTAAAAATAATGAAAAGGTACAACAAAGACAGAAAGTAGACTATGCAGTGTTTATAACTAATGTGTACACTTTACATATATATTTATGATTTGAAAAATTGATTCTCGAGATAAGCAAATATGAGAAAGTACGAGAAAGAAAAGAGAAAGAAGGAAATGAAGAAAGAAAGCAGACTATACAGTGTTTATAACTAATGTATACAATTGAAATATATATATATATTCACAACATTTTCTCTTCCCAATGAACTATATTGCATTTCGTACGATATTTTTCGTTTTATTTTTGATGTAACGATTACTTATTTTCGTTTCGGATGTTTTAACAGGAATCAACTTGTAAAATCAACTGACACAAATAGTTTTATTATAGAAATAAATGTTGCCAAATGCTGTCAAAAAATGTACGTACCATGTCACAGGTTTTGAATAGAGTCTGTTCTTTTCATTGTTTTAATGAAGGTAGCCAATCATTCAGCAGAAAGCACAAAGCACCATTGTCTGAGCAGAGACGTAACGCAGACAACAAGTAGCATCTTAATCTCCGCCCTGTAATTACCCAAGACTTTCAAATCAAGATATCTGATCCATCAAACACTGATAACCAATAAGAAGACAAATATCAAGGAATTATAGGTTACAGCATATACTCATGTATAAGTCGATCTCGTGTAGAGATCAACCCTTGATTTAAGGTCACGAAATCATTAATCTATAAATTGAGAACCATGCAACGTGCACATGAAAGAATAAGGCTGGGCCTCACATGGAGAGACAACAAGACAGCACAGTACACCTGAGAAAAGACAGAGTTAGGGACATCATAGAATCCATTAAAAATCTCAAATGGCGGTGGGCAGGACATATTGCAAGAATGGCTGACAACCAATGGACATCACGATTCACGACATGAATCCCCCGAGATCACAAGTGCAACCGAGGCCGGCAGAACATTAGATGGAGAGACGAGCTAGACAAGTTCAGGAAGTACTGTCTACGCAACACCCATGATAGAGAAGTGTGGCAAATCCTGGGGAAGGTCCATGTCCAACGACGGACGTTAAAAGACGGATGATGATGATGATGATGATGCTGATGCTTTTTCGAAGCTAGGGTTTGCTCCTAGCCCTTCTCAGTGTTTGAATTTCAACCGTACAAAATCATTACTCATGTATAGGTCGATCCAAATTTCTACCAAGAATCTGGTCTTCAAAACGATATGCACGAGTATTAACAGTATATCCTCAAGACAGTTTTTACCATTTTCGTCGTAGATAGGGTGGGGACAGAAATATAGCGTAAAACAAAGGTTTCAATGTGTAAGCCACCGTTAGCACTCAGGGACGCTGCGGGACATTCGAAAATTTAAATACAGTCTTACATCGATTTACAACCGGTCGACTAACGCCTGATTGAAAATACATCCCCATAAGAGCTTAAAACTCATTAACTTGACGGTAATTTCAGTTGGCTGCTGACTTCCGTTAATTTTCTGCTACCTGCCATATTTCTCTTCATCTTTCATTCTTTTTCTTTGTCTTTCTCTTTATCCTCTCTTTCCATTCTTTGTTGTCGCATTCCCGGTGTGTTACCTACGTACTGTCAATGAAACTGTGCAACACTTCGATACACTTTGGAACATAAGTATCAAGACCACATTTAAATATGTTTGGCTTTTTTGGCTTTTCGTGTATTCTTTGACTTCGCTGACAGGTTTTCATTCGGCAAGCTTGACATAGCCCCAAAAAGATGAGGAGGGGTACAGAGGAGACTGAGTGGGCCCAAAGAGTTAAAATATGTAATCAAGTGGAAACATCAAAGGTAGAGTAAGTAAAAAACAAACAGTAGCCAGTCTGTGGTAGGCACACGTGAAAGGGTTCATTGAATTACATACAAAACAATTTTTGTCTTCATATTATGTATCCAAAATGTCTGTTAATAGAAAAAAATGTTTCGTCATATTCATCTCCATTCGCATTATGAGACAAGCAACATCAGCTTCGTCACGAAATGTTCTTGCATTAATCCGATTGAAAAGTCACGTGTTTTGTGTTCCGACCAAGCCAACTAATTGGTACGTTTAGTCTTCAGCTTCACGATTTCAGCATCAATTTACGGACAAGGTTTAAATTCTGGGGTGTTCTAAACATTAACTGCAGATATCTTGCGGCCACAATTATCATTGACTCTACTGAATGGTGGTGTGATCAAGATAATTAATGAAAGGGATAAAATTATTTGTCCAATCAATGCCAGTAATTCAATATAAATAGAAAAAGTTAATTCAAATCAAATATTTCAGGTCTTAGTCTTTCGTACAAATGGAAAGGTTTGATCAATTACTAATAAACGTCGTGAAAGTCATGATACAACACAACCAGAGGCGAAGATACAAAGAGGCGGAAGTATCATAAATATGACATTAGTTATTTGGACTGTAGATTCACTTCCGCATATATCAACGATGAAGAGAGACCGCAGTGTCTTTTTTGTATCGAAGTTTTGGCAGGATTCCAGACGAATTAAAACGCTGCTGATAAAATAAATCATCGCAACATTGTTGGTAAACCTCGTGACTATTCCAGCAGAAAGTTGCAAGATTTACAACGACAGAAAAGTACATTTTCTAAACATGTGTCAATATCAAGAAATGCTTTGCTAACGTCTTTTAAGGTAGCACACAGAGTTCCGAAAGCTAGAAAAAGCCTCATACCATAGCAGGAATCTCATTCTACCAGCTGCTGATAAATATTATGATTAGTGAATCTGCCGGAAAACTACTTTCTAAGGTACCTTTATTAGATGATACTATTTATCATAGAATCAAGCACATGGCAGAGGACCTGAATGAACAATTGATTGAAAAGCAGAAAGAAAGGATTCAGGTTGCTTCTGGACGAGAACACTGACAGAAATAAGTATGCTAATCTCATTTGTTATGTATGATTCGTTGATGCTGATAAAATTAAAGAAGATCTTCCATTTTGAAAAATTATAACAGCCAGCACAAAGGCTCAAAGATACGTGACACATTAATCAATGAAAACAATCTAGAATGAACGAAGCGTTGATATCCATACAGATTCTGGTCGTTCTATGTCCGAGGCTTATGGAGGTTTGCAAGCACTCATTTGAATCAAAGTTCTTGAACCACCGTGGACCTATTGAATAATTCATTTGGAAGCACTTACACCTAAGTTCTCCAGTGAATCTGGTCCTGGAATGTTGTGAAAACGGTCAACTATATGAAAAGTCGGTCATTAAAGGCAGGATTGATTAAAAGATTTATGCGAAAATATGGAAGCCGAATACATATCTTTGTTACACTTCTGCAGCTCTCGGTGGCCATCTTGCAGATACGTACTGTCCCATACGTTCGAATTACGACAGGAATTTTATGCATATCTTAAAAACAAGGGATAGGAGTATGCCTAATACTTTCGTGATACAGATTTAAAATAATCAAATTGATGTATTTGTCTGATATCTTCGAAAAATTGAATGTGTGAGATCCTTGCCCCAAGGACGCAATACGCACATTTTTGAAATAAGTAGAGAAAATTTTAGACTTAAGGGAAAAAATCATTATGGAAAGGAAAAATGATTGAAGATTGTAACAAAGATTGAAACAACAGCTTGTGAGATCAATTAATGACATTGATTTCATTCAGGATATAGAATTCGTTTTGGAAGATCACCTATCCTTGTATAGCAACTGGTTCCAAAAACATTTTCTAGAATATGATGGAGAGAAATTCATACGGATTCAAGACCCGATCATCATCTGACTTTACATATACAGAGGAAGAAAATCCCAATGAGCTGTCTAGCTACAATACATTGAAAACTAAATTTGCCGACATGGAATTAACTGAGTTTTGGATATCGATGGATGATGAATATCCTGTGCTAAGTGCTAAAACTCAACGAAACCTAATACCATTCGAAATGACTCATACTTGCAAAGCTGAGTTCTCAAAAAATTGGCGTGGAAAGGGACTGAGGATGTCTGTCATCTGTTTGATTCCAAGATTTGAAAAACTGTGTGATGAACTGCAGGTTCATTCATCCCATTAGCAATCATGATTATTAAAAGAAGAAAAACATCCATAACGATTTTATGAATTCATATCACATTATTTCGGTTAAGATTCGGTTAAGCAAACGTAAATAAAAAAAAAAGATATTTTTCCTCTTTTGACTGCATCTGACTGTCGTTTTCCGGAAAGTTTTCGTTTTTGAGAAAAAGTAAATTTTTCTTAGGTGAAGTGACTAGGTTTTACTGTTGGGAATCAATTTACAGTGTATGTATGATGTAAGACGAGTCATGTTTTGTATATGTCTTAACGGCACCGCGAAAAAATCCTTGTAAACAAAGGGTACCGTGATGCGAAAAAGATTGGGAACCAATGGCGTAGAACGTTTGTACCTCTTTGATCCGACTACGTTGGGACAGTGCCATTAACAGACCACAGAAAATGCTGGAAAAGAGACATTGACCCCTGAAGAAACTTCCATGTA
Source organism: Thysanoteuthis rhombus (assembly GCA_963457665.1). Lineage (NCBI taxonomy): Eukaryota > Metazoa > Mollusca > Cephalopoda > Oegopsida > Thysanoteuthidae > Thysanoteuthis > Thysanoteuthis major. Next base: position 28,729,944 of record OY735232.1, read on the forward strand.
AACGATCTGTGGAAAATAGAAGACTGGCTGGTTGAGGGTCGAACTCAACTACAACTTCTTTTCAGACTGAAAATCATTCCTACAATTTTTGTATTCTATATATAGTAAATAAAAAAAATACCAAAAGTATCTATGGTATTAATGTATTTATTTATTAGAATGAAATAAGCTCATGTGTATTTATACCTACATTTTTATAGATTAGTGACACTTGTCAGTTTAGCTCAGCTGCTTTTGAAACACATTAGAATATCAATGTATCAGAAACTACCAGGAAAACCTGTCTTCAAACCTGGGAACATTTTGCATTTCTTCAGTTTTTAAGTGATTCTGGTTGGCTTGCTATGTATATACGTGTCGTGTGAACAAGCCGCACCAATGAAGCTATTGGGCTGAAAATCTAAACATCTATTCCCTATTATGTCCAGAAAAACGCACTCTTTTGAAAAGTCTCACACAAAATAGGTTTTTAGTGTGTGTGTGTGTGTGTGTGTGTGTGTTTTCAATGTAAGTTTATGCTAAATCACTTCCGTATTTTATGTCTGGTAGCGTATGCTCTTTTCTTAAAATTCAGGCTTTTTAGAGTTCACCAACCAACTAAAGGTGAGATAAGTAATTTATGCATGAATCATCTTCTTTTCCATTTTTATGATTGATCACCCAACAGCATGCAGCCAAAGGATGTTGGCCATGTGACAGTTACTATTCAGTGACTAACCAGATCTGTGAAATAAAGTGTTTAATCTCAATACTTCTTCGTGCGCCAGTGATCATTGTTGTAGCGGTAGGACCCACCGAATACAACTTTAGATTTTGGTTGTTGAGATCTTGCTTTATTTACAAATTTGGTAAGAAAGAGAAAGAGAGGTTAATCAAGGGATGAGGTTTCTTCTTTGAGTCTGGTTGGGCCCAAGGTGACATCTGACTCTTACGTTTCTGTTATCGTTGATAGCAACCTGGCACTGTCCGGTTTTGCCCACTCTAGTTGACTGCTGACTGTCAACTGCCCAAATAGCTGGATATCCGAAACCCCCCAACCGATTTTTTCGTATCTCCCTATCTGTCTGGATGGTCAACTGGTTGCTATTTCAACTTGTATTCATGACTTAAGCTATGTATTTCACACACACACACAGACACACACACAGACACGCACACAGACACACACACACACACACACACACACATATATATATATATATATATATATATATATATCAAGTGACCCTGATAGGCACCTGGCTTTCACTGGAGCAAATGTAAAATTGCATCAGGAGTTGGCTACCTCAGACCCGCGGGCCAGATCCAGTCCACGAAGAGATATTGACTGCCCACGAACCAATATTATGTTTTCAAGATTCTTCTTGTCTTTTCTATAGATTCAAAAATGCTTACTAATTAGCATCCTTGATTGATCTGATGGTATCCTAGCATGCATTATTCATTGGTTTGAGGCAAAATATAACCAGACGTATTGAAATGGATAATTCGCATATTTCAGGCTTTTATAGCATCTATTTGGCCCATCGTCCCCTGATTAACAAGCGAACTGACCTGCAGATACACAAAGGTTCCTGATCCCTGATTCACCTTATTAAGTCAAGCCACACCGTTGAATATATTACAGAAGGATCCAATTTATTCATATAAACCAAAGATAGTTATTGGTGGTGAAATTCAATGTAGTTTGATACCGTCTCAAAGTTCCAAGTGCAACGTCTTTCGAAACATGGCAAAAAAGAACAATTTCACCTAAAGAGATATTTTGATAAAAACGTGGAACGGAAAGTCAGTGGAGATCGAATGCAGTACACTATCATTGGGCTAGTTGACTAGTTAGTAAACAAACCATAGTTTTACTACTAGTAGCATGAGTAGTACTACTCATAACCCTATCCAAACAAGTAGCCTGATTTGATAGTAAACAAGGAAAAATTCGAAAAATACCACGCCCTTGTCTGAGAGCAGAAAATATTTTGGAACACGTTAGTTAAGGTCAAGCCCATAATAGTTGGCACACTTGGAATAGTGCCGAAAGCACAAGAATCAAGATTGGATGAATAGTAAATTCTTGGAATTATCGACACTTTTTGGCAAACATACACACGTGCACACACACACACACACACACACACACGTGCATACATATATGTGTGCGTGTCTATGTGCAAAATGTCTTCAGAAAGAGAAAGTATACTTATATTAAGTATCACCAGACGGACAATTTGATATCATACGCACGTACAGAGAGAGAGAGAGAGAGAGAGAGAGAGAGAGAGAGAGAGAGAGAGAGAGAGAGAGAGAGAGAGAGAGAGAGATGCATATATATATATATATATATATATATATATATAAACGGGTGGCCATTTATAATGAGCGAATCGAACCGCCAAAAAGAAGCAGCAACAGACTCTTTCCGAATCCCTGGACCCCTCCCCCAAGCATTACCCCTTGACCTCCCACAGAAAGAAACAAACGAAAAAAAAACAATAAGCAAACAAATAAACAAACACTCTCTCATAGTAGGGGTCAGATTCATATTTACGAAATATACATACTTTTATATTGTGTGCGTTTGTGCGCTCGTGTGCATGTATGTGTAGGTATGTGTGCGTGCATGCGTGCGTTGGCGTTTATTTATTTATGAAAATGTTTTTCATTCTGAAGCTGAAGTTGAATTGAAGATTCTGTCTTAATATGGCGGCTGAACACACCGAGCAGAGCTTTGACGTCACGCAAGACTATTTTAAGTTGTCAGTGGCAACTGGAATTTTTATTAAATCTAAGAATAAACGACTGGAGCTACTATCAATAGAAATACATGGCCTTGAATTCCTATCTGTATTAGAAATTAATTTGGTAAATTGCCCGAACAACACGCGTTTATTCAATCAAATTTGTTGACCGCGCCATCTTTTGATTTGTGCCGTTTTACGAAGGTATACACACGCATGCGCGTTTACACCAACATTTGTATGAGTGCATGCATAAGAGTGGACGCGCATGCGTGTTTGCGTTTATTCTTTAAACGCATAGATCAGTAGTTCTCAATTTTTTTCCCTTGCGGGTCCATTAATGTTCTCTAAAAATATGTGCGGATCCCCAAAGAGATTTTTGTAAAAATAGACCATCACAAGTTTTTTTCCGAAACTATATTCGTTTTGAATAATTCATTCTAGTGGAAGGGAAGTGAAAGAAGAGCCAAGGGGATGAATGGCACTGTTTCATTTCTTACAAATATCCACGAAGTCTGGCTTAATGGTAGACAGCTGGATTCTCACATCTACCTCAGCATACAGTCATTGCAATGATTAGTTTTTATCGTTCTGAATTTTGAGACTCCTGTTTCATATAAATGCATTCGGAAGCTTGTAAGAAGTACTTATATAGTTCTTTTTGATAGTTGTGCATATACTCTTTTATATCATTATTCTTTTATTTTCAAAAAACGCTTTTCCTTTCAAGGACCCTTTGTGTGGGCCTCGTGGACACAACCTTGGGAACCGCTGGCTAAGACGAACGTCGGCAAAATCTTCTGTTTAGTCTACTGATTCGAAATCAAAGAAATGAAATTTTTTGTCTAGTAAAAAAAGCAAATCAGTGCAGGTATTGGCAAGCTTCGAAGAGAAAGTCTAGCGTAAAACTATCCAGTTATAGAAAAACACACATATGAAAAGGAAAAAAAAACTGTTTTGTTTTTTTTCCATGGTTTTATGGCCACGTTTTAGCCAACGATCTTTAAACCCCAACTTAAAAGACCATATTATATCTAACAAGAGTAGAGCCCATTCCAAAGATGAATGTTTGGAAGAGACCGGACTTTATGGTGTGTAGAGCAGCCTGCCGTAATTGTTAGGTGAAATATTTTCCCGTATCTCATACGAAACTATACCTTTGGAGTATTTTCGTCATTTCTATCCAGTGTTGTCAATTCAGATGTTTTATATCTGAATTTAGATGATTTTAGATGTTAGATGTAAAGAGAGGTTGTTCATACAAAGTGGAGGAAGATCTATAATCTTGAAATTTTAATTCAATTTTATTAGATTTTTCCAGAACCACTGATCCAAACAACTGAAAACTTGTGCTGCCTTGTGTGTTGACAATGACCAGTTGTTGAGGAATCGCGGGGCACACACACACAGAGTCACAGAGACAAACAGATATCTTCAGCTGTAGTTACATGTGTGCATCAGTATTTCGTAAACCTAACCTAATCGAACACACAACAGTTGCAGGGGTCTGCGAGAGTAGCTGGTTAATTATTGCTCCACAGTGAGCGTACTTGCTTCAAAGATCGTCATCTATTTACTGAATTTAGCTCAATATGGCTTAATACTATAAGTATAGGTCCCCAACGAGGATCAAAATTATTACAGCAGTAAATGGACTTAGTTTCGGACATCTAATCAGGATTGAACTAGAGTGGCTGTTTCCAAAAAGGTGGACATTGCAGACCGAAAAGAAGGATTTAGAGAAGACTGTGAGACCCTCAAAAGAAGAAGAAATCAAGCGAAGAATCACAATAGGATGGCAAGCCTTTTGCAGAGCAAGTTCAACCTTCAAAAATAAGAAGATCCCATTAATCTTAAAAAGAAGGGTGTATAACCAATGCATCCTCCCAATAGTCGCTTATGGAGCTGAAACATGGAACCCAACCAAGAGACAGATCCACAAATTGAGAACCATGCAACGTGCACATGAAAGAATTATGCTGGGCCTCACATGGAGAGACCACAAGACAGCACATTACATCCGAGAAAAGACAAGAGTCAGGGACATCATAGAATCCATTAAAAAACTCAAATGGCGGTATATATATATATATATATATATATATATATATATATATATATATATATATAGAGAGAGAGAGAGAGAGAGAGAGAGAGAGAGAGAGAGAGAGAAAAAGAGAGAGAGGGGGGAGTATGTAAACAATGTCCTGATTTAGTTGAAATTTATTTAGTCCTGTCGCCTGGTGGTTCTGACCAGCTGGACGCAGCTGCGATTACATTGACAGCGAGAGTTAAAACTCGTCATGAGTTAAGCTCGCTCAGATGTCACCTCGACACTAATTTCGGGACGAGGGCTATTTTTGGGGCAGGCAGGACCAGTGTTGCCAATCTAACGCGTTTCCTTCTTTTGGCATCGCTAAAAAAAAAAAAAAAAAAAAGGCTAAATTAGCGCTGACGTGCTTAAACCACTTGCCTTTTTTTTTTAGAGTTTTGATCATTTTAAGCATCTTTTGAGTGTATTTTGGCTATTTTTGGTGTTTTTTTGCTACTCGGAAAAATCTTTCATAAGGATACTTTATGCTGGGGTAACGTAAAACAACCGTCCAGCTCCATTATTCATTGACTATAAGGTTCCAACTTTCAACATCCTCTAACTCTGGGCAAGAACGCCTGATCCAGGAGGTGGGGACGCCCATGGTTACTGGTTGATTGAGACAGTTATGGGTAAAACTTTCAAAAATTTGTGAAGAAATCAATTGAGAATCCTCTTTATCCAGAATCCTAGATTCTTTAAACAAAGAATGAAAGAATCGGTTTCTTTGTATGATTTCGTCGTTTTTGTTTTAAAGGATTATTGATTTTTAAAGGATTAAAAATGGATTAGAATTACGTCCAATTAGAAACTATGACATGCGTGTCAGCCTTGATACGCCACTGGTTTGTAGGTGACACACAATGGCCTTGGAGAAAACTTTTTTCAATTTCATTGTATTACAGAGCTGAAACATAGAACCTAACCGAGAGACTGACCCTCAAACAAAGAACCTTGCAACTTGCGTATGAAAGAATAGTGCTCAACCTCACATGGAGAGATCACAAGATAGATTATACAAGGAGAAAAACACGAGACCAAGACGTCATACAATACATTATAAAACTCAAATGGCAATGGGCTGGTCATGTTGCAAGAATGGTAGGCAACTACAATACATCACGACTCACAGCATAGATCCTCAGAGATCACAATGGAAACTGTAACCGGCAGAATAAGATGGCGAGACGAAGTACACAAGTTCAGAAAGTATTGGCTCTGCGACGTCCATGATAGAGAGGTCTGCCGAATCCCAGGGAAGGTTTATGTCCAACGACGGACGTTAAAAGACTGATAATGATGATGAAGCTCGTTTAATAAGTATATCTTAAAAATTCAAGTTATATTTTATCATATTCCTAATTTTATAAATATACTACGAAAATAGCTTATCTATAGGCACTCATCTAAAAACTAAAATACTGTACATGTATATACATGTAAGTGAAACCCCGGTAACAGGATGATTCAGAAAATTAAAATTTAACACACTGTGCATAAAAGGTTCGTCATCATTCTATTTTCACTTGTTTTTATTTCGTGGCATCATTTTCTGAACAATCTAATAAGCAAATTATAGAATAGATCCAGGTTAACCGGAACACAGTCACTGGAGTCAATGACCAGTTGAACGCAGCTTGGATACCACTGCCAATGAGGGTTAACTAGGGAATGGTGTGGTTCTTCTCAAGCGATGATAAGCCTTGTCAAAATAGCGCAGGACTCATCCCAAGGTCGAGTTAAACTAGATGCGGGGCCAAGAGCCATTTTAGAGACATGTAGGACCCTAAACACGAACTTACCGCTGTGGGAAGGCGAGTATACAACTAGGTTTGCTGGAACACTTTTGGCGGATCCTTTGTCAGTAGACAAAAGACAAGCTCGCCATCAGAGTAAATAATTGAACAACCATAGCGTCAGAATTCGATGTCACGCACAAAAATTTAATCGGTGATTAAAAATGTTCAAAATAAATCCCAAACTAGCGTTCTCCATAGGAAAAAAACATGTAGACATATCGAGTCTCCGGAGAAGCTAGATGCTATCAAAGAACCCGTCAGAATGAACCTCCTTCCCCCAAAGGTAAAGAAAGCCCCCCTCCCCGAAAAAAGAAAGAAAAACAAAACAAACAACTAAAAACATTTTTAGAAGGGGTTTAGTACTACTGCCAATTTTCTTGTCTATAGACAAAACGGTATGGCCAGAAGCGCTGGAACACTCAAATACACCAACAAATACGCAAACACGCGCACATATAAGAAAGGATAGAACACTTTGCCACCTTTGATGGCTACGGTGGTTCAGTTTCGTGTTATCAGAAGACTTTGTAAATACTACATTTTTCCAACCAGGAATAAAAGAATTTCGATTGCTTTTTTCATTAATAAAAAAACTTGATTATCTAATTGATAAATTAAACGTTTATTTGTTTGAGAAAGATTTTGTGTTGTCTTCAAAAGTGTTGACGGTTCTTTTAGGCAACACAGTGGAATAACACTAGACTTTGATCATTTGTAGCATTGACAGTGCCTGCAATCTGTATTGCGTTGTATTATGTGTATGCGCATGTGTAGGTCAGTGGCGTGCGATGCTTCGTATCTTGGGTGTGCTCTGTGCTACGGGTGCACACAAACGTAAAAATATTCTAGTGTCTGTAAAAAGCATCGGACGGTAAAAACCTCTTTGGTACGTTATAGGAAAGGTGGTCCCATGCATAAATTATAAAATTTCACTTCCTCACTCATTCAATGTTACTAAGGGCGAATAAATAAAAAGAGATAAGAGAAATAATGAAAGAAAAACAAAATTTTGATTGAACACCATTATCAGCAGATAATAGTGTCAAATCGAAAGTATACTTTCCAATAATTGTCTAATTTCAACAATCGGGGCCACCATCCCTACGTTTTGCCAAAAAAGCTCCGACTGTCCATTACTTTTTACTGACACTAAAGCATTTTTACGTTTTTGTGCATCCGTAGCACAGATCACAACCAAGATACAAAGAATCATACACCACTGATGTATGTATGTACGTATGGCTGTGCGAGTGCGCACGAGTGTGTGTGTGTGTGTGTGTATGTGTGTGTAGGCGGGCATGGAATCAGGTGTTGGATGCTGATCATGGTGGGTTGTAGCGAGCGGTGGTGCAGGTGTTTGCTGTTGACGTCTCGCACAGAAGGTGGAACGTGTGATACGAGGCATTTTGGGCCTTTCATCCCCCGCATATCATGCTATGCCCCTTCCCTGTTTGTAAATGTCGGTAGCTCAGGGACAAATTAAATATGGTGGTGGAAGGACAAAGCAACAATGAGGGCGGTCACCAACCGAAGCTGACATTTTCCGCGCGTCTCCTACATAGTCCAGTTCAATTAAGACATTCAATCCTCGCTTGAGAAAAACATGGTCTGATCCGGGGAAAACAAGCGTGGGGGTGTTCTTGTTGTGAAGGCGAGATGATCTCCTCACACATTTAATCAGAGAAATTTTACGAGATAATTGTTCATAACATGTGACTTGCGACTCATATTTGGTGAAGATTTACCAATGTAATTGCATATTTTTTTTTTTCACATTCAATGTAAAACAGTGAACCCTCGCTGTAACGGACCCCTTTAAACCGGATATCGGATGAAATGGACGAAATCTGAGTTAAGTGAGAGAAAATCATTAAAAAAAAATATGTAACGATTTATAATACTCCATCAAATAGAACAACAACAAAAAAACCCCAAACAAACAGAAAACATTTTGAACATTTTATCAAAGCAACCATTCCACAAGCGATTGTAAAATCTTCTTTTTGTTAACATTGAATTGCCGTAGATTTATCTTACGATGAAGGTAAAAAAGCTAGTCAAATTTAATGATAAATTTAATAAATTAAAAATATCGTTGTATTTAAAGACCACAAGGTCACAATTGTGAACATCAATAATCGTGGATGTAAGAAGTAATGTCTAAGGTGTAAAATCAGCTTCCGTTTAACTATGAAGTCCTTGTGGCTGAATGGTTAAAGGCAGCTGGGCGTGTACTGGACCCCTCAGGCTAGAGGATGCGAGTTAGATTCTCACCATTGCAGTGGGATTGCGATCCAATTCAAAGTTGTGATAAAGAGCAACTAGAAGTTAGGACGGATGTAAGAGAAAAGCTAGCCAAAGGAATGATAAAATTGTCTCTTGTTATTAATTGCTTTTCTTGCTCATTTCTATTCGCATGCAAATCGCCATCTTGTAAATTATGCCTTTTATACCAGAGCGAAAGAGAAGACGACGTAATCTTCACCTAGCAGCGTTTATATTTCCTCCATCAAATTATACTTCGGCTTAACCGATAAAAAGATTATTTCTATTATTATTCGGACTATCCTCATCTTGGTCGTTTATCATATAACGTTTCGGCTGTTGTACTCTACTGCCTTCATCAGGTATCGTCTGGTACACATAGCGTAGTGGTTACAGAATTACTGCAAGTAATCTAATGGTTCTTGGTTCAATCCCAGTGTGAGACAATAATAATACTAATAGTCAATACACCCCCTTTGGTTTAATAAAGGGTTCGATTCGTTACTTCCCCACACCTACCTGCTGAAGGCTGTAGAGTACAACGGCTGAAACATTGTATGAAAAACAACCAAGATGAGGATAGTCCGAATAATAATAGAAATAATAATGATACCTCATCTCAAAAATTCAGAGAAACGATAAAAAGATCATCAGCATCATATTATCCGAACTGGACTACTACAAAATTACTACTACAGCTACTTCTTCACTTTTAGAAGTAAACAAACTTACAAAGGTTTATATAAGAGATTTTCAGAGGAATTAGGTCTGATCTGTTAACCTCATTATATGTTGAATAATTATGTGCGCGTGTTATAGTTATATGATGTACCAAATTTAGTGTATCTACTTTCCAATATAATATGCAGTATAAATCACTAATATTGGTTTACTTGAAGAATCGGCTGAAACGGACCCCTTTTTAATCGGTGTCAACGATGGGTCCACTGTAGCGATAACGTTCCTAATTATTGAAAGTTTTTGAGAACTTCACTGCGATGGTGTCTACCTGTGAAGTGAGACTTACTTTCGAGTACGATTTTGAATAGAGACATAATGCTGCTAAGGCTGCTGATAACGTCAACGAACCAATGGGAGTAAGCATCATTACATTGCGAACTGTTAAGTGTTGGTTCGATAGGTTTCGGTCCTGGGAATATGAATTCCAATAATAAACCGAGTCTGCAAGTTCTTATTGTGAAGGTGAGATGATCTCACAATGCTTTTATTCAGAGAAACTTTACGAGATAATTTGATTCATATTTGAAGACACAGGGAAGAAACCTTTTGCTGTAATCTCCTCCACAGTCAACTATTATAGGAAACCGTCAACCAAAGCTGTACCCAGACTGTAAACAAAGGTTTCCCTTAGTTTTTAAGCTGTTCTGTACGTCCAGCTGGCTGGCTATGTATGTATGTATGTATGTATGTATGTATGTATGTATGTATGTATGTATGTATTACGCGTAGAGGTCGCACCGATGTAGCTAGAGGGCTGAACGTTTAAAAATTCACTTTATTATATCTATAACGTTTTTTTTTCTCAATTTTAAATTACCTGCCAAAGTAGGTTTTCAGTGTGTGTGTGTGTGTGTGTGGGGGGGGGGGCAATTTGCGATGTTGGATCATGCTAAATTAATTCCTTAGATTTTGTCTGTCGGTTTTTTTCCCCACGATTAAGACTTTTTTTTTGTGATCACTGACCAAAAAGGCAAGAGAAGTTACTTATTTATAAATTGATCTCCCCCAACACGTTATGCTGTCAAAAGATGTTGGTCTGGTAACAGTCTCTATTGTTGCACTTCATCTAATTTTTTTATTTGCTTTTTACCGCAACTTAGTCGCGTAAGATAAACCGGGTTCCCGTACGATCACCGCAGTTAAGCAATGTTGAGCCTGGTCTGTACCTAGATGGGTGACCTTCTTGAAATAAAAGGCGTTGTCAGCAGCTGGGCATTCTGTACAGAGCAGTGGAGATCCTGTCAATCCACTTGAGGAAGAGACCAAACTCTACACTGCACGCTCGCAAGCCATAGGCCTCCTTCAACTGAGTACCTGGAAGACCAAATCTACCCTTCATTTTTCATTTATCTCTCTGTCAAAGTCATATTTGTTAAATAAATTGAGATGGAAGAATCTGCTTGTCTAAAATTGATGATAACAGGTCAATAGTATCCGTCAAGTGCCCAACGTCTTTTGGCAGCATGGTGTGTTGTGAGTGATCAGTTAAAACATTGGAAAATCAATGAATACCTTGTTTCTCTCACCTGTTGATCGACAGTAATCGCTAAAAAATTCTGAATTTTCAAAAACTAAGCAGGTAGAAACCTGGGATCAATTTAGCATAAACTTACATCACAAACTGAATTTTTTTTCAAAAAAACAAAAAAACCTATTTTGTAGATATGAGTAAATGTTGAAATTTTCAGCCCACCAGACCCGGTGGTGCGGCCTTTACACGTGATAAATACATTGCAAGCAAGACTGACTTGAAAACTTGAGAAATCGTTTTGTACGGTTTTGGGTGACAGTTTTGGTGAACAGTTTCTAATGATGATTGACAATATTTCATGTAATAAAAAATAGAGCAGAGATAACAAGGCTGGCTTCTTCAGAGTCAAACTTCACTCTGACTGAAGCTCAAAAATGAATATGAGGCCAGGTAAAAAAAAATAACTTGCTAAAAAAGCGTTGTCAGAACAAAAAATTATAAAAGAACTTGTGATCAGAGCAAGCAAATCCTCCGAGGATTTCCCCTCCCCTCTTTCTCTTCCAGGTCGTGAGCTGACACCACGTGACATCATGGTATTACTCTTCTGTTCCGGTCTCTCAATATACCGTCTGACTAATTACGATAAGAAAGTCTACTCTCTAGGAGTTTAACAATAAGTTTGGCTGTGCTAGTGTCAAGCTCATTTGCTCCAATGAATCTAAGAGGTAATCAAAACAGAATTCATTTCTCCATGCAATATTATTCCGAAACTTCAAATACCATTTCGATTCCTTTATTTGTAGTTCCTATAAATGAGATTTGCGAACTGTGGCAAAACAAGTCGACCTGAGTTAGGCCTTAGAAGCTGGAAATGAATTCGTCATCATTTTTAGCGTACGTCGCTATGTCACTGTTCTTTATGCATGACGTTAGTGATTTTTAGTCATTGTCACTCGTCATCCATCATAGTTGTTATATACGAAAATACAGTAAAAACTCACAAATATGAGTTTGACAAGGAGGGAAAGAAAACGTCTTCTCAGCCTAATGTTTAATCCACCACTAGCCTCGAAGGCAAGGAAGGGAGAAAGACAGAAAAAACGTACTCGACTTAATGATTAATCCTTCACTTGCCCCGAAAGCAAGGTAGAAATAAATGATTCCCAAGATCTACTGGTTACAAGCCGAACGCCTATAACCACGGAGCTACGGATGTGGTAATGAAAATTGAAACTTATTTGTGCCCATAAATGATTTTAAGTTTTGGTTATGTACAGTTTTAGTGACATATTTTGTAATTCTCGCCGAAAAAATAAACAAAATATTCATATACTCCATCATTATTAATTTTTGCTACTATTTACCGTTGTCTTAATTGTTATTGTTTTTTTTTATCGCAACTAATCAACTAAGATGAAGGTAAATGATTAAGGTTGTTTCTTTTTGGAAAATAGTTTTAGATGCGAACAGGAAGTAATTTATCTGTAAACTAATCCTATTTGGAATAGAGTAACCCAAAAGAAGTGTATATGAGGTAAAGAACTTTTGAAAATCTTTTAAAGTTAAGCAAAAGAAAACAGCAGTCTTTTGAATAAGAAACAAAACAACGTATTTATTGAACGAGCAACGATCCCCACGGAGTCTGTTTTAGACCAATGACAATGCATTCCAACACAACGTCATCCATCTTTCAGTTTTTTTTTTCACTATTCCCTTTGAATTCTATGCTGAAATCTCATTATCTTTAATTTTAACATCTGTCTAATTGCGATAATAAGATCCCCTTTGTTGGACAAAACTCTCTAGGAGTTACTTAGTATTTCTCCCCAATAGTTCGTTTACATCTTAAGTTAATTGAGACATCAGTTCTCTTAATTGTCAAAGCTTCTGGCTGCTTGACATTGAATGGGTTACAGCTCGAGAATTCCAGATGCTGTAAGCATTGAGCCCTGCATAGGAAGTTTGATTGCTATTTTCTGGTGTTGTTGATACATCTAGTGAGAGACGCCCCTAAGTCGTATTTGTAACATAAATTTTCGTAGATATGTAAAAGTTGTCAGTTTGGCTCAGTCGGTAAGTGAACTACCTGCGACCAATTGATCACGATTTCTAATCATCGTTGTGGAATGTTAATCTTATACATCGGTTTGGTTTGACTGGATAGACAAGCAATGAAGAATTCATTCCCCTAAAATAGGTGAGGATATTTTTTGTTTTTGCTGCTGTCGTTACGGTGGAAAAACGAACTAGAGCTGGACAAAAGGAGAAAAAGAACTGTGATTTTCTGAACCTGCTTTGGGCACTAGGTGTTCCTAAGCAGTCAAGTGCTGATTAAGCCCGACTTTGATAAATTTCCTAATTTCAGTGTTCAGACGTCAACTGTCGCTTTCACTATTTACAATGGTTTGTCTTAATACGCCACACTCTAAGCTGCTCATTGTACCTGGCGATCTTATGCATTAACCCATCTAGGTATTGTTGGTCAACTTCGGTGATTAGATGGGGACCAGCGCTTTCAGAGTAATTTGAGCGTAAGCAGAATGCCATACCTTCTTAATCAAACCAAAGCCCCAATATATTGCGTTATTGACAACCCCTTTAAGATAACTGAATATAACAGAGGAGTTTTGCGTTCGTAACTTTGCCAACAGCCGAAATAGTGAATGGAAGCAATTAATAACGGCTAAAAAAATTCAATTTTTTCCTCTGTTATCATGAATTTTGACTACTTATTTTCTTCATCTTAATTTTCTGTCTGTTTTTCATCACAACGCTATTCAGGCTGTCGACGTACGACAGCGAGTAAATAGAACAGATCGCAAACGGAGAGTAACTTCTCGGCTTTATCATCATCATCAACATCATCATCATCACTGGCAGCAGCAGCAACAGCAGCAGCAGCCACCTTTTAGCTCCCGTCGTTGGACATAAACCATCCTCATTATTTGCCAAATCTCTCTATCATGAGCATCGCAGAGCCAATACTTTCTGAACTTGTCTAGTTCGTCTCGCCATCTCACATTTTACCGGTCACAGTTTTTACTGTGATCTCTGGGGATCCATGTTGTGATCTGCGATGTCCATCGATTGTCTGCCATTCTTGCAAGATGACCAGCCCGTCGTCATTTGAGTTTTCTAACGGTTTTTATATCTCTGATTCCTGTCTTTTTCTCTAACATGATATGCTGTCTTCTTATCCCTCCATTTGATTTTGATCATGCTTCTTTCTTGTGCACGTTGAATGGTTCTCAGTTTGAGGGCCATTCTTTTACTTTAGGTTCCATGTTTCAGCCCTATGGGTGACCATCGGGAAGATGCATTATTGTAAAACCTTCTTTTTAGGACGAGCAGGATTTTCTTATTCTTTAAAGTTGAACTTGCTCCACCAAAAATTTGACAACCTAGAGTGATTCTTTGCTTGATTTATTCTTTTGATCTTCTATCAAGCCGTACAGTTCTCATAACTTAGGCCTTAAGAGTAGCGAGGACTTTACCAGGCTACTCTAGGCAAAAGGACTTGAATCCGAATCTTATCGGGGGGGGGGGGAGAGTTGTTTTTCAATCTGCAACCTTTGTTTAATGTCGTGGATCGACGATCTGACTTGAGTTATGATTAAAAGCAACCCCCAAAATAAGATGAAGAAAAATAGTAGTCAAAATTATTACATTGGTTAAAAAGGCTAATCGTATTTTTTAGAAAAAAAAAATGCCAACTTTTGTTGAACGAGGTCAAAATCGGGCGTAAATCAATGAAAGAGTATTTGACCAGAGTACAGTTAACGATCATACAGCTCAACATTAGTTTCCAAACTTTCGAAACGGGGACGAGAGCCTAGAAGGCGTGGCTGTCCTTCTGTGATCGACGATGTCCAACTGAAGGCCATTATTGAGGTGGTCTCACGTTAAACAACTCGAGAGGTTGCAGAGGAACTAAACGTTGACCACTCAACAGTTGTTTGACTTTTGCGCAAAATGGGAAAACCAAAAAAAAAAAAAAAGCTCAAGATGACCCTGGATGAAAAACCAAAAAGTTTACATGTCACATGAATGACCCTCCAGAGACTACATTACGGAACTCTACCTCCCGCATCTTGATTGCCAGACCTTCCTCCAACAGACACCCACTTCCTCAAGCATTTCGATCACTTCCTGCCAGAGAAGGTCTCTATCAACCAAGCAGCAGCTCAAAGCACTTTCAAAAAATTCATTGGTTCCAGGATTCAATGATTTCTGAATAACTGGACTTGTTTCTAGTTGGCGAGATGTGATGATTCTGGAGGTTCTTATATTGATTAGAAATATTTATTCTAAGCTGAAACAGACTGCTTTAGATATAATGGCGGGAACCCACATTATTTTTGCACCATAAACTTGATAAACAAGGAGTTTGCAATGAATAAAAAAATATCTCGGAATTTTTGAGATGAGGTATTATCATTATTTCCATTATTATTCGGACTATCCTCATCTTTGTTGTTTTTCATACAACGTTTCGGCCGTTGCACTCTACAGAATAATAATGGAAAGAATAAAAAAATAAATACTATAATATTTTTTCCTCTGTTTAATTCTCAGACATCCAGTGGTTTATCTACTTCGTTCTATTGCCCAAGAGATATTACTGACATAAAAAAACAATCGAGTAATTAATTCAGTTCACTTATAAAAAAACAAACAAAACTAAACTCATCTTTAGAGACGGACAGAGAGCTTCAGATGCGATCTATCACGTGACAAGGTATCTAAATAATTGCTTATTGTCTTATGGTTATCTCAAGGATAACATCCGTACAGGCCACGGCTTCATATATTCATGCCTCAGTTCAGTGGCGACCGTTGTCTCTATGTGTATAATACTACAATTGTTTTATGGGTTCAACAGCCTTCATCAATGTCTTTATTGTCAAGCTCTTTAACATCAGACGATTGCTTACATTCGCATTTCCAAAATAAAAGCTTTACTACTCTCTCTCTCTCTCTATATATATATATATATGTGTGTGTATTATGATAATTGAATAATTATGTCATCCACAGACAGCTGTTTTGTTGTATTACAACTCTTCAGACTATCACTTATCCCATCCAGTACCACGAGGAAGGATCGAAACATTCGCTTTAGACTCAGAGGCTGGCATCTTACCCCTTCCCTTCGCAGTACTGGACGGTCAGTAAGGCTGAATTTAAGCGATATATTCACTCACGCAGAATTCCCCATCCACCACTATTCCTGAAGTTGCAAGAGCATTATATAAGCTTAAAATAAACGAGTTACCTCAATTAAAGAGGGAGCGTTAATTATTATAATGATTAAATAATTATATATATATATATATATATAGATATATATATATATATATATATATATATATATATATATATATATATATATATATATATATATATATATATATATATATATATAGATATAGATATAGATATAGATATATATATATGGACTATATTTATGTAACTTTTTCGTTCAGAATTTGAATGGATTAATAGCGTTCATAAAAAAAGAAGGATAGAATGAGGGGAACATTTTCACGTCACACTACGTCATATGATCCTTTTTTTAAAAATCGATTTTCGAAATGAAAAATGTTACATAAGGCAAAACGTTCGTAATTCAAGAAGCTAAAGAGGTTTTCAACATCTCATATTGTAAGCGTAGAGTCATGACTCCTAACTTATGGGAAACACAAAAAGATACACACTCCTTGTATACGAACGAAAATATAGCAACGATTGAGAAAACCAGTCAGTGTCCATTTTCAGAGAGTTTTTTTAGATCTCTGAATAGCTTTACATTATTTTTTCTTTTATTTAGGAAACAAATGTTGCCAAATACTATCAAAAATTATGTAAACAACGTCGCAGGTTTTGAACAGAGTATTCTCCTGATTCGAAGAAGAAAAGGGAGAAGTCGGAAGTTGAACACCTCGAGGTAAGTAATCTTTAATGTTGATTTCCGATAAGCAATAGTTTAGTACCCTTCCCCCAAGCGTATTCCATCCTTGTTATGTACCCGGATTCTCTACTGATCAGGTGAGGTGAGGGATTGGCCAGTGAAACCTGAGAATTACTGACAGTTTTCCACGTTAAAGTGGCTAACTATAACAAGGTGAGGCCAGAGCGTGTGCGCTCGGGCATTTGAATGTGATTGAGAATGCATATGTATGTGCGGATGTAACAGTGTAAATATAAGTAATTGTATATTTATATATACATTGAGTGCAATGTATACACATTATGAACTATATATATATATATATATATATATATATATATATATATATATATATATATATATGTATGTATATATATATATATATATATATATATATATATATATATATATATATATATATTTAAAAGTTCAAATATAACAACTATAATGGGACAGAGGTAGTTTTTTAATGGGAAGGATATCGGCAGGTCTATGAATGCCAAAATCTTTTTGTGAAGTCGACACGTGCAGATCGTCTGAACCCAGTTTGTCAACAACCTTCATACCTAAACCCAGAATGTCTATACTATTATGATAAGGACTAAATCTGATTCTGTCAATGATTCTGTGTGAAACTATTGGAAATTGCAGAACTGATAAAACATTTTTTTGATACCGCGGATATTTTTCATCTTATATTTTATATTGTAAGGATGTGGAAATTACAGAATTATCATAACAGAGAGATTAAGATATATATTTTTGTATTGTTGAAACACTGTTATCACACGAAAACAATATTTTACAAACCAGAATTTTCAAATGCCAAATTTACATCGTATCAATACTGACAAATGGACAACTTTTCATGCTGTTAATTTTCTAAAAAATCACCGAGAAAGCTTATATCAATTTTCTTCCAATCTTTCTACTTAAATATAACACAACGATTTTGACGATAAAATAATATTTTATACATGTTTGAGTTTTTTTTTTTTAAATCTGGAGTGGCGATTGTTATTTATTAGTTTATAAGTATGACTAAAAAGTTTACAGAAAACTCAACACTCGAGATAAAAAAAAGCGTCAAACATGTACAAGAAATTACCTTTATTATTTAAAAGATATTTTTAAAAATCAATTCTGCTATTAATTCGAAAATTTTCATATAAAATTGTAAAATAGTACTAAGGATAATTTAGAGAAACTGTGTTTAGGCATTAAGGTTGAAGACATTCTGTGTTTAGACATTTTGTGTTTAGACATCCTAGGATTTGACAATCTGGTTGTAGAGAAAGGGAACGGTAACCCAACATGTATCCGATAGATTACAAAACACGTTTCTTTTAAGATGACCACAAAACTGACCGAATTTTGACCAAAGATTACGTAATACTGATCAATTAACTAATGTATATTGATAAAAAATATTAAAAAAAGATTGAACACTGGAAAGTTATGTTCACCATAGAATTAAGTACATCAACAAGGAAGAAGATTATGTTGAAAAATAAATCATTCGACTCAGACTAGATGTACCTACGTAATACGAAAAACGAAACGTTCAGCTCACGTTGTTCGTTCATGTCGTTATTGGACAAGACAGATATATTTAAGTTCTGCCATCTTGGTTCATTCCTATGGCTGTTAAAATACAATGTCTTGTATGAATCCGTAAATCGAAATAGTCTTATTCCGCTTTCTTTCTCCCTTTGTTCTTTCTCATTGACCATGTCTACAGTATGAGTATTATTTGGAAAAAGAGAAAAACAATGGGAGAAAGAAGGTCTGTTTCGATTTAAGAATGTATACAAGAACTTATATTGAAAAGGAAAAAAAACTAAGCCAACGTTACCTGAATATATCTGCCTTGTCCAATATTAACATGAATGCAGAACGTGAGCTGAACTTTATTTTTTAAAACTTTCGTTTTTTAGCATGATTTCTGATGAAGTCGTAATGAAAAAAAAAACATCATCATCACCATCATCATCAGTCTTTCAACGTCCATCGTTTGACATAGACCTTCCCCAGAATTTGCCTCACTTGTCTATCATGGGCGTCGCGGAGCCAGTACTTCCTGAAGCTCGTCTCTCCATCTAATATTCTGCCGGCCTCGGTTGCGCATGTGATCTCGGGGGTCCATGTCGTGAGTCATGATGTACATCGGTTGTCTGCCATTCTTGCAACATGTCCAGCCCACCACCATTTGAGATTTTTAATGGATTCTATAATGTCCCTGACTCTTGTCTTTTCTCATATGTACTGTGCTGTCTTGTGGTCTCTCCATGTGAGGCCCATAATAATTATTTCATGTGAACGTTGCATGGTTCTCAATTTGCAGGTCTGTCTCTTGGTTAAGTTCCATGTTTTAGCTCCATAAGTGACTATTGGGAGGATGCATTGGTTATACACCGTTCTCTTTAGGATTAATGGGATCTTCTCATTTTTGAAGGTTGGGCTAGCTCTGCCAAAGGCTTACCATCCTAGTGTGATTCTTCGCTTGATTTCTTCGTCTTTTGAGGGTCTCATGGAGATTCGTTGTCCTTGGTATATGTAGTGGTCTACTTCCTCCAGTTCTGTGTCTTCGATTTTGGATACTTTTCTCTAATTGTCACACCGCTTTAATATAGTCGGATTTCTAACTAATTAACAAACTAACATACACACGCAAAGAAAGGTGGTGGAGAGTGAACGAAACAGAGGGTTTACAACAATGATGATAATGCCGATATATCTGTGACAATTGCAAGTGCGTCTTGGTCTTTTTTTGATGAGTCATTGGTTTTTTTCATACGTTCGTCTCACTGTGTCGTTCTGATGTACAGTTGAATATTGAGCACGAGTCAATGGTGTACGTATGCGAGGGATCATTCATGCGGGTCATGTTTTGTAATCTTATGACCAGATTAGCCTTCGTACGCTTTCGTATCAATTGCCTCGTCACCTGATCTGGTAAACTAGTCTCAAATATTCATTCATTCACCTACAATGAGACGCAAACACGTAAGACAAAAGACTATATTTCAGGGTAGCGGATGGTGGGTATTTAACAATACATCCGATCCGGGTCGTTAGGTGAAAGACTAGGGGTCATCTAACCTGTGACTCGACCTAAGCTGTCACTGATCATGATCATGATCATTCTTTTAACATCCGTCGTTGGACATAGACCTTCCCCAGGATCCGCCACATTTCTCTATCATGGGCGCCGCGGAGCCAGTATTTTCTGGATATGTCCAGTTCATCTCTCCATCTTGCATTTTGTCGGCCTCCGTTTCGCATGGGATCTCTGGTGATCCATGCTGTGAGTCGTGATGTCCATCGGTTGTCTTTCATTCTCGCAACATGACCAGCCCATTGCCATTTGAGTTTTCTAATGATGTCTCTGACCCCCGTTTTCTTTCTGATATACTATGCTGTCTAGTGATCTCTACATGTGAAGTTGAGCATGATTCTCTCATGCGCACGCTACATGGTTCTCAGTTTTTGGGTTTGTCTCTTGGTTTGGTTCCATGTTTTAGCTCCATAAGTGACTACTGGGAGGATGCATTGGTTGTATACTCTTCTTTTTAAGAATAATGGGATCGTATTGTTTTTGAAGGTTGAGCTTGCTTTGCCGAAAGTTTGTCATCCTCGGGTGATTCTCTGCTTGTGACCCCTAGACCATAGCCTTTTCAAATTTCTAACTTTCGAACCCGTCGCTGTCGGTGAGAATGCCTGATCAAGAGGTGGGCAGATGTCCCATTTAACCCCGCTTGAGGGCTACCGTGGAACCCAATGCTCGAAAAGGAGAAATGATAAAAAGAACTTTCTGTCTGGGACAGTAGCTCGAATAAATCAGTACTGTGTTCCGAAAAAAATACGCACGATAAAAAATTTAGAATAACTTTTAATCGTATTGAGATTTTTCAACTGAATTTTAAACTGTAGAAAGTGCAGATGCACTAAAACCTTTACACGAAATTTTAGTTTTTACGCTTCAGTTGTGTGATCGCACGAACGATTTGTGAAAGCTTAGTTCTCACTGGGAAGGAACCAGAGCCGGTTACTGAGCCGGCACCAACCTACTTTAGTTGTTTCAACTTACGTACATCACAGCAAATCACCAAATGAAAAAATCAAACTATACATTCTCGGATCAGTTTGCAGTGTTGGATCTAAAAGCAGAAGGGTTACTCTTTTCCCAAAGTGTGTCGACAAGAAAGAAGGAAGAATATTTGAATTTCGGTTTCAAACCTAGCTTCTTCAAATCGCCCGTGTAGTCATACAACTAAAGCCCAAGAACTCAAATTTTGTGGAAAGGTTTAAGCGTACATGCAGTTTTTACGGTTAAATCTCAATCCAATTGAAAGTTATTCAATTTTTTTAAGGAACACCGAGTATATATGATAATAAAGGGTAAAAATAAAAGAACAGAAAAGTATAATTGCAACCCCCTCGAAAGATCAGATTGGTAATATCTGACGTCTTGCCTTTCATTACCTGGAGTCCCCAAACTACACCCCGTGGACTCATCCAACCCGTCACGGCATTTTATCCATCCGGTAACAAGTTTAAATTTAACAACAATAAGAGAAATCTGTGTGTGTGTGTGTGTGTGTGTGTGTGTGTGTGTGTGTGTGTGTGTGGACCGCGATTACTCGAGAACTGACCATTGCACCAACTTGACATTTGCCAGATTATTAGAGATTACACAGAGAAGTGCAGGGTTGAGTGTAAAGTTTATTTTTGATCAGTGGTTCTCGAGAAATTTAGTGAAAAATGATTGGAAAAAAATCAAAAAATTATCTTAATCTAGATGTAAAATATCTAAATTAACAACGCTGGAGAGAAGTAACTGAAATACTTAGAAGCCGTCGTTCCGTACGGTGGACAGAAAATTATTTTACATCATGATTATCCTAGGGCTCCTCTACACGCCATAAAGGTTGGAACCCTTCGAAACATGCACCTCTAGAATGGGCACTGCCCTAGTGTTTTTAAATAACAAAACTAATTATTTCCTTTCGTTTTTTCCTAACCACGTGATCGGACAGACGACACGTGCAGTCAAGTAATTAATTATTTTGTCTACGCATTTGTAAATGTTTGACATTTTTACTCATTACACATAATTTCACAGTGTAACCATGGTATTGTTTCTTTGTAATTGTCACACTTCTCTTTGCTCTCTTGCCGATTATAAAGAAAAAAGATCCAAACAAAACGTATTCACAGATTTTATTCAATCATTTACAAAACTGATTTTTCTTTCACCTGCGAAAATGTCCATAATATACGAAGAATTTGGAGATCGGTGCTATATTATATAGAACATTATATTCTAAACTAACATAGTACTCATGAAAAATGATGGGATTTTTTTTTGTTAATGTTATCTATGGATAGATTAAAATCGAGAATACTTCCATTTAATATTTAGTTTCAGGAACTTAATATTTAATAAATCTGTCAAAAAATTGAATTCTGCCCAGCAAGGATTTTTAACTGCATTACTGACACACAAACACAAAAGTTTAGCAATCACATAAGTTTTACTCTTTTCATCTCTTTAATCAGCTTTAAAGAGAGGAAGAGGTACACTTATATACATACACAAAGTGTTAGTAGCCAAGCACATGCATTTTACCCCTTTCCTTTCCTTAATCAGCTTTAAAGAAAGTAAGAGAGTAAAATTTGTTTCCATATGAATTTTTGAGTGAAACAGACAAATAAACCAACAAATGTGATGGCTCTGCTCTTTATATGTATAGATTGCCATGTATGAAATATGTCACATGAACTCGCGTAATGGCGTAACGGTTACCACCGCTGAAAACAGATTCGCCGAACAGAATTTGAATTTCAGTTTCCAATTAAGTTCAATCCCCATTAATCTATTCGGAAAGGTATGAATCAATTTCTCCCTTCGTTCCGTCACATCATACATATCTTGACAACATGTCTCGTCCCTGGCATGCTACGATAACTGACAGAGAAGAATGGGTAAGTGAGCATTTTACCACGTCATAACCACGCTGCTTTCAATAAACTTGCAGCAATACAAAGTTGGCATATTGCTAAATACAGACTTGCCTGGCTTTTCCATGTTCGCTTTACGCCACCTTTTCACTTTTTCGAAAAAGGCGAAAAGCGAACCTAACTTGCTAACCATTAATTACAAGGAAAAGTATCCTATTGATATTTATTTTGTTTAGCTCGATACAATAAAATGCTATGTTTGAGGCACCCAGTACAGATTGAACTCACTACCGTTATAGTGGTCTACAAGACTAGTTTATTGACCATTAATCAACAGAGAGGTGCGCTGTTTATAACTACTAAATCTTTATCTTTGTGTGGCACAAGGCCTCAAATACAGGGTATTAGGTGAGGATCAAACTCACTTCAGTAATAATATACGGAAACCATTCCATCCCTGAAATATACCCAATGAATGAGTCAGTAGTTCTCAAAATGGCGGCACACAAAGAAATTTTACTTTTGCGGCACACCAACTCTTTACCCGATCAATATATATATATATATATATATATATATATATATATATATATTAGCCATGATTATGCTATCCGGTTTCCATAGAGCAGTAAACTAGTGGTGAAGGTGTGTGCTGCAAGTCGATGTACTTTGAGAATGAAAATTAATTGCCATCTCAGTCAATAATTGAACAATCATAGCGTCCAAATCTGAAATCATAAAAAATCCATCAAAAAATAAATGTGGCCAAAATGAATAATGTTTGTGATATCACTGGCGTTTTTTCACTGGAAAGCTTTTTTAAAAGAGTAAAAAAAACATCAAGATTCTAGTGAATCCAGATATTAGCAATGAATCCGTTAGAATAAGGCAAAAAAAAAAAAAATGGTCAAAAAAAGTCTTTTCCCCCCCAAAAAATAAAACAAACAATTTTTTCAGAAAGTTTCCAGTGGAGTACCGATGCCAAGTTTCAAGTCTATCGACAAAACGACATGGCCAGGAGCACTGGAACACTCAAACAAATAAAGTTGTCAGAATAAAGTCCAAGAAGATTTATAAAAAAAAACAATACGTTTTTAATAGCAGAGTAGTAGGGTGCTGATGCCAATTTCCAAGTCTGTAGATAAAACAGTATGGCCAAGAGTATTGGAGCAAACAAACAAGCCCTTAAAACACGCGAAAAGGATAGAACCCTTTTGCTATCTTTGATGGCTACGGTTGTTCAATTAGACGAAAACTGGTATACATACTCACAAACTGTTTCCCTTTCATCTGTCACAAAAAAAGGTTGAGATCCCAGAAAATCTAGTGATAAGTACCACTTGGTTAGCAACTCTGTGGTGGAAGCGGGACAGACATAAAATCCATACTGGAAAGGTTCAAGGCTCGAAATTTGCTTTTGCGCATTTGGAAAAATTTACTCGGCACACTTGATAGGTAGTTACAACACACTTGTGCCGCGGCTCATAGTTTGAGAACGACTGGAGATCGCACTGAGCCTTTGTTTTTGTCAGCCAATAACCTACTTAACACACATGCGAACTAAATGTCTGCTTAGGGTCCTGTGGCCCCCAAAGTGCTCCCAAGACCGATAGGAGAGGGGACATGAAAGACAAATGGGGATCTCAGGAAGGTTTGGCCCGACCCTCACTCAGCCCATCATAAATGCAGGGGTGGAAGGAACTTGAGCATTAATGAGAACGGTTAATAATGTAAAATTGGTTGAAGTTTGGAGCGAGAATTCAGGTCCTCAGTCGGTAGCCTAAGTTGAGGTGGGGGTCACAAAGAATCATCCGGGCTGCAGGAGTAATTCTGTCTTTACCGATTTTCAAAATATTCCATTTATTTTGGGTCTGACATTCCTAACGAATGCTTCCGGTCGGATGGGGTATCTGAGAAATGTTAAATGTCGCCATTCTGTGAACAGGAAATAAGTAGATAATTGGATAACTGACGTAGGAAGAGGTCGAACGGAACTCTTCGGTGGAAGAAGGATTTGTCGTTTTTCTTATCTGGTAATCTAGGTATTCAAATGTGCATGCCTGTATATATGCGTACTCGTATATTGTCGTTCGTCTTTCGGTCATTTATCAAGCTATCTATTGATGCCTGTTCATACCTATCCATCTATCCCACTCTTCATATCTATCTCAGTCTCTTCCAGCTCTCTTTCTCTTTCTTTCTTTCTTTCTTTCTCTCTCTCTCTCTCTCTCTCTCTCTCTCTCTCTATATATATATATATATATATATATATATATATATATATGTGTGTGTGTGTGTGTGTGTGCACGCATCTTTGTGTGCATTAAGAAATGGATATATATCTGCGTTGTCTAGGGCGAGTGATACATCAACCGTGTAATGACGGGAGATCATTTCAAATATGTTCTCGATCATGCAATGCAATTTATAAATTATATACATACACGCATATGCATATATATATATATATATATATATATATATATTGTGAATTTATTATTCGAAGACAGTGTAAATAGAGTAAGCAATCATAAAAATAAGACTGCTTGCTGCAGGAATCGAACCTACCGATAAGGTAGCCGCTTTAACGTAACGTTGCTATTACCATTGAGCTAAACAGCTGCCGGTCTCATTTTATTCATCCACTATCTATGTCTGATATATTTGTTTCTCAACGCAGGCACTAATATTATTGTGGAAATCGACATGTAATCCAATAGAAAGAATTATAAATGCGTTATATTATTTTGAAACTTTATTTGGAATGATCTCCCCTTATTACACAGTGAATATATCATTTAGTGTAGATGTGCACTAAATAGGCTTAATGATATATTCAATGTGTAATAACACGAGATTCTTCCAGATTGAGTTTTGAAGTAATATAGTTGTTTTTTTATATAACTGTTTCTGTCAGATTACGTATTTATTTCTTTATATTAGATATCTATATAGTTGATTTGATTGACAATATGGAAGCACAAAACTTTAGAAAATGAATCGTATTCACTTCCCTAACCTGTTTATGTACATAGATAAGGACTGTGTTTCAATATATATATATATATATATATATATATATATATATATATATATATATATATATATATATATATATAAATGAATGAATAAATAAGAATAAGTGATTTGTCGTATGAAATAACTTCCATATACAATACATTATAATATATAAGATCACCAATTACTGGTAGATGACTTGATCTGTATATTAGAATCAAAACTGCAGTGGAGGTAGTGTTTGATCAACACTGCTGATATAACTGTTTGGTTTTTAAATCCCCGAAACGGTTACATGGTAAACAACTGGTGACTTCAACAAGAAAAAATTACACATGGTCCCATAAATATCAAAGACTGTGTGGAACATGAAAATTACATAAATTGCATTAATAGATATAAGGAAATAAGTGTCTGAAATGACTTTTCAGCCGATCCATTCTCCAACATTCATCAGGTATACTATCCAATCGTGATTTTTTTTCTCTCATTAATGGTAGCAACATTTATAAAGAAGGAATCGGAAATGTTTTCCTTTCCTTCCTGGATTCCAACGGGGACACAATATGGAAATCAAGATCGAACAGGAGAAAGGAAAGGAAGAAAAAAGAACTGTTTATCACCATCGCATTTGGATGATATGCCCGAAGAAGCCCGAAGAAGCCCGTAGAATAGATTGGCTGAAACATCGTATCTGCAACATATCAAACAAAAGTGGGCGACTGTGGAAAAAAGGTTGAGAAAGCCTGAAACGATTCGAGGATATACCGTTTGTGTTTGTGGCTTTCAACTCGACTTCCTAGTGGTGGAGATAGATCAACAGTTGACTTCTAATCCAGCGCCAAAAGGCCCGATTAAGGATCAGCACATAATCCCTATCCTTGTTATTAGATTAACCTAAAGCCGAGTACTTCCAAAATTAAGTAACATGATAAGTAATCGTTCATAGAATTTGTATACAAAAGATGCATAACCCTAATCTTCAGGATTATTTACCCAAGATTGGGTTGGCAGCATTTCGACTCTCTCTCTCTCTCACACACACACGCACACATATATAACACATACACACACGCACACACACACACACACACACACACATATATATATATATATATATATATATATATACGACTGGGGCCGGTGAAAATCCCTCGGTTATTAAAAAAATTAGTTATATTTAGAAGAGTACAGAATTTAATACTTTCTCAAAAATAAATACAAAATATAAAAACAGGCTTGGTTGTGCTAAGGTCAAACTTCCTGGCTTCATGAAAATCTAAAAGGTAAACTAAACTGAATTCATTTCTCCATACAATATTATTCCATAACTACGAGTCCCATTTCAAGTCCTTTATTACTGGTTTCATGTTATAAAACAAGCCGAACTGAGTTCAGAGAGTGTATCCGTATTAGTTTTTTGCGTACGTAACTGTGCCACTGTAATTCATGTATGACGTCGCTGCTTTTTGGTTTGGTCAGTCATTCGTCATTGTTGTGCATGCTAAAATTAAGTCAAAACTCAATTGTTTGACATAAACCTAATGTATAATAGTTGATTACTTTTTTTTTAATAAGTGGATTTTTAATTTCGTTTTTTTGATAGTATATCTAATAATGTTATTTTTATCATGTATTTTTCATCTGTGATAGATAACGGAAGTTACAGCAAAAGAGACAAAGGAACAAAGAGAAACAATCACACCGTTCATTATATATATATATATATATATATATATATATATATATATATATATATATATATATATATATATATATATATATATCAAACAATCACACCGTTCATTATGAATATATATGTATATATATCAAGAAACGGATGTATGATCCGACCGAATGATTATAAATTGCGTTATATCATATTGAAACTCTTATTTGAAATGATCTTCCGTTATAACACAGTGAATGCATCATTTGACATAGACAACGTAAATAGAATTAACAATCAAAGAGAACACCAGCTGGTTGTTTAGCCCAATGGAAAGAGCAACGCTACGTTGAAGTAGCAACTCTATCGGTCGCAGGTTCATTTTCTGCTGTGACCTGATTTTCTTTGATTGTTCATTCTATTTACGTGGTCCAAGCTGAATTATTGATCCACGTGTCATAACGGGAGATCATTTCAAATAAGGGTTTCAATATAATATAATGCAATTTATAATCATATATATATATATTTATGATACTCAATGATGTTACCGTTTCTATTATAATTATAAACGATGATGAGAACCGTTTTAGCCTTCCGTACTTTAGAATTCTAAGCGTTACTCTTTGTTCAGTCCTAGTATGCCCTTTTCTCCCAAAATCGCGGATACTCTTTGGAAATTAAAGTCTTTTGTCATCTAGAGTGAAAAATATTTTTCGGGGTAAAACGCAATTCTCAGTAAGAAAGTACATGCCTGAGAGGTTAAGCATACTTCCATAATCATAATGACATAGGTCAGGGGTCAGCAAACTTTATTAGGGGCGGGTTTGGTTAGGAATATTCCGATGCCTTACAGGCCAAGGCGAATAAAAATGAAGCAACGATCAGGCAAGGCTATAAAAACAGCTTGTTTTTTTAATTACTCCAGTCATGATGGCCGTAATTAACGGTTGCGTGGTAAAGCAAAAAGAAAGAAGAGAAAAAAGTTTTAAATCTGAGGATGACAAGTCAGAAAAGAATGTTTAAATGTTCTGTGTTGAGATGATCTGAAGAAATTCGAAAAATGTCGTTCAAAACGGCCAACTAACAGATTGAAGGTACATTCAAAGAATTACAAGCGTAATGATAGAAGAAAAAACCGCTCTTGAAATGCAATTAAATTAAAATGGTTTTGGCGTGAAAATGAATTGTTTTTGTTTGCGTTGTACCAGGTTTTAGTTTTTATGCAAATTGACTCCAAAACGAACCATGGGAATCATGCTCAACCTCTACATGGAGACATCACAAGTCAGCACTGCATATCTGTGAGAAAACAGGCGTCTGACACATCATAGAACCCACAAAACAACTCAAATGGCAATGGGCTAGTCATGTTGCAAGAATGGTAGACAACCAATGGATATCACGACAACATGGATCCCCAGAGATCTCATGCGCAACCGAAGCCGGCAGAATACAGGATGGAGAGACGAAGTAGCAAGCTCAACCTTCAAAAACACAAAGATCCTATAAATTCTAAAAAGTAGGGTTTACAACCAATGTCACCTA
The DNA here is from genome assembly GCA_963457665.1 of Thysanoteuthis rhombus. Classification (NCBI taxonomy): domain Eukaryota; kingdom Metazoa; phylum Mollusca; class Cephalopoda; order Oegopsida; family Thysanoteuthidae; genus Thysanoteuthis; species Thysanoteuthis major. The sequence goes on from OY735232.1 coordinate 28,759,196, forward strand.
TCGAGCTGAAGTATGGAACCTAACAAAGAGATAAACCCGCAAACTGAGTACCATGCAACGTGCATATGAAAGAATCAGACTGATGATAATGGTGATAGACTCATAAAAAAAGAAATGCAACAAGTGTATTGAGGAAGCCCAAAACTTGAAACCATTTTAGTATCTTTCGTTACTACAATATTCTGCTTTTAAGAAATTAGATTTTTCCAAGTGAGTTGTCATTTTGTTGTATCTCCCACAAATGACCCAACCAACTAGCCGGATCCTTCTCTCTTTGTGTGTATGTGTGTGTGTGCGTGTGTCCAGGCGCTCCTGGTCACATTTTCGGCATACATGAGTACACTAATTGGAACCATCTAAAAAAGTATTGTTTTGTTTCTTTCGAGAAAGTGCTTCTTGGATCTTTATGGTCATTTTGGACCAACAATGCCCAAATCTTGCACTGACATTTTTCAGATAATTTCTAATAAAAGACCTTTTTTTTAAAATAATTTTTGATAAAAATAGATAATCAGTTCTGGTATACGCGCGGGCTATGATGATTCACTTATGCGAGGTACGGATATCATTATTAATTTTTGACTTGTATTGTTCTTTTACATTTTAAATTTTAGCTGCTTTTTATCCCGACTTTAAATAAAATCGAAGATAAGATTATTGCTAGTTTGTCGCTTGTTTGCAGGATTTTACGTCGCCCCTTTCTTACGAAACCCTGATGATTAAATCAACAAATGATGAAAGGGTTTTAAGATCGTATGATATGGTTGATGCCATCAGCTGAGCTTAGTTCCTTTAGGTTGACACCTCAGGTGACATCGGATTACCATTTATTGATAATCTTGCAATGATCTAATTGCGAGGACCCATCGGATTAGGTATCATTAATCTTCCAAATATATGTATATAGGCATTGGTCTTCTATAGTTAATCAAAGATGGTCTGTTGCGATTGACTTAGTGAAATATCTGAATTTCCCAGTCAAGAGGTCGTAGTTATATAAGGTTATCGTTGTTACATATGAAATGTCGCTCTTATATGTATCCTTACATCTCTATTATACGCTATTCGGTCGCTCTGTCGCTCCTACTTACGTTGGACAAAAGAAGAAGTGTGATTTCTCTAAAAGGTGTGACGTCATTAAAAAGGTGTGCAACATTAAAAAGACATCTATTCCGATCAATCTTTTTAGCAGCTGTTAATATTACCGTAATAGAAAAAAAAAGCCAGAAATGGACATTTACGATTTTTACTGAAAGTAATACTTGCAGTATATTTCGTGTTGAAATATTTTACAAGTATGAGAATCAGTCGAATCAAAGAAAGACCATTTGCTCCTTTATCGCTTTTGTCTCTTTCAAATTTCATAATTCTCATTGATTGTTTCATGCAGATAGATATCCCTATAATAAAAGGCGTTAATCAAATTAATATATCGGATAAACTGAAGTGCACAATGGCATATAAAGAGGACTTCTTTAAAGTTATCAGTATTGCAAGATGTTCCTTTTTACCTCAGGGCTTTGGAGTCATCATCATCATCATCATCATCATCATCATCATCAGTCTTTTATCGTCCGTTGTCTGACATAGACCTTTCCCAGGATTCGCCACACCTCTCAACCGTAGGCGTCGTGGAGCCAATACTTTCTGAATTTGTTTAGTTCATCTCTCCGTCTTGTATTCTGCCGGCCTCGGTTTCGCATGAGATCTCTGGGGATCTATGTTGTGAGTCATGATGTCCATCAGTTGTCTACCATTCTTGCAACATGACCAGCCCATTGCCATTTGAGTTTCCTAATAGATTCTACGACGTCTCGGACTCCTGTTTTCTCCCTGATATATAGTGCTGTCTTATGATGTCTCCATGTGAGGTTGAGCATGATTCTCTCATGTGTATGTTGCATGGTTCTTAGTTTGCGGGTTCGTCTTTTGATTAGGTTCCATACTTCAGTTCGATAGTTGACTATCATGTGGATGCATTGGTTCTTTTTAGAATTAATGGGATCTTTGTGTTTTTGAAGGTTGAGCTTGCTTTACCGAAGGCTTGTCACTGGGGTTACCAAATTTGCTAAATCGTAGAGCCGCCCACATACGATAGGTTTAAGATTTTTAAGAGTCATAAGTAACAAAATAATTAATGCGTGTGTTTCTATTCTTACGTAAACCTTTTGTTACTTACATTTTATATAAACATTAACAAATATATAAAGGGAAAAATATTTATTTATGTATATAATTTTTTGAATGTTATTCTTATTAATTTCAGTCACCACAAAGTACATATATATATACCAGATGTTATCGAAATTTTAACTTATGATTGTTTTAACTATATTGGGATTAGATATTGTTGAATACTTTTTACAAACCACGATCAATAAATTTGCTTTTTAATCAAGTTGGGTCAACATATGGGCTCGGTCTAGAAATTAATGTGACTGATTGTGTAAAAATATCTATTATCACCCTAAACACAAATCAACTTTATCTCCCTCAAAATAGCTCCCCTCGGAAGCCACACATCGATGGAGAAGTTGTTCCCACACTTGATTTCGGGAAAGATTATCAAGACCAAAATGCTAAATAACTGATTATCCATAGAGACAAACTCTTCCCGGATTTAGCAGGGAATTATTCAATTTACATATATATATGTCCTCGCGATTAAATCATTGTAAGCTTATCAATGAATGATAATCCGGTGTCACCTGAGACGTCAACGAAAAAGAACTAAGCCCTGTTGATGGTATCAACGACATCGTATGATCGTAAAACCCTTCCGTCTTTTGTCCATTTAATTATCAGTATATAGTATGATAGAGACGATGTAAAATTTTACAAGCAGGAGACAAACCAGCGAAATTGTTATCTTTGTTTTTCAAACTCGTAATGAAAGCGGCTAAAAAATTAAAATATGAAAAAGTACAAAATCTAATAATAATAATAATAATAATAATAATAATAATAATAATAATAATAATAATAATAATAATAATGGGAAGGATTGAGACTGTACAGACCACAGCACTGGTAGGAACTGCGAGGATACTGAGGAAAGTGCTAGAAATATAAAGGCTGCAACGTTGATCGTTAACAGTGACCCAACAGAGGAAGGGAAATGAGAGCGGAAATGTAAACCGCAGCATTGGCATCATAGGCGAAAGAGAAAGAAATGTAGGCTGAAGATCTGAGGAGACTTATTGTCACTCAGCCTTCAGCGATAATCACTGGGCAACCGGTGTGAAACTGTAAACTGCAGTATTACTGTGGCCTATGAGAACTAGGAGAGACTTGGAGAGACTTGCTGTCACTCAAACTCCAGCGGTTACCACCAGGCAACTGGTGTGAGATGGCAAATAATAATAATAATAATAATAATAATAATAATAATAATAATAATAATAATAATAATAATAATGCTTTCAAATTACCAAAATCTCAATACTCGTATTCGCCATTATAATAGCTAAAAAAAAAAAGTCCAGCTGGTTAGTACTGATAATGATATGATTTATATACTAATAATATCTATGATATAGCAGATTCATAGATAATGTTTAGATGTGTACTTGAATAAGCTTTGGAGTGAAGATCGGTAAAAAACAAAACAAAAAACGAAAATATGTTTGATACACACTAATATCAGTTTACTGTCTTACAAGTTGCAGCATTTGCTATTTTTTCCTCTTCTGAGAATTTTGTTTCTGTGCAAGAATTTCTTGCTGCATCTTGTTGCAGCTGCATTACAGCATGTATTTCTGTTGCAAATGCGATGCAGTTCTTCTGCATGGAACGTAATCTCCTAGCCTGTCATCTTCAGATTGTCATTGGTTTCGCTCTAGGCTGCACACGCTGTTTGGTGAGCAGCTGCGACATTCTGAGATATCAAAAAAAATGCCTCGAAAAATTCCTCGAATTCAAACCAAGGTCGATCTTTTATAACCAAAAAAACACAATTTTGCATGAAACCATAAAAAAAATATCTTTGATAATTGAAAATAAAAAGTTTGGAATTTAAATTGATAGAGGATTTTATAGAGAAATACTGGAAACTTTAGCATCACACACACACACACACACACACACACACACACATATTGATATATATGATTATACATTGCTTTATATTATATACAAACTCTTATTTGAAATGATCTCCCGTTATTATACAGTTAATGTATCACTTGGCCTAGACAACGTAAAACAGAATAAACAATTAAAGAAAATGGGGCTGCCGCAGGAAATTGTCCCTGCAATGACGAGAGATCATTTCAAATATAACATAACGCAATTTTTAATCATTTGATCAGATCATATACCCATTTCTTGCTATCTATCTATCTATCTATCTATCAATCTATATATATATATATATGTATGTATGTATGTATATATATATATATATATATATATATATATATATATATATATATATATATATATCCGATTGGTCCCTGCAATTAGATCATTGCCAGAGTATCGGTAAATGATAATCTGGTGGCCCCAGGGCTGTCAACCAAGACTAAGCCTTATTAATGGCATTAACGACATCGTACGATCGTAAAACCTCTCCGTCATTTGTCAATTTAATTATCAGCATATCGTATAACAGACGCAAGGTTATATTTTACAAGCATGAGACAAATCACCCGGAAAATCTCTTGACTTAAAAACGGAATTTGACTTCTTATAAATCAAACTGTGATAACGAAAGTTGCTGAAGTGATTTCAACTCTTTAATCTCCTCACGAATCTTTCTTGTACAGTTCTCTCTATTAGATTGGTGCAGTAATAGCTGCATTTTATGTTATTTTAAAGTGCGATTCCTTTTTTGGAATTACGTATTATTTAACTAAGTTGATGGAATAAACCATTTTAAAGCGTGAATTTTGCTGTATTTTTTTGTTTTCTTTTCACTATCTATTCTGGTTTATTTAAGGTTGACTGTCAAATCAAAGATGGAATGATGCGATTTCGAGCAATTTTGTTGTACAAATTAAAAATGGGACGCAAGCCAGCGAAAGCTGCTCACAATATCAAGTATTTGACCATGGTACAGTCAGCGAACGTTCAGCTTAAGATCAGTTTCCAAAATTTGCCGAGATCTTTGAAAATACAGACGTCCCTCCGTAATTGATGACATCTCAACGAGGGCCATTAGTGAGGTAGACCCACATGAATTAACTCGACGGGTGACAGAGGAAGCAAAAGTTGACCATTCACCAGTTATTCGACATTTGTACCGAATTGGAAAAGCATAAAAGCTCGACATGTCACGCGAATGGCCCAGCAGAAATTGAGCGAACTCTTCCTCACCCAGTCTTCTCTCCAAGCGACTTCCTCCTTTTCAAGCATTTCGATCACTTCTTGGGAAAGACTTCAACAACCAAGCAGCAGCTTAAAACGTCTTCGGCGAATCCATTGGTTCCAGGGTCCCAGAATTATATGCCTTTCAGAATAAATGGACTTGTTTTCAGTAGGCAAAAAAATGTGTAGATTCCGAAGGTTTTTATTTCGATTAATAACCTTTTTGTAGTGATTACTGCCAAGCAAAAAGTAACTCATTACTGATCGCTGTGCTTCTGATTTATTCAATTGATCACCCCTAACACGATATTCTGCCAAACGACGTTGATCATGTGATGTCTTCTATAGAATGACTTGTTTCGGCAGCTCCTCGGATTCTTTCAATTTCAATACATTGTTTTGTCTGTTGGACCAGCGACCATTCACTTTATGATGAATTCTTTTCATCCTGTTCACATCTAGTCATCTGGTGTGCATCAGGTTGATCTGTTAGATCTGCTTGACTCTCAAAGTTCTAAAAAATGAGAGTTTTTTTAGTGAGGTTGGCTGGCTATGTATGTATGTATGTGCCGCGTATACATTTTGTCCCAATGGTGCTTAAGAGCTGAAAATTTGAACATTTACTCCTTATTATATCTACAAACCGTTTTTATCTCCAACCGAAGAAATGTGGAGTGGTTCAATTTACAATGTAGATTTATGGTAAATTTGTCCCTAAGATTATGTCTAGCAGCGTTTTCGTTTTTTGTTTTTAATTCTGACTTTTGATCAGGCTAGTAATCACCATCTAACAAAATACTAGAGATGTAATTCATTCATTGATCACTCCTTTTTCTAATTTTTCGATTGATCACCCCCAGCACTGCAAGAAGCCAAAAGAGGTTGGTCACGTAACGGTTTCTAATGAGTACCTAACCAGACAACTTTAATGTTTTTTTAGTTGTTGAGGAAGGATTTTACATTGTGCAAACATAACATCGGTTAGCACAGTTCCCAGCGGAGCACTTTTCTCACCTATCATGGTATCGCTGCCTATTGACTTTACCACTTCTCCACTGATTCGAATTTCAATACTCAATCTGTGTCTTGTACATTACTAATGAGGAAAAAGATCGTCAATGTTCAGAATGAAAATAGGGCCACGCGCACACACATACATGCATATGTATACGCATGTGCATGCGCGTGCGTGCGTTCATTTATTCATACATTAATTAATACCCAAGAAAGAATCCTCGGGTATATTCAAATTTCTATTAAAGGATTACTAAAGAAAAAAAAGTAATCAATTTATTTGAGGTGAAGAGTCCATAGTTAAAAATGGTGGGTAGGAAGTATTTTTATCAGCCAAATCTTTACCCACGGGTGGAAGAGTCAAGTGTTACGGATAGCAAACCTAGAAAATCTCACTGTTCATTATTAGAGTGGTTAAAGCTTCTATTTGCTTTTTTTTATACTTGAAGTTCTGTTTGCAAAATGCAGGAGTACCAGTTGGGACAAACAGTCACAGGCCAAAGGTCAATTTTAGACCACGATCAATATTAAGGTCTTATCTCTGCCATCCAGTAACTCAAAGCACTGACATTTTAAATTATATCTGTTTGCACGTCCATAATATATATATATATATATATATATATATATATATATATATATATATATATATATATATATATATATATATATATATAACCGTATTAGCATACTTCAACATATAAACACTTGTGTGCATAAATATGTGTTAATATGTTGAAGTATGCAAATATGGTTATATATATATATATATATATATATATATATATATATATATATATATATATATATATATATATATATATATATATATATATACGCCCAGCAGTATTCTTGTAAACGTGTACTAACTCGCGAGGGGATGGCTGCGTGCTATTGCCCGACTCCCCTGGCATAATTCTCTCAAACGTACGTGCACACACACACACACACACACATGCAAACCTGCATCCCCACTTATTCACACACGTACATACCAAATTTAGTCTCTTATACGCACACATCTTTTCATTTGTTCAGATTTTAGTACACAAACGAATATAAACAATAATTCTGAATATGTGTGTGCATATATATGTATATATATATATATATATATATATATATATATATATATGTGTGTGTGTGTGTGTGTGTGTGTGTGTGTGTGTATGTGTGTGTGTTAGTGTATATGTTTGCATCTAGTCACATGTACTATATATATACGGAGAAAGAGAGAGAGAGAGAGAGAGAGAGAATGAGAGAGAGAGAGAGAGGGGGAGATAGATAGCGAGAGAAGTGCTGTCTAAAGGGTGAAGGAATTTGACCATGAAAGCATGATTCATCCTGACTCATAGTTTCCATCCTCTTCTTCGAAGTAGTTCCTTTCTGAACCAGTACACTGAATCACAAAAAGGAGTGCACACAAAAGGTTACAGCAATTTCCCGTACTTTTGATTCATAATATAATTGTTCAAAATTCGTTTGTTTATGCATGCTGGCCCCTGTCAAGGTTGACAATGAGTGTAGAATTTATTTAAAGTTTCTACTACCTGAGCAGTAGTAAGGGATTGTGATTTATACTTCAACCGATGCACCCACTCTTCTACTGTCTTCTCCGTCAGTCGTCGTGACATGCCCGAGACAAGAATTTTTCTTCAAGATATATTTGTGCTGGTACAGAGCGCTGGGATGTGGATTCATGCCTTTTTCAAGGAGCATTAGTGGAAATAAGCGGCCTCAGCTGGAACTTGAACTTGGCTCGCTGATTCCGCCGTGTTCTTGCATCTGAATACAAAAAAGGATATTGGACGAAAATTAGACAACCTTCAAAGGGTTTTGTCAGTGTACTATCCAAATGTGATGATGATAAACAGAACTTTTAAATTTTAAAACTTTTAAGCCATAATCAGACGTGAAATAGAAAGATCTTGGATGGCTGATCATATCAGGAGAAATAAAGGTGAACACTTCCCTCTCTGGGAAGAAGTTCGTATCATAGACAGGGAACATTGTAGGAAACCGGTGAAAATCAAAGAGGCTGCCCATATCAACATGTCGCCTGAGTGTAGAAGTCAGAAAAGTCAGACAAGATCAGAGTTCGACCCAATGTGGCTTCCACCACTGAACAAGGACAAGGTATGGAAATCCAGGCCTAAGTGGGAAAGAAAAAGATGTCACCCGAATCTAACGTAATAACGTTGCAACTATTGAAAAGAGAACGAGAAGATGTCCAATCGACCGGATAACACTTTGAATGTTGATGAGCCTACTCAAAACTCTAGACAAAAAATACAATTATATCCACGGTTTTACAAAGATATTCTAGTGCAAAACTCAACTATTTTTACACAGGACCCCTTTTAACGAGACGAAATTTTTCGCGACTCTTTGTTATAAGAGGGATAGGAACTAAGACTAAATATTAATTTCAAGTCGTAATCTAACAGTGACTAAACAGAAATAAATAAAGATCAGAAGAATTTCGAGATACTGCAACGTATTCATAATTTATAAAGCAGATGCAGTCTCATTCCACCTGGATACGGTCATACTCTTTATGTCCAAATAATCCAATACATTCTTACGTTTAGATGAAAGAGGGTAGACAGCTACACGTACTTGAAACTAGAGAACACTTAAAGAGTACATACCTCTACCAACGCCATTGTCAAGGGAGGTAATTGTCCATGGATCCAAAATTTAATCACTTCTTCTCTACCCTATTGCCCATCCTTCTACAAAAGAGGAATTCATTTAGAACTTTGGGAGATATCGTGTGAATTAATATGAAATTTGATGATACTATGTGTGGAATATAAATACGTCACTGTGGGAATTGTGCATGGATCCGCTCTTAAATTCAATACGTTTTACCTGAGTCGATTGTTTATCACTCCACAGAATTCTAGAGAAATTAATCAATGAATTTTGGAGATATCATGTGGACGCATACATAAATGTAATGAAAAAACAAAACAACAAAAAACAAAAAGAAAAAACGGAAAAATAACAATCAATCGAAAAAAAAGAGGGGTCCTGGATCCGCCCTCAAACTCCACTTCCGCCTTCTTGACACATTGCTCATTCCTCCATGAAATTCATTCACGTCCGGAGATATCGAACTGACAGACAAACAGACGTAACCGAATACTTGTACTTCTATACACCATCCTTGGCAGAGTTAAACGACGTACACATCGACAAAAACTCGTATTTACACATAGCATTCAACGGACAGTGAATATTGCCAAATAGACGTTGAAATACGTCGAAAGACACATGTATAAATGAACTCTGACCTCTCCATGTTTCTGCACAAGGCGTTCAGAATGTCACGTCTGAAATTTGCTCCGCGCATTTGGCTTCCACGTTTCAAATATAATTCTGAGGCAATTCGAAAGGGTTCAGCAGAGAGAGAGAGAGAGAGAGAGAGAGGTAAAGCTGGTTAAAACGTCAGTCGCCTACCATACGCTGAAAGATCGGAGCACCTTAAGCAAGAACACCTTGAATACAGGCGTATGGAATGACAGAGGTAAACACGTCCTTGATTAGCGCTGTCTTTGCCACCAACAGAACAGATGTCCCCCCCTTCCTCAGCTCACTCAACAGGGGTCACAGAAAGAAGTCACAGGAGTCAGAAGGACTGAGAAAAAACTACTTTTCTACAAGAGGGGCAAATCAATGGAATCTACTTAGAGAAATACAGTTTCTTCCAATAGCATTAATTCTTTTGAAAATAATGTCAACAGAGACAATGGGCACACTAAATATCAACAAAATATCATATGATATAAATTATGAACTTGGAGAGCAACATTACGATATAGACATCGCCAATAACTGTGTATTTCAAACATTGACCCCCCCTACCAACCCCCTCGGGGCGTTCATAATTGGGGAAAAGGAAGTTATGATAGAAGCCAGAAAGTATTTTAAGAAGTTTGACAGTGTCTATGATGAAAAACAATTACTCTTTAAAAATGGATGACTTGATCGTAACAAAAACAGAATTCATTCAAACTTATTTAGGGAGTATACTTTCGTATAGAGATTGAAAAAAACCCCGAAAATATTCTAGAAAAAAAATTCCAAATATTTCTGGGACCTCCAATAATATTTATGCGACCCTTGGAGGGATCCAGATCCTTACTTTGAGAAGCCATGCTGTTGTGTATGTAGCTTACTATATTTGTATCTATCTATCGATCAATTGATTTTTAAAAACTACAGACCAAAACTGTCAAATTAGGTTTCTTTAGTTTTCTAGTTGTTCCTGTTGACGGGCTGGCTGGCAACATATATATATATATATATATATATATATATATATATATATATATATATATATATATATATATTTATATATATATATACTGCTCCTCTATTCAGAGTTGAGCACTCTTTAAGTGAGGTAACTCATCCACTGTAAGCTCATGCAATGCTCTTTTATAGGAATTGAGCACTCTGGTGGATGAGAGATTTCTGTGTAATTTGAATACAACGCCTAAATTCAGCCTTACTGCCTGTATATACACAAGTCACACCAATGGAGTTAGGAGGCTGAGATACTCAACATTTACTAATTATTATATCTAAGTTTGTTTGTTTAGTCCCCCACCTAGAATTTTACTTTGTGTTTGTATCGGGGTCGAATTTGCAAAGTAAGTTTATGCTAAATTGATTTCTTAGTTGGTGTCCAACAGCATTCACATCTGTTTTTTGAAAATTCAGATTTTTTTAATGATCACTACCCAACTAAAGGTGAGAGAAGAACCAACTTATCCATTGATCACCCCTTATCCGTTTTTTATTGATCATCCCAACAAAGCATGCTGCCAAAAGATTTTGCTTATGTGACGATTGTTATTGAGTGGCTGACCAGACCCGTACGAGCATATTTGTGATTTCCGATGTAAAAGGGATTCTAAACGAAGTTGTAGTAGCATTACTACTTATGGTAGTATTAGCTCGAAGAGGAGGGGGGAGAAGGTGAGGATGGTTCACCCGAAAATCTGTTTACAATAAGTTTACAGTCTAACGCACCATGTATATCAATCATTTGTTATTAACAGTGTGTTTTTCTTGGTTCTCCGTCCATAACAAATTGAGTTTTCCGCTTAAAGGTAATAATTTTTCTGATAAAAACACATCTCATAAAAATTAAAATATATCCTGCGAATCTTTTCATGGGGATTAAGTAGTCAAGTAGTCTGTCTGTCTGTCCTTCTGACTGTCTGTCTGTGTGTCTGTTTACACAATATCTCCGAAAGTGCTCAATGAATTTCAATGTAATTTTGTAGAGGGGTGGGCAATAGCGTATGGGAGGACCAGGTTGAATTTTGGGGTGGATCCAGAAATTCATTTTTTAATTTTTGATATTTTTTCAGTTTTATTCTCCTTACATTCATGTATACGCTCATCAAAATCCATGCGATATATCTATACACAATTATCTCCCCTGTGTCATTATTGTATATTCATACCACATAAAATCCCATGTCTGTTCACATGATACCTCCAGAGGTTCTCAATAAATTTCACTGGATTCTAGTTGAAGGGTAGACAACAGGCGACGGAAGAAATGATTCATGCAAAATTACTTCCATTGATGAAGGCGTTTGCAGACGTAGGTGCTCTCAGGATGTATTTTATGTATATACAAACTTAAAACGCTGAATAACAGGAGTTTGGTTAGGATAGGCGCTGTGTGGTAAGTGTTGGGCAAGATGTTCGGTATTAATGCGGGATCGTCTTATAAGGCAAATGATCAAGATAATCTGTATTGGAATTAGATACAAAGATTGCCAACAGAGTTTGAATTCATCAAATATTTGGGAAATAAATATGATAAAATGGAATATTATTTGTCTTTCTTAAATGAAACGTCGTCAATTATTTTTTCATATACATCGCATTGTGATTCACCTCGGCACATCACCAGTGATGTTCCCTGGAGTATTTCGGGTCTTTCGACAAAAATACATCTTCATCAATGCCACTTAGTACAACAGAGAAATTCTCAAACTTTGAACATGAATTTTAAACCGAAAATCTTCTGGTTGACTCATAGGTCAAGTCGACATCTATGCTGCTATTTCCAGTCTATTTATCTATCTGTCTATTGATTAAAATGTTGGTGAGTTTGCTGCCAATGCTGGATGTCACAATTTCCAATTTCAAAGTGCTCACTGTTCCAGAAACTTAGGCGAACCAATCTTCCTACCCTTAATACTAATCGTATGTAAACTTATACATATCTTACGAAGTATTATACATATCAATTGTGCATACTCATATACACTATTTCTGATTTGTATATCGTCCAAGATGGGGAGTCATGTACGCATATATACAAACAGTATCCAAAATATCACATATAGGCGCAAACACACTTCCATGTTGTAAACAAACACTTACGCGTATATTGTAAACAAACATGTGTTCACAAGCAATCACAAAGTACAGATATACTTTTACTTATACGACTAATGATAACAAATATGTATTTATCGTTGGTGTGTGTTAATAAACAAATATTTGAAGCACTTTAAAAATAGTTCGCAAATATTTTATCAAAGTTAAACTTTGGTTTCGGGAAACAACACGCAAATATACAAGGTGCTGCAAAAGTTTTAGGGTTTTTGGACTGGAAAATTATTATTTTCAACGTCCCCCCCAAAGTCATCCCCTTCAGTATTTCTATCGAAAACTCGTAAAGGTAGCGCCCAAACTCCGTACTACATTTGATGAATTCACGTCAAATTCACCGAACCTTTGGGTAGCATCTCGTACTTAAAAAAATGGAAATAGTTTTACAATGGTTCGATTAGGGTCTTGACTGATTGCTACAGAACAGGGACTAGTTTTAAATCCATCGTTTTGTTTGTTATGCTAATGTGAGCTGTTAATAAACCGACTCTCTTGTGGAAGGCTTTTTAGCTAATGTGTTAGGAGGTATCAAGATAATCTTCATTGGAATTAGGTACCAAGATTGCCAGCAGAGTTTGAATTCATCAAATATTTGGGAAATAAATATGATTACATGGGATGATATTTGTATCTCTCGCATTTTGTTGGATTGTGATCACTAAAAAGTCAGAATTTCCAAAAAATAAGCGTGCATTCTACCGGACACAAGATAAGAGATCAATCTAGCCTAAACTTATATTGCAAACTGAACTTCTACCCTAAAAACCTATTTTGGGGAAGATTTTCCCAAATTGACATTAGGAATAAATGTTAGATTTCTCAGCCTCTTAGCTTCATTGGTGCGGCTTATACATGAAGAAAACATACATAGAGCAACCTGAAAACTGAAGAAACCTATGCTGACAGTTTTAGTCGATGGTTTCTGATAGATAAACAGATATTAAACCCTCACACACAACCGAATGTTCACGAACATGAATAAGCATTTAAACCAAAACGCACCACCAAATGCTTACCAAAAATATAAACATTTCCGCCTACACAAATATATGGAGTACATTTCATATTTTCCCGAAGGCGTACCGTGGCTCATCTAATAAAAACGTTGGTTAGAATATCAGTTAAAACATTCAGTTTCAAATCCATGAGGCTGCATTAATTAACCGTATTTTTCAAGACTACAATGTGGCCAGAAGGAAGAATGCTGTCTGAATCAGATAAGGCTAGGCATGGCCATGTCGAATTGTTGCTGTTCAGCCAATACACGCTCTTTGCATTAGAGAAAGTAGAAACAGTGTAAGCATGTACAAAAGAATTGACTTTCATAAAGGCATACAACGATACACTGGAGACAAAAAAAATTACCCATAGATACGCATGCGCAAAACCTTCTCACAGTCATGAAGGAAAATATAACTTAAGTACGTGTTGCTTTGCTAACGGTGTACCCAGGGGTGGAAATCTTAATGACTGTGGTACCTGAAAAAAACAAAAACATAGGAGTTGCCTGAAGCGACTATCCCCAGCATTTAACGAAATCTTTCACTCACAGACACTCGAAAACGAGTTCAATTCCACCTAATTCTATTTTCTTGCCTTTCTTTCTTCTCGATAGCTGAGTTTTGCCGTTTTCTTTTAGCGAATATCTTTATGTTTCACCCCTACTATTTGCATACCCTTACCTTTACCCTGTGCTCCATTTTTAGGAACATTTTGCGTATCCCATCCCTTTCGACGTGAAAATTCCCTCTAATTCCAGTCCAAGTCGGAGGCTGGAGTTGACTTCGTTTTTTCTACCGCAACAACAAGAACAATCCTCACCTAAATTGCAGAATTAAACTCTTCATCGGGTCCGTCAAGTTAAATCGAACCGATATATATATAATCAACATTTCCCAACCGTGATTCGGAATCACGATCAAGTGATTAGTAAGATGCTCTCTTACCGACAGAGCTGAACCGTCAAGTCTTACACATGTACGAATTCAACTATCATATATATAATACAAAAGTTTATGTGATCATTGTCGGTTGGAATAGAAGTCAGAGTGGAACTTGACCCAGTAGCAACCAGGACGGATATGTTGCATAATAAAATTCAGGTTCATGCAGCAATAGACCATGGCGCCTACTTTCGGGTATGGTTAGCGTGTAGTGAGTTCGAGTCCCACTGAATACTCAATATTTAGATAAGCTAAATGAATGTCTTAGGCACCTTGCTGTTGGATAATGGTTATTCAACCTAGCCTAGTAGACTATTGCTACAGGCTGGATTCAGTGTTCCGGGAACACCCTTTGTGTAACAGCGTTAGCAAGGTGCAGAACTTTGTTTACACAGCAGCCGGGTGTTTTGGTGACATAGCCCTGTTATATATTCAGCTGTTTTATAGCCCTTCGGTATACCATTCAAGGAGCCAAGAGGCACATTAAATGGCGCTAGTGCTAAGAAGCTTGAAAGATAGAGTTACTGACAGAGGTTAGATGAAATCATTTCTTTGAAGAGTTTGTGTGAGTACTATGGGGTTGGGTAGTCTACTGGGGATGATTTAAAGAAACAAAAGGGGACAGCGTTTTTTGTTGAAAAAAAAAGGGATCTTAAAGGTCAATTTGTGAGGGCTAAAATTTTCTGCAATTGCCAAGTCCCAAGCTTGCCGGATCAAAAAGGTTCTATTTATACTGTTCAGTAAATTCAATCCTCACGAGGACTCCCATAGTAATGGTCCTGTGCCCTAACTAAATTAAGCCTAGAAAGTAATTATTTACAATGCGTGTAAATTTCTTCTCACAGGTTAGAGCAATTAAGTACCCCTCTTGATGTTTTACATTTGCTGCCTTGTGTCAGACCACGTGGAGATGTATTGATAACTCAGGCTCTTTGCCGTGGGAAATGGTTAGCAAGTTAGTCTAGCAGACCATAACAACGGTGTAGTAACACTGATCTTCACTTTGAGCTAAATACTTCTGGCTCAAACTAAGCTTAGTAAATAACTATTTAGACCAGATCGTCATTGCTGGTAGGCGTCGGTGCTTATTACTAAGTTGGTGCAAAAATAATTGCAGTTTTTCACCATCAACTTCAAAGCAATGTATCTCATCTTGAAAATAAAACTTACCTATCGAAATAAGAAATTTAAGAATCAACACATTTTTGCAGACTAGAATCGACTCAGTTTATTCCAGAAGCATAGAATTCTTGGATCCTGGAACCAATGAATTCTTCGAAGGCTTTTTAAACTGCTGCGTGATTGTTGTAGACCTCCCCTTGCATGAAGTGATCGAAATTCTTGCTCAATTGGAGGTCATCAATCATAGAAGAACGTTCACATCTTTAAGGCTTTCGTGTCCGTCTCGAAATTTTTAAAACCAATATTGAGCTCTTGTGTTGGTTGACAGTCCCCTGGCCAAATACATTGTTGATACCACGAGCTTTTCTTTCTTATTTACGTCTCATTTTGAACTCATGCAACAAGATTGTTCAAATTCGCTCTCACCCCATTTCTGATTTGACAGCCTCAAATAAATCGGAATAAATAATGAAAAAACCAACCTTTACCATAAATAAATATAGCAAGATTCGCACTTTAGAATGGTATATTCCATGAATATAGTGAAATAATAATTAAAAAAAAAATGCCATAGTTTAGAATGACAAAAATCGCAATCATTTTTGCATCAACCTAATATTAACATGTTTATGTTTTTAATAAAATAACTTGAAGTCATATTTCAAGGCTAAAATAAACAAACATTGAAATAATAGCAAAAATGAAGACACTTTTAGACATCGTCAATCTTTTTTGTTTTTGACCCTCCCCTAAGAAATCTTTAGTGGAAGTAAATTTATAATGTATGTTCATGCTAAATTGGCCACTTGGTTTTTATCCGTTTGACTTTTAAAAAATTTGTTTTTTTTTCAGTAATCACTGCCCAACAAGTGGCCGTAGAACTAACTTGTCCAAGAGCTTTCCTTATAAGATACTTCAGTTTTATAACTCAGTAACTTCTCGCAAAATTGTTTTTACCTATTTTTTTATGCTCTTTCGTTTGACTATTCGTTTCAAAAAGTCGTTATTCGTTTCTGAGTTACTGAGTACCGAAGACAGGATAGGTTAGAACAATTTATGGCTTCGTTGTTTAGCTCCCTTGCATAGTAGCGATGACACACCGTTATCATTTTTATTTATTTAGGTTCAGTCGTTCAGCGAAATCATATCCCGAAAAATCTTTATTCGTTGCCGAGATGCACAAAAAGTGGCTTGCTATAGAAAAACTACCATAACTCCCTAACAACTAGATAACACCATCCTTGCTTTATACGTAATAAATCTAGAAAATAACGTCTTATCAATTGGTATAAACCCCATGTTTCTATTTGCATTAGTATCCAAGATATTAATATTTAAAAAGTGCTACCACGGGTTGGGCCAGGCCGAGTCAAGTCTAGTCAAAAAAATCTAAATTTATCTTTAAAACGCTTATTGTCGAATGGTGGAAACTGCTTCTATTTTCAATAGCCTCCGATATTTGAGGCACATTTTGTGATCAATATATATGAAATAGTATATTTAATAAGAACGAGTTTGCCCACGGTTCGATTTCTATCCCTGAAAAGAGATAAAATAAACAAGTTCATCACTTAAATTTTTTGTTATACTGACTATGTAAGATGTTATGACTTATCTAGTGGAGAATTTGATAATCTATCATATTATATCGAATTGAATGGGAGACTCTGGACAGATGTTTTTTCTTATCTCATCCCCACTTGAAGCAAGTTCAGTTGTTCCTTCGTAGACACGTGTAGTGTGGGGCCTTATGTACTACAGCATGAAGATCATGTTACAAGTAATGTCTTACTGAAATATCCAAGTTCGTGTATAGAAATGCGAAAAAAACCCCCAAAAACAAACATGTTGCCAGTTTTTCTGATGATTCAGAGACCAGATTTTATGACTTAATCATTTTCAATAATTTCTCATATTTATTCTATAATCGGAGCATTTATGAAAACAAACTCGCCTTACATCTAAAAAAATGTTCGATAAATGTTTCTCAGTGTGTTTTTTTTGTAGTATCAAGTGTGATTGATAACACATCGAAAGTCTATCACAGTGTGACAACTTGAAAGGTATTATTCCAAGATGGCGTCCAAGTTGACTGCCAAATTAGTTGGTTACAAAAAAAAAAAAAAAAAAAAAAACGAAACAAAAAACACCTCATCTTGCGAAAAGCAGAGATAGAAAAAGTTCTGAGTGTAATTGAATGTGTCAATTATGAAATTTACAGCAGGGGATTTTTCTCCAGACGATTCTTCATGGTTGGGTAGATAGCAATAACATCCAAAAATATAAAACGCCATGGATATCAATATATATATATATATATATATATATATATATATATATATATATATATATATATACATATATATATATATATATATATATATATATATATATATATATATATATATATATATATATATATATATATATGTTGTCTTTAAATCCCTGGAACGATTACATGGTAAACAACTGATAACTCAAACAAGAATGATTTACGCACAGTACCATGATATCGAACTCTGTGTAAAACATGAAAACATTGAAGAGAATTTTAAAAAATCACATTAACTGATAGTGGGAAATAAGTAATAGAAATGATATAAAATTTTTGAATTTTTAAAAATAAGTTTAGTATTCAAAGCCATGAAGATTTATATAACCTGATCCTTGGTGAGTTGCCGACCCATAAGTAAATAATCCCTTCATTTTGATAGATACTATGTTAGTAATGTAATAACAAGAAAAAAAAACTTTGCTCAAACCCTATGACATATTTTGCACCATTTGGAAACGTTTGATTCTGTGATAAAACTATCTGTTTTCAAATGATTAAAAAATGAAGAGTTCTTAGAGATTAAGAAAGACTCACAGAAACTAGACACTGACCGGTTTCTTGTGGCCTGTTACATTTTAGTTTGTATCAAAGAAGTGTGCATTTGTGTACCCTGCAAGTTATAGGTCTTAACACCCTTTTTTACGTCATATTTTTTTTATTTCAAGTTGATTGGAAAACAATTATATGAAATAGTGTGACGTAAAAAAGGCACACAAAATATTTTTCTTCACCCACTCTCTGTATCCTTCCTTTCTCATGAATGCTATTGACCTTTCATCGAAGATAAAAAGCAACTGAGACAAGATGAAAGGAATCTTATTAATTAATGATTGGCAATGTTTTATTCAAGAAATTCAATTAATATTGCACCTTTAAAAGTGTTCGTGAAACGAGAATGGAAATTAATAACGTAAACAAATTGATGTCCCAGTAAGAAGTTGGCCTATGCATGAACTTCAGTAAAACGAAAATCATGTGCAACAATTTCATGAGAATAAGAAAATAATTGTCAAGATTGAAGATGTAAAACTAGAGAGGGTAGACCACCAAATTTACCTCGGACAACGAATCTTTATGAAATCCTCAAAAGAGAAGGAAATTAAGAGAATAATCACTCTAGGATGTCAAACCTTCGGTAGAGTACGCTCAACATTCAAAAACAAGATGATCCCAATAATTCTAAAAAGAAGAGTATATAACCAATGCATTCTCCCGATTGTCACTTATGGAGCTAGAACATGGAACATAACCAAGAGACAGACTCGCAAACTGAGAACCACGCAACGCACTCATGAGAGAATCATGCTCAACCTTACATGGAGAGATCACAAGACAGTACTGTATATCAGGAAGAAAACGGGAGTCCGAAACATCATATATGTTGCAAGAATGACAGACAACCACTGGACATCAAGACTCACAACATGGATCCCCAGAGAACATATGCGAAGCCAAGGCCGACGGAATGCAAGATGGAGAGATGAACTAGAAAAATTCAGAGTATACTGGCTTCACGACGCCCATGATAGAGAATTGTGGCGAATCCTGGAGAAAGTCTATATCCAAAGATGATGATGAAGAACACGTTGACAACCTATGAATTCTAATTTGAAATCGAAACGCAAGTAAAAATTAAGATGAAATTAAATATTTTACATTAGGCCATTGATTCTACATTGCATTCAAAATCACAGCATTATAAAGTAGGTCTGGTCAATCACTCAATAGAAACTGTCGTGCAGCTAATGGCTCTTGGTAGCAGGCTGTGTTGGTGGTGATCAATTAAAAAAATTGAAAAGGGGTGATAATCACTTAAAAGTATTAATTTGAAAAAGAAGCAGCCGGACACAGACTACGGGGTCAATTTTGCATGAACATTAATTGCAAATTGAACCCCCACTAAATCCACTAAAAAAACTATGTAGGGATGGGTGAGAGAAACGTTTTTTTCCATAGTAAGGAGTGAATTTTTAGTTCTTCAGCTACTTTTGTGTAGCCTCTACGCTGGATTGATACATAGTCAGTCAGTCAGTCTGTTGAACAAACTCAAAAACCTATCTTGACAGTTTGGGCGACAGTTTTGGTTGAAGGTTTCTAGCGAATGACATTTGATTATTTTACATTTTGAACGAAGGATAAAAACAAAACGGAGCAAAATGAAAAATGTACCACAGGTTTTGGACAACTCTTGGAGGTTGGTCGAAAAAAGTCGTTTAAAATCAAAACACAATAAAAACAGGTTCAAGGGGATTAAATCTACATTGCATTCAGAATCAAGACATGGTTGAACACGTGTGTTATTTGATTATTTTTCTTCGTTTATTCAACATTTTGATCTTGAAATGAAGACGAAAACTTTGCTAAACGCAGAATCTAAAACGATGGTTGGATATAGTAACGATATCAATGGAGTTCTCCTTATGTCACGCAATAAAGCAAAATACAAATGAAAAAATAACGAGATTCAGATTTCGCTGCACAAGAGAACTAAAGAATTTAGAATATTCGAGATGGTGCAATTCGCGAAGACTGTGCTTGAGGGGAGCGACCGCTCCCTTGCCCTTCTCTAATCACGCCACTGTCGACAACCTCCGTTTGAAAACGGGTTGACAGCCTCTGGGGTTAACAATCGCTCTCCAATCCCAATTTCCGTTGAAAAAAAATGATCTGATATTAGATTTACAACGAATTACATCTAACTTGAATAATAAGTGATAAAGAAAAGGATTATCCAATCTAAGTGCTTATCCTAATCCGGATTCATGTTTAAAGTCTCACGTACAATGCATACAGTCATTATTTATTTACTTACTGTATTTGATGGCATATGGCCACCCGCTTATTTCATCTAGGGATATAAAAGAGAAAAAAGAATTCTCTTAATTCGTCCGGTTCATCACCCTGCAAGCTGTATCAATGACAGAGGGGGCTGAAAATTTCAGCATTTACTCCTTATTTAGTCTAAAACATTTTTTTCTGCTTTTTACCCCCCCCCCCTGTAATTAATGGTGGAGGTTTCAATTTGCAATGTAAGTTAAAGCTAAATCGGTCCCTTAGTTTGTGTCCGGCTGCATACAAGCTTGTCTCTTGAAAATTCAGATTTTTTCGTGATCACTGCTCAAACAAACTTCCATCGATCACTCCTTTTCCCAATGTTTTGATTGACCGCCCCCAATTGGGGACTGGAGAACAAATGTTGTGTAGACCATTTAATCTATTTCTGGCAAGAAATGGGGTGAAGCCATTTTTTGGGAAAAAAGGGATTACGTTATTTTTTAGAACAAAGCAGGTGAAACCATTTCTTGGGGAAAAGGTGGTTGAGCCATTTTGTGGAAGAAAGGGGGGTTGAGCCATTTTTTTTGGAAGAAAAGGGGGTTAGGCCATCTTTGGGAGGGAAAAGGGGGTAAATAATTTTTTGGAAGGAAAGGGGGTTTGGTAATTTCCCGGAAGAAAGGGGGTTAAGCTATATTTTGGAAGAAAGGGGGTTCAACCATTTCAAGAGAAAAAATAGGGATCTTCTGTACGGTATTCATCTACCAACTTTTCAGTACTTCTGTATCTATCTACACGGTGCTTCCTGAATGTTCGAGAACTTTTAAATTGCAAGCGTGAATCGAATGTAGCACGGAGTTTCACCTCTACCCTATGCGAGTTCACGGTATACATACCAAAGGGAACGACTTCGAAGAGGGTGGTGAAAATAATTAACCTCCAGGACCCAAACCCTAAACCTTTTGCAGCCCCTCGTATGTTTCCATAAACCAAAGTTTAACTCTGATAAAATATTTGTGAACTATTTAAAAAATGTTTCAAACATTTGTTTATTAACACACACCAACGATAAATACATATTTGTTATCATTAGTCGTATAAGTAAAAGTATATCTGTACTTTGTGATTGCTTGTGAACACATGTTTGTTTACAATTTACACATAAGTGTTTGTTTACAATATACGCGTAAGTGTTTGTTTACAATACGGAAGTGTGTTAGCGCCTATAATGTGTGATATTTTGGATACTGTTTGTGTAAATGTATATTTGTCCATCCTGTGTATCAAAAATAGTGTGTATACATATCTATCTATATATTGCAGTCTGTTCATCCGTCTAAATTTTGCAACATATTCATATCAGCCTGTACACGCAAATACATGAACACGTGTACAGGGCGAAGATCTTAGAAGGGTTTGTACTTACGGTGTTATCTTGTTGAGGCCAGTACAGAGCCTCGCCAAGGGAGAAAGCTGGTCTTACAGGTCATTGACTCGTGTAGAATCTAAAAAAAGATTTTTGCCTCGTGTTAAAAGTAGGCTACATTCAAATAATCATAGCGAGGGCGGGCAAACTTTATAACTGTTTTTATTGATGCATAAACATTTCGTTACAAAATCCCATATCATCATCACCATCACCACCACCACCATCATCATCATCATCATCATCCTTTTAGTGACAGTCATTGGACACAGACCTTTCCTAGGATTTGCCACATCTCTCTATCATGGGCGTTGTAGAGCCAATACTTTCAGAACTTGTCTAGTTTGTCTCTCCATCTCTCCGCCTTGTATTTTGCTGGCCTCGTTACGAAAGTGATCACTGGGGATCAATGTCGTGAGTCGTGATATCCATAGGTTGTCTGCCATTCTTGCAACGTGACCAGCCCATTGCCATTTGAGATTTCTAATGGATTCTTTGATATATTGGATTCCTGTTTTTCCCTGATATACAGTGCTGTCTTGTGACCTCTATATGCAAAATTGAGCATGATTCTTTCATGAGCACGTTGCATCCTTTTCAGTTTGAGGGTTGGTCTCTTGGTTATGTTCCATAATTCATGTATATAGTTTTTTTTAAAACTGTTAATTTGCATTAGTATCAGTATTCAGAAAGAAAATTTATATATATATACAAAATGTTAAAAAAATCTCGAGTGTTGATTGTTTAACTATATTGAATCCTATATTAGGATTTGATATAGTTAAATATTTAATACTAACTATGAACTTTAAACTTACGTTTTAAAACAATGGGGTTGCAGTTTATACTTGTAAATAATCATAGATCTTGTAATTCAACTTTTACATCAACTCTCCGTCACAGTCATTATTTAAACAACCGTAGCGTCAAAATTTGAAGTCTTGTAAAAAAGTCCATCGAGGAGTTCATCAGAATAAATTCTATCCATAGCATCATCGGCATTTTCCACCAGAAAACATGTAAAATAGAGAAAAGGCATCTAAAGACAGATGCTATAAATAAACCAGTCTAAATAAGCCCTCAAAGGTCACAAAAGAAAGAAAATAACCCAAAACCTCCGAAGAACATTTTTAGAAGTGAAGTACTGATGCCAATTTTCAAGTATGTACACAAAACGGTATGACCAGGAGCGCTGGAAGACACAAACACACAATTACAAGCATATATAAAAAGGGATACCTCTGGTGGCTACAGTTGTTCAGTTGTAATGAAAACAAGAGCTCAGCCAACATAGTTCCACGAGCCATATACAATAGATGTCAGAGAGCTATAGAGTCTCTCGTGAAGTTGAAGATAGAAAAAGAATGTTTACTAGTATTGTAATGGTCTTTACTTGTTAGGACTGCAACAAGGGAAAATGTTCGTGGGGGCGGTCAAGGGGTAGTAAAATGATGGTGATATAGGCATCGGGGGTAACCGAACCAAATGGAGTTGGGGTTGTCGAATTTCCTAGCATTTCAGGACCTTGCATTTCAACAGTCTGATATGGTAAAATATATTGTTTTCAGCTGTCTAATATTTGCATAAAAGCATATACTGATCATATTTCCGGACAGAACCTCGGGAATTCTGCAATTCTGATGTCATTCAGACGTACGAGAGGCTAAAAGCAAGAAAGTTGAACCTCAGCAAAACTAAGGTCATGTACAACAAACATGTCAGGAACAACCAAAATCAGACTGGAGACAGTTGACAACTACCATATCTACCAAGGACAACGAATCTCCATGAAATCCTCAAAAAAGAAGAAATCAAACGAAGAATCAATCTAGGATGGCAAGCCTTCGGTAGAGCAAGCTAAACCTTCAAGAACAAGAAAATACCATTTGTCCCAAGAAGAAGAGTATACAACCAATTCATCCTTTCGAAAGTTGAAACATAGAACCTAACCAAAAGATTGACACTCAAACTGAGAATCCTCTGATGTGCACATGAGAGAATCATGCTCAACCTCACGTGGAGAGATCACAAGACAGCACAATGTATTAGGGAAAAACAGGAGTCCGATACATCATGAAATCCATTAGAATATTTAAATGGCAGTAAGCTGGTCATATTGCAAGAATGGCAGACAACTGATGGACATCATGACATTGATCACTGGAGATATTATGCTAAACCAAGGCCAGCAGAATACAAAATGGAGAGACGAAGTAGACAAGTTCAGAAAGTATTGCTCAGCGACGCCCATGATGGGAAGGTATGATGAATCCATGGACAGATGATGATGATGATGATGATGGTGCTGCTGCTGCTGCTGATGACATTTCAAAGTAATGTATTTTCACTTTCATTTCTTTATTTTTATTTCCTTTTTTTATCCACAAAAAGTTTGTGGAGGGGCAGGTCCTCAACCCGGCTCGTCAAGGCCTTGTATGTAAAACCTGATCGGATCCACATCGCATATTGGATGTCTTATCGAATTTAGTAGGTCGATGGTGGTGATATACGAAAAGCAACGAGAAGCAGTGGAAATTAAATAAAAAGAGGTTTATGGGGATTAATTAGATAATTTAGGGTTAGAGTTAGGGTTAGGGTTAGGGTTAGAGTTAGGATTAGGGTTATTCATTGATTAGAAAAGGCGTGAGCAAACTTTAAGATCTAGCTGACCACACGAGACATTCTCATTTTTATCCAGAGCAAAAATGTCGACCATATCAAAGAAAGTGTACTTAATTTCTATTTTAGACTAACGTATGAATCACTTCTAATATATATTTGATTTGTGAAGTCAAAACAATTGTGATTTTACAATATGAATCATAAAATTGACTTTTTGAGAAATCATCATCATCATCATCATCATCATCATCATCATCATCATCATCATCAGTCTTTTATCATCCGTCGTTAGACATAAACCATCCCCAGGATTCGTTATATCTCTCTATAGTGGGCGTCGTGGAGCCAATATTTTCTGAACCTATCCTCTTTTCTCATTTGTCATTCCACATTTGATTTCTGGGGATCCATTTTGTGAGTTGGGATGTCCATTGGTTATCAGCCATTCTTGCAAAATGTCTCGCCCATTGCCATTTGAGTTCCCTAATGGTTGCTATAATGTCTCAGACTCCTGTTTTCCCCCAATATACTATGCTGTCTTGTGATCTTTTCATGTGATGCTGAGCATGATTCTCTCATGAGCACGTTGCATGGTTCTCAGTTTGTGGGTTTGCTGGTAATGTCCACAGACATAAAAATGTTCTCGTGGATCAAATCTGACTTATGGTTGTTTATAAGCTGATTAGAGCAATTGTTACAGGTAATAAGTGATCTCTTTGCTCAGCTTCTCGTTGCTTCCTGCTGCCACTCGTATTTTCCCACGATCTGTTACTATTCAAATACATCTAAAGCAAAATAAATGAATAAACAGATAGATATATTCCTAATTTTAAAATAGTACACATACATGATTATGTATTAAGGAATGGACATATATGATCAGACAGAATGATTATAAATTGCGTTGGCGATGCTCTAACCATTGAGCTAAACAGCTGCCGGTAATGCAAAGGCCAAAAAGAACGCTTCCCACTCTTTTCTCATCTCGTTTATTCTTGATCCATTCGTCTCTTACAACGCGACAGATATGTGTTATGAAATGGATATATATGATCCGGCAGAATGATTATGAATTGTGTTATATTGTGAAGAAATTTATCTAAGATGATTGGGACTACTGTAGGAATCAAATTTCTTTAATTGTTTATTCTATTTACGTTGTCTGGGACGAGTGATACATTAACCGTACAATGATGGGAAATAATCTAAAATAAGTTTCTACATAATATAACGCAATTCATAATCATACATAATTATGGGAAGTCAGTCATATTTATTTGATTAACCGGTAAATTTTTGTCTAGAGTCTTTAGTTATTTCGTTGCTAATATTAAATGGTTGGACTTTGACAGACTCAGTATACTAGAGTAATCAGAAGAATAGCTGAAAACGCCCCCGACCCTAATGGAGCTCTCCTCCCTAGAGTAACCAGAAGTATAGCTGAAAACGCCCCCGACCCTAGTGGAGCTCTCCTCCCTAGAGTAACCAGAAGTATAGCTGAAAACGCCCCCGACCCTAATGGAGCTCTCCTCCCTAGTGTAACCAGAAGTATAGCTGAAAACGCCCCCGACCCTAATGGAGCTCTCCTCCAGCTTTTTAAATAGTCATTCATCAACTGAATTTCAACTGATTTTATATAATAGCAAGGATACACTGGTAAAGCTCCTATTTTGCATTGAAGCTCCCCGAGAAAAATGGACAATCTGGGAGCTTTGTCCCATCTTGGAACCTTAATGATACAATTCAGTAGAATTTGATGAAAAGAGGAACATTTTCAATAAGTAATACACTATCACTCAATTGGTGGAAAATCAACCCCAAGGGCTGAATAATTATTTTTGTAATTCATGTAAGTATAAATAAAGGTGAAGCTCCTACCTTGTCCCCTCTTATTTTGAAATTAGACCGTCCAAAGTAGGAGCGGACAAGTAGGAGCTTTACCTACATTTTGACTTCCATGAATCGCATAAATAATAATTCAGCCTTTCGGATTGTTTTTAACTAATAAAGCGTTAGCGTATGTCTTATTCATTACAAATTTTCCTTTTTTTTTATTATCATATCACACTAAATGTTGCAAGGGGCCCCTATATCTCAAGCTACGAGTGTAATCTCCAAGTCAGACGACTCGTATCTTTATTCTTATCTCTTACGTATCTCCTTTATCTGGTTTTGTTTGCACATATTTTAGTAAGAGGGGAACATTATAAGGTTTCACCAAGGGCGTTAGGTCAAAGCGGGGGCAGGAGAAAATGGGGTCAGCTTCGGAAATGTTTATGTAAGTGAATCAGTTGTTACAGTGCGCCGGTTGTTCTCTCTCTCTCTGTCTCTCTGTGTCTCTCTCCGTCTGTCTTTCTGTCTGTCTGTCTGTCTCTCCTCTCAGCGTGAATGGCTAAGGTCTATCGAAATATGTACCGATGGGTAGCCCCCGCCCCTCCCACCATCACCCCAAGAATAAGGAATGTGGAATCGGGTCTCGCCGGAGATTTATTTGTTGTTTCCGATTTACACCGTTGACTAACGATCGTAGAATGAAGATCTGGCATTTGGGATAAACTGAGTTTAAAACGGAAGAAACCTTAGTCAGAACTTCATAGGTTTCTTAACGAGAAATCAGGATGATTTCACAACAGATCTGGTTCGTCACGCGATGAAAACCATCACGTGACCAATGCCGTGTGGGGGGATGATCAATTAATAAATTGGAAAAAAAAGGTTGATCGAGGAATAAGTTACTTTTCTCGTTGGGTTTTCATCACTAAAAAGAAATCCGAAAAACAAAAACAAGAAGAAAAAAAGCAAAAAAACAAAAAAACAAAAAGCGAAAAAAGCAACAAAAAACAAAACAAAACAAAAAGCAGAAAAAAAAACAAGACAAAACCAAAAACAACAAAAAGCAAAAAACAAAGCAAAATAAAAATAAAAGCAAAACACAAAACAAAAAGCAGAGAAAAACAACAAAAGCAAAAAACCTCAAAACAAAACAAAACAAAAAGCAAAACATAACAAAACAAAAAGCAAAACAAAAAACAAAACAAAACAAAAACAAGACTGAATGCGGCCAAATCCAAACCAATTTAGGGATTCAACATAATTGAACTCCTGACTGAAAACCTATCATGGGGTGAATGAAAAAACAAAAACAAAACGAAAACAATGAGGAGTAAATGTTCAAATTTTCAGCTCTGTTATTGGGGACCGTAGGTGTGACACGTGCATGCATCAATAGCCAAACTGTCATCCCGACCCAGAACTGAAGAAAACATATGTTGACAGCTTTGGTTGACGGTTTCCAATATTCTGGATCTGGAGTGAAGGTTTCGATTCTACCTCGTGGTACTGGATAGATGATGGATAGTCTATAGCCACACTGAAGAGCTGTGACACAACGAAACAGCTGTCCTTGGATGACCCAATCATCAACTATTTATATATATATATATATATATATATATATATATATATATATATATATATATATATGCATATTATAACTTTCTGACAATTGCAAAGAATTCTGGAAAAACAAACGACGTTCGGCGATTTTGACAAATAGTTATAATAAAATTGCTGCTCTCAAAAATCGAATAGAACAATAGATCGTTGTTAATTAAAGTATGACAAATATTGGGGTGCAGAGGTAGAGTCAGCCATTCTTACTGTGAACCACTCCCCGTTGAACTTCTTACTGATTCTCCCGTCGGCTGATCACTAAATACGTCCCCTGATACGTTTCTCATCCATTCATTCTCATCATCATAAGCCTTTAAGTGTCCGTCCCGTAAGATCTGCCGAACCTCTCAATCATGAGCGTCACGGAGCCAGTACTGAATTTGTTCAATTCGACACGCCATCTCACTTTCTGTCGGCCACAATCTTGCTCATGATCTCTGGGATCCATGTAGTGAGTCATGATGTCCAGAGGTTGTCTGACATTCTTGCAACATGTTCAGCCCATTGCCATTCGAGTTTTCTGATTGTTCCCATGATTACTCGGACTCGTGTCTTTTATCTGATGGACTGTGTTGTCTTATGATTTCTCCATGTATTCACATGCCTAAATAAAATAACAAAATAGATATATTAAGACTAACCTAAAACAAAAGCTAAATATAAGAATCATAGCTTGGGGGAGGCAGTTTTTTGTTCAGTACTATTGGCGAGGCATGATAAGATGACTGTTTTGTTTTTAAATCCCTGAAACGGTTCTAGGTTAAACAACTGATGAACCCAACAATGAAATTCAACTGTTAGTACTACATAATGAAATTATGGGTGAAAAATGAAAAAACAAATCCCTTTGAGCATCTTTTCATTAACAGTCATTAGTGAATAATAGATTTGCATAACATACAATACAGAAATTAAAAGATTCTGTACATAACATCTTTACTTAAAATTTACATAATGATATCTTAGATGCTTCGAAACAGAAAAAATTTCAATATCAACAAAATATTTTTCCCAGCAGATCTTATTTTGGTAAAGATTCAGTTTGTCAATTTGGTATAAAGAGTGCGTTGTTATTAAGTTATATTTCTTGGGATCTTCTTGATTATTTCTTCGTAGAGGTGTTATTGTTATTCAATGTTACTTTTTTTTTTTACTAAAAATGAAAGTGTTAGTGTTGTTTCTGCGTATCGTTCAACAAGGAGATTAATTGTTTAAATATATGTAAAATATATCAAAAACTATCGTTTTCTTGTAAATTTCCTGATATTATTCAGAGAAATTTACGGACAGGATATTTTTGTCGGGAAAGTTCTGAGAAGTGTTGTTGACCACTTTGTTTCGTGTTTAATTTTGATCATAACTTTTATACACGGTATATGACGAAGGTGTTGTGTCTCATATATATAGTCATAAACCTTGCAAATTTGGCTGAAAAACAATTTAAGAGATTGCATTTATTTTCTATAAAAAACAGACTTTCAAATCATCCTTCGAAGTCATGACGAGCTAATCAGTTACTTTCTGATTATTGTTAATACACTATGTTCGGGTATTTTATTACTGTTATTTAATTTTGGATTCTAATTTACATGAAATGTGACTAGAGGGATCATCAGCTGATCTTACCATGGACTTGTTGCGGGAATTTCAAAAAAGAGTACAGGCATTTTACCACGGCATCCCCTAGCTGTGTTTATCGGACACAACCTCCCCCCCCAGCTGTATTTTACTTTGAAATTTATATATTTATCATAACCTAGGATGCTTAGATTTTCTTTTGTTGTACTTTTATTTGTCTTTAGTTTTTAAGATTATTATGTTCAATTCTATTTTACTGTTATTCAATTGATGAATTAGATATCCCGGATTAAATTGTATGAATTCATTTGATTTACGTGGACCATCTATGGGTATTCTATTTTACTATTCATATATATTAAATGTCTTTTTTATTTGCTAATTTAATGACAGGGATTTTAATGTATAGGTCTATTTAATTTGTGTTGACCGTCTATTGTCAAATATATAAGTCCAGGAAAATATGAACAAAAATTATTATCAATAGGACACAATTCCCTTAATTTTGTTTACAATTTTTATCTTTAGTTATTTCGTTTATTCAGTGTATGCAAATATATATTTACTATGGGAAAATAACTAGATAAATTATGGAAAAACAATCTTATAAATTATAGGAAAATAGCCATATAAATGATGAGGAAATAACAAGATATATCGTGGGAAAATAACCAGATGAATTGTGGGAAGATAATTAATTGAATTATAGGAAATAACTATATATATTATGGGGTAAAACTATTTAAATGATGGGAAAATAGCTAGATGATTCATGGGAATAACTATATGAATTATGGGAAAATATTAAGGTAAATTATGAGAAAATGTCTCGATAATTGATAGGAAAATACCTACATAAATTATGGAAGAAATACTATGAATTATGGGAAATTACAATATGAATTATAACTTATTGGAAAATAACTATGTAATTATGGGAAAATAACGAGATAAATTATGGGAAATTACTATATAAATTATGGGAAATTACTAGATGAATTATGGGAAAATAACTAAATGAATCATGATACCTTGATAGTGTAACGTCTGCTAAGTAAGATGGTTGAAATAAATCGTCCAAGTCTATGTCTCATCTGCTAAGTCTTTCTTGCTGACTACCTGTTAGGCGTCACAGCGTTGAAGGATGTCACTTTTGTATATCTTCGTCTATTGATTCTATTGTTTAGTTGACCGTGTTGAATTCATCATAATCAGAATCATCAGCCTTTTAGCGTCCGTCAATGGACATACATACACCTTCCTCAAGATTCGCCAGATCTCTCAATCAAGGGCACTGCAGAACAAGTACTTTCTGAATTTATCTTGCTCGTCACATCACCTTACTTTCTGTTGGACATAATTTCGCATATGATCTCTAGGGATCCACGAAGAATAATAAAATAAATTGCTGCTCTCAAAAATCGAACAGAACAAGAGATCGTTGTTAATTGAAGTAAAGCAAATATTGGGACGTAGAAGTAGAGTCAGCCATTCTTACTGTGAACCACTCCCCGTTGATTACTGATTCTCCCATCGGCCGATCACTAAATACGTCCCCTGATACGTTTCTCATCCATTCATTCTCATCATCATAAGCCTTTAAGTGTCCATCCCGTAAGATCTGCCAAACCTCTCTATCATGGGCGTCACGGAGCCAAAACTGAATTCGTCAAACTCGACACGCCATCTTACTTTCTGTCAGCCACAATTTCACTTATGATCTCAGAGATCCATGTAGTGAGTCATGATGTCCAGCGGTTGTCTGACATTCTTGCAACATGTCCGGCCCATTGCCATTTGAGTTTTCTAATTGTTCTCATGATATCTCAGACTCCTGTCTTTTTTCTGATATATTGTGTTTTCTTATGATCTCAAGGTTGAATTCAGTTTTTTTTCTGATTATTCTTCATGTCGTTATCCAGCTCCGCTACACACACATACAGACATATATATATATATATATATATATATATATATATATATATATATATATATATATATATATATATATATATATATGAACAATAGGGGATGAGACAGATCCAGGAGTAAGAATGTATGGTGACTTTGTTTATTAATCAATTAATTATTCAATGAATTAATCAATCGGTGTGCTATACATGTTTCAGGAGGTGTTCTCATCTTCATTAGCGTATGATGTGTGTGTGTGTGTGTGTGTGTGTGTGTGTGTCTTTCAGTTGTTGAAAGGTTTCCGTAGAAAATGAATTCAACATCAGATGTTTTGCCTAGGATGCAAAGATCAGAATCAAGGAAGAGGATTTCTTAGGGTCATCATGATGTGTGGGACTTTGTTCTGTCTGTGGTGAAATCTGTGTTTGTCTGTGGCTGGATATAATAGCAGCAGTTGTAGGTCTTGGAGAGTCAAAAAGACATACGCCCCCCCCCATATATATATATATATATATATATATATATATATGATAAATATCTTTTTGAATTTCTTTATTCAGAGAGTGCCCAATACTTGATATAGAGCCTATATATCAATATATCATGTAAATGGAGTCTACTACAATAGTTGCCATTGATTCACTATACAAGATCATTCAATTAGACCTATAGGTCTATTTGAATAATATTGTATAGTGAAAAAATGGCTGCCGTTGTAATAGACCTCATTTACGTGTAATATTGAAGTGTTGGTTAAAAAAAAGGGGACTAACTTTTTTTGTTTAAGTTATTTTTGATCACACAATGAGTCACTGAAATACTTGATAGTCATGTGAAATATCAACTACCTCAGATAATGATCCTTGACCTCCGCCTCAAAACGAACCCGGACAAAGTATCCGCTGCATGTATTCCAAATGACTCATAAATTTTTAAATTCTCATTGTTTATGCTTTTTTTAAAGTGAATACCTGTTACGGACACACCAGGCTAGTAATTCATGCGATAGAAAAATCCAAACAGTAATAATCGTTTTGAATAGTGTTTTATCTTGTATTAAATAGGAGATACTCGAAGATAGACCCACCCGGACAGAAATCATCAGGTGATTTCGTGGTTATAAATTGGATACTAAAATATGTACGTAAAAAGGCTGGCTGCTTGAGGGGCAAATTTCACTCTGACTGAAGCTTATAAGTTTTTAAACTATTTCAACTTCCGTAAAAACATTTTCCTTCAACCGAAAAAGATCTGTAGATATGATAATGAAATGGGATTTAATAAAATGGTGTCTATATATTTTTCTAGATGGATGGCATGAAAATCTAGATAATTCTAGATATAAGAAATTGTTTCCTCTTTCCCTTTCTCTCTTTGTCCATCATTTTAAACTTTTCAGTTTTTAACCGAAAGTTTGTCGATAGTTGAGGTAAATGAAATCAAAACTCAGTAGGAGTTTGACAATAAATATTTCAAAACTCATTCCTTTCTCTCGCTTTCTCTACTTCTCTAACGCATGAATACACACGTGCACAAAAAGACGCACACACACATAAACGAACGCACACTCACTCATATATCCAATTATGTAGATTAATGACTGTGCGCTTCCTCGTGGGGTAAAGGCTAACGAGCAAGTCTTGCAGATTGTTACTACCGAGTTGTGAATTCGATTCATCCTGGGAGCCTCAAAATTGCAACCTTTTTGGCATACTAATCTGAACTTAGTGAGTACATGTATATGGGAATAAGTATATATCTCTTTATATATGTATCGGTGAATGGAGAGCCACCAAATAATGACAACTTGCTTAACAAGGTATCAATACTTCATAAGACCGAAAACGCTCTTATCCGACCTAACATGGACTATGTCCTTTGACGGCACTTTGTTGCACAGTGATGGTCCTGCAAAATGGACTCATTGATCACAAGCATCAAAGGAAAACCCAATGGCATTGAGATCAAGGGAGTTCGGTCATTATGGCAACACAGTGAAGTCTTTGTCATGTCCCTGGAACTATTCCTGCAAAGCTCATGCAGTGTGACACGGCGCGTTGTCTTTGTGAAAGAGGCAACTGCCTTATGGGATGTTTTGAGCCAACAAGTTGGCTCGGCAGAACCTCCACAACGTAACTTGTTGCTGTTCGAGGACTTATCGTTATCATATTGGCACCAGATCCCAGAGAAATAGAATTCTTATAGATTATAGAGCTGATCGGGTAAGAGCTCTCTTGCAGGCACATGGGGGCCAACAACTTATTAGGCAGATGGCCATAATGTTTGGGCCAATCAGTATATATATATATATATATATATATATATATATATATATATATATCATTGTGTCATCCACATACAGCTGTTCGATGTATTACACCTCTTCAGTGTGGCTATAGACTTTCCTAATGACAGCTGATAGGACCGTATCGCATTTCCTAATGGAAAGTCTTTAGCCATCCAGTACCACGGATTGTAGGCATGATTGAAACCTTCGCTTGAGACTCAAAGGCCGATATCCTACCTCTGGAACTGGACGGCAGTAAGGCTGAATTTAAGCGGTATATTTATTTATGCAGAAATTCCTGATCCACCAGAGTGCTCTATTCCTATGGGAGAGCATTGCATAAGCTTACAATGGATGAGTTACCTCACTTAAAGAGTGCTCAACCCTGGAGCATATATATATATATATATATATATATATATATATATATATATATATATATATATTATGGTATCAAGAAGGATCTTAGTCCTGTCGTGAGGGGGTGGCTCCACTGAGATCCCTAGCCGATGGGAAGATCACTGCACGAATATGTGGATGGCGCACTATTTTGAACTAAACTGTTGTGAAACGTAAGTCTGCGATGACCCAAAGGATCTTCCCATCGGAGGGGTTCATCTTGCAGGAGCGCTACGAACCATCAACTCCACTTCAAAAACACCCAGTAGCAATAGTGTCCACCAGTAACCATTAAACGTGGTACAACTTGGGCAGGTTCTCAGTTGCTCTACGAGCTACTCAGTCTTTGATGGGGGAAGGAAGGTGCAGCCCTCAAGACTTGAGCTACAGTCTGTACATGGCTGACCAGAGTGGTTGCAATAATTACAGAGGGGCCTCCTTCCTGAACATCGTTGGCAGGGCGTTTGCTCGCATCCTACTCGTGTGCACCCAGAGTCTGCGGCCTCAGGGCTGGAAGGTCTATACCGACATGATCTTCACCCTTCGCCAGCTTCAAGTGAAGAGCAGAGAGCAACACCAACATCTCTACGTGTTGTTTATAGACCTCACCAAACCCTTTGATCTGGTCAGCATTCTCAAGAAGATCGCCTGCCCCAAAGCTCTGCAGCATGGAGGTCTCCTTCCACGCCGACACGAAGAGAATCATCATATAGAGGATCATCATCGGAATCCTTCTCCATTGATAATGCTCCTATGTCCAGTCCTGTGCCTTTGATTCGTACGGCGTCCGTCAGCACATCAGGACTTTGATTCGTACGGCGTCTGTCGGTACACCAGGAATGAGGGTGAGCTGTTCAACCTGGCACGATCAATGTGCAGACAATGCTCATTAGGGAGATGCTTTTTGCTGATGACGTAGCCCTCGTAACCCACACTGGGGAGACCCTTCAGGGACTGAGAGATCATTTTGCTGATGCTAGTGGACACTTCAGGCTCACTATCAAAGTGAAGAAAACCGACGCCAGTGCACAAGACATCAGAACTGTCCCATCCATTATAATCAGCGATGCTATACTGGAGGCTATCAC
This sequence comes from Thysanoteuthis rhombus, assembly GCA_963457665.1. Lineage (NCBI taxonomy): Eukaryota > Metazoa > Mollusca > Cephalopoda > Oegopsida > Thysanoteuthidae > Thysanoteuthis > Thysanoteuthis major. The sequence continues at coordinate 28,794,882 of OY735232.1, forward strand.
TGATTTTACGTAGTTGGGGTCGACAATCTATAACAACCTCTCTGTTGATGAAGAACTTGACTGATGACAAGGAAAGTTGAGCACCATCATGGCTAGACTAATCAAAATGGTGCAGTAAGACAGGGCACTGGCAGAGCACACCTAGATCAGAGTCTACTAGGGTTGTTTATGGTAGCGAGGCATGGACTACCAACACGATGCAACGGTGCCACCTCAATGCTCCCTGTATGTGATGCCTCAGGTGCATCCTCGGAGTCAGCTGACAGGACTGTATCCCATAGAGTGAAATCTTGCAGTGCACCAAAATTCCCAGCATATACAGAGATCATATGCGATACTGTTGCTCGCAAATAATAAAATGGCGATACGGAATAGACAAGTTCGGAAAGTATTGGCTCCGAGATGCCCATGACAGCGGAAGGTCTATGCCAAAAGTCCAATGCTAAAAGACAGTTGATGATGATGATTGATGATGACCCCCTGCAGAGTCAGTGCCGTTTTCGATGGCTAAGACATGTTCAATCCATGGTGGATGGGAAGCTGCAAAAAAAAAAAAACCCAAAAAATCAGTCTTGTACGGACAGCTGGCCATTGGCACCAGGCCGGCCGGGCGGCTGACCCTTGCTCTGATTCAGGGACGTCTGCAAGAGAGACCTAAAGACATGCAATATCTCTCCAGACAGCTGGGAAACGCAGGCTGAGAATCGTGAGGCCTGGCGACAGATTATCCGTAATGGCATTACAGACGTGTACGTGAAGAGTAATGCCGAAAGAAAAGATCGAAATAGAAGTGCTGTTGCGACCCTCGCAATCCAGGCGTCTCTGTCCATCTGCACCACGTGCAATAGGAACTGTTACGCTCATATTGGAACATACAACCACATTAGACAATGCCTGGACCCAAAAGTTCAAACTACATTCCTGGAGCGCAAGAGACATGATGAAGCTGAGTTTCACACTTAAAAAAAATGTAACTGTTAGTTGGTCTTGTAATGAAAGTAAGAAAATCCCTCTTTTTTTAAAAAACATGCTAGCATTTCTAGCATCGATTGCGATCAAAAACTGACTGACATGCTGAAATATGAGTTATATTCCTTAATCATTGTCAATTTAGATGCTTTTCATCTCGATCTAGATGTTTTCAGTTTCGTCTAGATGTCCGAAATCGCTGCTGAATATCATTTTCATTAAATAATAAGTAATATTTATATTTAATTTACAATAATAATACTTTCAATAAATAAAAAAAAATACTATAATAAAATAAATTTTGAAAATTAAAGTTACATATGATTTACTTGTATGTGAAATATTTCCTAGAATTTATATACATATATCAGTAGAATCTAGAGGTGTCCAGATGTTTTAAGATGATTTTGGGGCTCCATTTTAGATGGCAACTTGAAAATAGATTTGGCAACATTGCTTGTTAGATCTTTATACAAGAGAGGAACTAGTGCATCTAATATCTGAATTGTAGGCTTGTTATCTTAGAAGGAGTTAAAGCAGTTTCAATATATCTTGTATTCGCTTGTCAACAGAGAAAAATAGTGTGTTATTCGTATGGCTGTCGTATTGAGTGTCATATTACAAATTTTTTTTCAAAGTTCTTTATGCTGTCAAAAGCTGCCAACCAAAACTGTCAACATAGTTCACAATATAATCATCATCATCATCATCATCATCATCATTGGACATAGACCTTCCCGAGGAGTCGCCACACTTCTCTATCGTGGGCGTCGCGGAGCCAGTATTTTCTAAATTTGTCTAGTTCATCTCTCCATCTTGTATTCTGTCGGTCTCGGTTTCGCATGTGATCTCTGGGGATCCATGTTGTGAGTTGCGATGTCCATCGGTTGTCAGTCATTCTTGCAACATGGCCTGCCCATTGCCATTTAAGTTTTCTAATAAATTCTATGATGTTTCTGACTCCGGTTTTCTTCCTTATATACTATACTGTCTTGTAATCCCTCCATGTAAGGTTGAGCATGATCCTCTCATGTGTGCGTTGCATGGTTCTCAGTTTGCGAGTCTGTCTCTTGATTAGGTCCCATGTTTCAGCTTCATAAGTGACTATTGGGAGGATGTATCGGTTGTATACTCTTCTTTTATTCACCCCCAAAGATATGTCCGCTCAAATAGCCTTATGGTAAGTACGTCTTTGTTCGATTCCCGGTATGAGCAAAGAGTGTGACAAACTCTTCCTTAGCAGCCAATTGAGTACACTCTAAGCTGTGTGATACGGATGGTGATATCCCTGTCAAAGGGGTTACTAACCTCACACGAGCAAAAGAAACCCAGACTCCATACTTCATTGGAAGAAATATGCTTTTAGTGGATGGGATGAAGGGGGGGTTAATTCATAATGTAAATATATGCTAAATTCGTCCTTCAGTTTGCTTCGTGAAAACTTCGGACGTTTTAGCAATCAAACCAGTCAAAAGGCGACAGAAGTAACTTATTCATTGGTCACTAACCGTTTCCAATTTTTCAATTGATAACCCCCAACATGACATGCTGTGAAAAGACATTGGTCTCATGACAGTTTCTATTGAGTGACCAACCAGACCTATCTTTTTTCCCCCCAATATTCGCCTGTGTTCTGTTTATGTTCATGTTGAACATCAGCAAATCTAGATAGTTTTTTGCTTCTCTGTGAACTGTCTAGCGTGATATGAATAATTTTTCTCAGTGATTAGGTAATGGCCTTCATGTTTATATGTTTACTCTATGAGTTTCGGTGTCCGGTAGAAACGAACAATAACCAATAACGACGAGGTCGTTAATTTTCAACAAGATTTTCATATAGATATGATTTCTCTCCAAGGGGCGTGGTTTTCTCAGGAGTAGACCTTTTATTGTTGATGAATCAAGGAAATTGATTCGATAACATACGTTTCGTTCAGCATTAACCAACAGAGCTCAAGTTTGACTCTTTTGTGATACTCTATCATCAAATTTCAAATAACTTGTTGATCAGCATAAATATCAAATTTTGTTAAGATAGTCGATAAAGAATACAAGTTGAAGGATATTTAATAGAAGTAGTAGTGAGTAAGTAAGCAACAGCCGTCTCTATCTGGGGTTTACATATAATTTCGTCTCGTCTCAGTTTTCTTCAAGGTTTTGGCGACATGTGAAATAGATTTACAGGCTCCAAGCACCTGGAATCACATCATTCACTTAACCATTTTACTCATAGGTGGGCATTAGTGCCAGTCTCAGTATCGAACTCGGCTCGCCCAATCCATTTTTAGCGCTGTGAACATATTTGATAGACTAAGACATATATGAGGTGCTTGAACTTTTTGGTTGGACTTCGTAAATCATGACTTACTCTCCATTGGTACCCTCGGGTGGAATTTCGTTTTTTTTTTTTTGTTGTTGCTTTTGGTGGAAGATAATGAAGAGGTTAGGTTTGTGAGGAAAATTGTAAATTTGATATCACGGAAGTTGGCTTATATAGCTAAACCAGATTAAGCAAGTATCATCTTCCTCTACTCTCCAAACCTTGTTATCTGTAAAACTTCATCATTTCCCCATTCGATGTTTGACAACCAGAGAAAACAGTGTCGAGACATTTAATGGGAATAAATACGAACTATTTTCCAAACTTTTGTGTTTCCATGTTGCACATCGAATTATGTCTGTCTCTCCCTCCCTCTTCCCCTCTCTCTCTATGTGTGTGTGTGAATAGCAAATGCATACATATATTTATGCACACACACACACACACACATGAAATTAAAAAAAACAAGCAAAAAACAAAAAATTCGTGAAAATTTGACCAATGAAAAATTTAGCAAATCTTGCGGCATATAGGATGCTTATTTTTTCTAATCGAACCTTCGAGATCATCATGTGTCCTACACGATGAGGGTCACTCGTAAGGTCGAGCTTAGAATCTTAGATGCACTCTAATCTAACAAGCAAGCCAACTTGAGAATGTATAGAATATTTCCCCAAAATATTCCATGTTAATTTAAGGTGCATACTATATACCGAATTGTCTTTCATACTGCAAAACACAGTTGTCACCCTAACACTGAGCTTCCATCGTCTCCTTTTATATTAGGTGGGGTTGACGTTCACTCGATTTTATTTTGCAAAAAAAACCAAATCTTATTTATTTCATTGAACAACATATTTATCATTTTGTTCTACTATCTATTGCCATCTTCCATGCAACTTAATAATTCCATCCTCCCAGAACGTTTTATCTTTCCCAGAAAAGAACAAGTACTTTTTGTAGTCTCTCAACTGTATCATCTTCTTGGATTGATCTTTAGTACGGTCAATAGTGGTTCTTTTCACTTGCTGTTCGTATTTTTTTTTTGCATTCAATGTTGTTGATATCACGGAAGTTGGCTTATATGGCTAAACCAGATTAAGCAAGTATCATCTTCCTCTACTTTCCAAACCTTGTTATCTGTAAAATTTCAACATTTTCCGATTCGACGTTCGACAACAAGAGAAAAAAAGTAACCAATTTTCATCGTCAGTCACAATTTGTTCGAAAAACAGAATTTTTTTGTTATACTTGAGCAGCGCACTATAACTCAATCCAATAGTTTTTTCTCCCGCTTAACTTATGTGGAAGCCACATATCAAAGCGACTAACATAACCAAATTGATGTGAATGATTTTCAACGTTTGATTCGGCTATTTTGATTATGTCGCTTATCTCCTACATTGTTTATTCTCTTATCTACTACATTGTTTATTATCAAGTTATGTCAACTGGTCCAACTGGTCAACTGAAGAGTTGGTTATTTTCTTCCATCTTCTGAGTTCGAATCAATAAGCAAAACTTTCCTTTGAAAAACGATTGACACAATGAACGTAGGTATTAGTCGAAATCCGATACGAACCTAAAGGGGTCTATGATTAATAATAGATATTTATTGCTATAATTAGACAGATAGGTTAACGGACAGACAGATAAGTTGAGACACACGTAGAAATCGAAATACCGGTTGACAGACAGATAGTCAAGTATGTACATATGAATAAATAGACAGAGAATTTGATGGACGTATAGATAGGTAGACAGACACACTGATTTGGTTTTATTCTCTTTAGAGTTAGATCATGGTGAAGGTGCAAGGCCAGAAGGATTCTCTCCACAATGTTCCGATAATCGATTTCGAACATACTGGAGACGGACCGACCAATCGACCTACAGACCCTCTTATAGAGATGCCTATGAACGCATCTAAAAATAAGCAGACAGGTTGATATTCAGATAGATGAATCCATGTACAAAGTCATGTTGCAAGAACGGGGTGGGGGCGCAATAAATGGCTTTTGAATATCAAATTATGAATGATTGGAATGTTGCTCTGGTGTTTAATTGAAGAAATTGACTGTGAGGAGATAAACTTGTTTCCATCAGAATAAGTTTTTGTTTAAAGAAAGGTCTGGTTAAACACCCAATAGAAACTATCACGTGTCCTCCGTTAATTGGCAGCATGCCACGTTAGGGGTGATCAATGAATAAGTTACTTCTCCAACTTTTAAAAAAAGGTCTGAATTTCCCCCCAGAAAAAAGCCTGAATGCTGTCAGCCAGAAACTAAGACACCAATTTAGCATAAACTCACATTGCAAATTGAACATTACCAAAAAACTATCCGTGGGGTGGGCATTTAAAGAAAACAAGAAAAGTTTTTTTTTCTAGACGTAAAAAGGGGTAAATGTTTAAATTTTCTGACCCCTGGCTCCACTGGTGCAGCCTGTACGCATTATACATAGATAATCAGCCAGACGTACTAAAAAGCTAAAGAAATCTAGGCTTATGTTGACAGTTTTGGTTGATGGCTTCTAGCATCCTGTTCGTATCTATGAGAAATGTATGGAATCACACTTGGTCATATATACTTATGTATATAATTCTATATGTAATTACATCTTGAATATTGGTATATTGAGTATAAATTCCTTGCTCATGATACATTGCACCTATATGCTTACATCTTTTACTTACGTTCCTCGTAGAAGAGGTGAATGGAAACTATCTTCAAGCCCTTCTCTATATCATTCGGTTAATATCTAGCTGTCTATCGATGGTCTGATTATATCTCAGTCTATTCATGTTTATTTATCTCAGTTTGTGCATATCTATCTATCTATCTATCTATCTATCTATCTATCTATCTATCTATCCCAGTCTGTTCATATCGACCTATCTATCTATGTTTATATCAATCTATCTATTTATTTATCTTGCTCTTTTCATATCTATCTCGCCCTATTCATATCTATCTATCTATCTATCTATCTATCTATCTATCTATCTATCTATCTATCTCAGTCTGTATTTATCTATCTATCTATCTATCTATCTATCTATCTATCTATCCCAGTCTGTTCATATCAATCTCCCCCCCCCTCTCTCTCTCTCTCTCTCTCTCTCTCTATCTATCTATCTATCGATCTATCTATCTGTTTGAAACCGTAACCAAAAAACTGTCACCAAAACTATCAAAATATTTTTCTTACCCTTTTAAGTTGGTCTGACTGGTTTACCGGCTTGGTGGCTATGTATGAGGGCTGAAATTTTCAACATTTACGCCTTATATGAACAAGAAAACGGTATTTCTTCATTAACCTACATAGTTTTTATGTTAGGTAAGTATATGTTAAATTGTGCCCCGCAGCATTTACTTCAATTTTCTGAAAATTCAGACTTATTTTGTAATCACTACCTAACAAAAGGCGAGAAAAGTAATCTATCAATAGATCATCGTTTTTTTCAGATATTTAATTGATCACCCCAACATGGCATGTTCGAATATATTGATAGACGTAACATTTTTTGATAAATATCGACACACTAATAATCTAGCCTCTGTTCCTATATTCAAGGGCATAGATATTTTATCTCAGCCAACGAAGTTCACTCATTTTGACTCTTTGTCCACACAATATCTCTAAAAGTTCTCAATGAATTTCGATTGCAATCAGTGAAAAGGTATGCAATGTGCCAAGGAAGAATTCATAACTTTTGGAGCGGATTCTATTTGACTTTCTTTTTCATGCATTGAGATAATAGTCCAAAATATGGGGAAATCGAGACTCACACGGTTACCTCCCTTGCATCATGGCCATAAATATGATTTTCATTCATTTTTTAGTTAGTGGGTGGCGTTGGCAGATCCATTCCCTCTCTGAGTAGTTTTTACTCTCTGAGTGTAGATTCCAATTTGCGGATGCCTCTTTTTATGTTAGTATAAAACAAAATAATTCTGCATTGACGTCAATCAGAGACATTTCATCGCACATCCATACATCTATCTGTATATTTATGTATCTATCCAGTCAAGGGTTAAAGGCTGAGATTTAGTAAGGCTCCCCCTGACCTTCTTATGTTTGGAGCCCACCCAATTTAGAAAACCAAAACAGGATTTGCAATATTCTCTACATGGGAAATATGTATGCAATAGTACTGAAAAATCATCTAAATACTCGCTCATGGGTACACGCATTTAAACTATTTTTGTACACCCAATTAAACCATTTCTATACACTCAATTAAACCATTTTTGTACACTTGAACCATTTTTTGTTTTCGGGTCCCCTCCTTTCCGGGTCCCTACGCTCAAGCCTACTCAGACTAGTGATTAATTCATCTATCTATCTATCTATCTATCTATCAATGTATCTATCTATCTATCAGGTTGTCCTCGATGAAATGTCTGTTTATGAAAATGAAAATAAAAACAATTTAGAAAAAAGTAAACAAGCCTGGTTTATTAATGGAAGTAAACTCTATTCAATTCAATAGCTTTTCTTTCTTTTAGGCTTCAAGAGTAAAGATTACCCCCTTTACAGAAATTGGTATATTTTGAAACAAGAACATTTTCAAAAGCTGTCCTTCACCCTATCTTTATTGGCGTACTTTTCATTGTGATGGTGAATATGGATAGTGGACAGGGATGATGCAATAGAATTAAGTTACAGCAACTTTTCTTCGGTCGGATTGCGAATGTGAGTCGTGCAGGAAAATGGTTTAATGTCTGTTCACCAATGCTGGATAACTTCTGGCTAATTTTGAATGCATTTCATCAATTTGTCAGCAGTATGATTGAGCTTCTGAATGCGAAATGTATGTTCTTGAAAGCTTGAACAGCATTTTTACTGACATCTAACTTCTGCAAAACCAATAGTTTGATTTCCTTTGAGTACATCATCTCCAAGAGTAAGGAACCATCTCATTAAAACTGAGATGATGAATCATAAATTGGAAATTTCCAAAGGAAGCTAAAGTCGTATAATCAGTTAAATATGTATAACTGCATTTTTGGTTCCAGAATTTGTCGAAATTGCAATCATAAAGACAAATGCCGAAAAATGGCCATTCCATATGGGACAACCCAATTTATCTATCTCCGATTGTTCACGTTTGAGCCTTAGAATACACAACCAGCTCTTAAAGCCAGAGCTCTTTTATGTATAAAATTCATTTTCCCTTTCAGTTGCAAACACCTTGTTTCTCTGACATGCTTTTATTATTATTTTTTGTTATATCTACTTGCATAAAGTAAAACGTGAAGGGATACATACATACATACATACATACACACACACACACACACACACACACACACACACATATATATATATATATATATATATATATATATATATATATATCGATTTCTGCAGCAGCCCCGTTTTCTTTAATTGTTTATTCTATTGATGTTGTCTAAATTGAGTGATATATCAACCGTGTAACGACGGAGATCATTTCAAATAAGTTCGTATGTATAATATAACACACACGCACACACACACACACACACACACACACACGCACACACACACACACATATATATATATATATATATATATATATATATATATATATATATATTATAAATGTATTACAAAAATAAAGATGCACACCAAATATGAAACTTATCTTTTTTTTAGAGATTTTTAAAGAATAAGGCCACGGAATCGGGTAAAAACGAATTTGATACATCATCATCATCAGTAATAGTATTATTAGTATTAGTAGTAGCAGAAGAGATATACTAGCAGCAGATGCCTGCTTACTTCTAGTAAACACACAGACACAGAGGCTACCCATTTTGCATCGGCGTCAAAACGGCTTCCTTTTAATAAGATGATTCAAGCGACAATTTTTGACATATCTGGCATCATCTAGACTTGCAGAACTCTAGTTTCCAAAGATCAACGCTTCCAAGTCCTCGTGACAATAGTCGCAAGGACTAAGAAAATATTTGGTGGTTTCCTGCCCACACGTTCATGTGTGTGGTATTTCCTTATTAAACTGACTTTGTGTCACTCACCGTTATCGGATAAATATGCATAATCTAGACTAGGATTTGCCAAACTTGTTAGGCTATTGACCTGTTCACAGAACTCATCAGCTGCCAGAAGAAATCAAAAGGTTCCCCTACTACGACTAAAACGTACCAAATATTTTGAAAACGTACCAAATTCTAAATATATATATATACGATAGTTGTGATAAGTCAGTGTATCACATTCACCGAAAAGAAAAATACAAGAGAAATCTTCTTAATTGACGACTTCCTTTCTCCACTTTTTTTCACACAAACCATTTCTTTTTCTTTAATCTTATCACACTAATATCCACGTATGCACATCAACTTTTGATCCAAAAAGTTTAATAGACCCCTCCTGGCGTTTATCAACATCATTTTGACCCATAGGCATCCATCGAACCCTTGGAGATCCCCATCGAACTGTGTTCTCTTGTTTCTGATTTTGCTTTACGGACATTAAACGTTCGTCGAAAGGATTAACAAGCTTCTTAGTTATTCTCTAATGATGCAATTGGGTTAGTAGGATTACCAGGTATTTTGATCAGCCGAGAGAATTTTGATTAGCCGAGAAGAGAAAGCACTGTTTGTCTCGTAGGTTTTAGGGCTCAATTGCATAACTGGAATTTTACAGCATGTTGATCATTCTTCCAAGAACAATGTCGCTGGTTGTCCTGGTTATCTTGGGAATTCATATACTGTAAGATTTGTTTGTATTCATTTCAGGGACGGCTTCTGAATTTTGAAAAGGGAGGGAGGCCAAACAGAAGTTTTATTCTTACAAATAAATAGGTGGAAAAGAAACTTCAAGACACCACGAAGAAAGGAAAACGTGGTATGGTATGTTTCTGACAGTGTTTGAAATGACAAAAGAGTCAAGTATAAAAAAGATAAGATAATCAGAGAAATTTCCCACTGAAGCATTGAAAAATATAGAGAATAAGAAGACATTTAATTCATAATAGATGGAAAACGACGTATTAAACAACAGTTGCCATCAAAAATGGCAGAGGGTTCTATCCTTTTTAAATAGGTGTGTATGTGTGTATGTTTGTTCATGTATTTGTTTGTGTACTCCAGCGCTCTTTGACCCTCTGGAGCCCACCCTTGGATCTGCGCCCGCGTTTCCCTTCAAACTGATTCATTCGATGTGGTACGAAGTTCATTAAGTCACAATCACCTGATATATCTTTGCCGTTAGAGTCAGTTTTTCTCTAACATGTTGGATTGGGCTTGAGCCAAGAAATAAGCAGTTCACTTCACACGTGTCAGTATACACGTCTGATAGCCTAAGTATATTCAGGTATTAATGGTAAAGTACTGCCCAAACGCTGGCTAATACATCGACTGCGCCTGTCCGAGCTTTTCGGGTCACGTTTCTTGTCTTGGCTAGTTGTTCAAAGTTTGCGATACGTGGAATAGACTTGGAGATGAGATGCAACCGAGGCGGCGGCACTCACCTCACTGTTCGACTTATTTGTCAAGCTCAATTTGGCACGTCTATAAATACAGGGAATCCAGTGAAGTCGCTAACCATTACCAAACGGCGAAGTGTGCATTTTGAGTAAAAGTGCTTAAAGATATTTACCGCGCCTAGTTTAGTTTGGCACAAGGCCACAAGAGCAGGGAGGACTATGAGGATTAAGTAGACAGTAGAATAAGTCAGCAAGACGGGTTCATTAACCAGTTCTTCTCAACGATGCTCAGTAAGCCCACGTTTCTATAGACCCCGATATGACGGATTCCAGATTTAACGGATGATTTCCATGGATGTTCTGTATATCAGTCATATTGTAAACCAGTGGCTGTCGCCAAAATGGTGAATCGTGGTCCATTATAACCATAGAAATCAATTTTTCCTCCTTTGCCCTTTATAGGGGTTAGCTGAATTAAAGGAGCTACCGGATTAACAAGAGTCAATGCCTCCAGGACCGTGGTAATCAGTTAGCACAAATCAAACCGGTATAAAAACAGAACGAAAAAGAGACATGATTTAGGTAATGAAAGCTATGCAGGGGGGGGGGGTATTACGTAAAGGACGCTGTAGCCAAAGGGAAAAACGTTATTGTCTGTAGGTGTAAATCAAACTGGCAGAAAGCCTGAACAAAAACTTGAAGACAGGATTTCGGTAATGAAAGCTAAGTCGTAAGAGAAGATTACCTGAAGAAAGTTATATGGCGGAAGGAAAAAAATTGATTTCTAGGTATATCTTGAGCCACCAACTCGATTGACAATCACATTTAATGTTTCTTTAATAATAACCAATATTTGCAACAAGGCATAAAACAATTCTTTCATTTATGGGAACATGGGCCTCCATGATAGATTGTAGATAAGATTCTAGGCTACTGCCAATAAAGGTTAAAAACTACTGAACTCTACTGTCAAAAAGGTGAGTAAATATTTCATATTCTTTCTTAAGATTAATTAATTTGATATCGATCAGTACTGCGTATTGTATCAAAGCTTTTTTCTACTTGGAAAAATGTTAAAAAATGTCTTTGTAGGTTATATTCCAACGTAACGGACTTTTGGCTTTAACTGAAGCCCCTAACCCCTTTTAGTCCGTTAAATCGAGGGTTTACTTATATTTACTGAACTTAGTTTAAACTTACAGAAGGCAACGTCTGTTGAGCACCCACTGAGAACTGAATTGGCTACAAATAAGCAATGGTCTCCGAGAGTAGCTCGCCATCCACGGCACAATTAATTTGTGTTCAGCGTACACGTGACCACACTAACACCCACACCAATATGCACACCCACATCGACACATACACTATTATGCCTTCTTCTTGTTAATTCTTAGTTCCAGAAACGTCAATGTCTGCGTATTTTCAACGATTCCAATCGACCTAGTCCCAGACTTGGTCATGGTTGACGATTGTTAGTATCATTTCGTTTTATGGAATAATGTTTCATCCACCAACGTCTCATCGAAACGACTTTTCATCAGAACGACCTATCATCGGAACGACATTTCATCGAAACGACGATTAAGCGAAAACGAATTCTAAAAACGTACGTTGATAAGCAATAAAATATGACGAGTAAAGTTGATCAGAAACAGGTCTGGTTAGTCACTCGATAGAAACTGTCACGTGACCAACATCTTTTGACAGGATGCTGTATTGGTGGATATCAATAAATGAATCAGAATAAGAATGATCAATGAATATGTTACTTCTCTCGCCTTTTGTTATGTAGTGATCACTAAAACGTCTGAATTTTCTATGAACATCATCATCAGTCTTTTAGCGTCCGTCGTTGGACATAGACCTTCCCCAGGATTTGCCACACTTCTCTATCATGGGCGTCACGGAGCCAGTACTTCCTGAACCTGTCTAGTTCATCTCTCCATCTAATATTTTGCCGGCCTCGGTTGCGCATATGGTCTCGGGGAATCCATGTTGTGAGTCGTGATGTCCATCGATTGTCAGCCATTCTTGCAACATGGCCAGCCCACCGCCATTTGAGATTTTTTATGGCTTCTATGATGTCTCTAACTCTTGTCTTTTCCCGGATGTGTTGTGCTGTTTTGTGGTCTCTCCATGTGAGGCCCAGCATTATTCTTTCATGTGCACGTTGCATGGTTCTCAGCTTACGGGTCTGTTTCTTGGTTAAGTTCCATGTTTCAGCTCCATAAGTAACTATTGGGAGGATGCATTGGTTATACACCCTTCTCTTTAGGATTAATGGGATCTTATTATTTTTGAAGGTTGAGCTAGCTCTGCCAAAGGCTTTCCATCCTAGTGTGATTCTTCGCTTGATTTCTTCTTCTTTTGAGGGTCTCATGGAGATTCGTTGCCCTAGGTAGATGTAGTGGTCTACTTTCTCGAGTTCTGTGTCCTCGATTTCGAAGGACATAAAAACTTGGGGATCAATTTAGCATAAATTTAGCATTGCAAATTGATAACCCCACACATTTAAAAACCTATTTAAGAAGAAATTTAAAAATAAAAAAAAACAACAACAACAACAACAACAACAAACAAACAAACAAACAAAACCAATGTGCAAGTGTTGAAAATGTCGAGGCTGGACTTGATGGTGTGTGGAGCAACTTGCTATAATTGTCATGTAAAATATTTTCCACCTGTCTTACGGAACTACGGTGTGGAAGTATTTCGATTTCGTGCAGATTTAGATTTCAGATATTCTATATCTAAATTCAGATAATTCGATGGAGAACCGCTGATACAAACAACTTCAAATTTGACATTTCTCTGCCTTGTGTGTTAACTAATACATCTGGCTAAAGTCAACTTTGTGCAAATGACCAGTTGTCGAGTAATCATCGGGGTTTTAAAAATGGCAACCCAGCAGTGTTCGGGAGTTATGCGTGGGTGAATATATCGCTTAAATTCAACCTTACTGACCGCCCAGTTCTGCATAGGACAGAAGTAAGATGTCCACCTGAAGCGTAGGTTTCGATCCAGCCTCGTGGTACTGGATGGGATAATGGATAGTCTATAGCTGAAGAGTTGTAAAACAACGAAACAGCTGCCTGTGGATGACACAATTATTTAATGTATATATATATATATATATATATATATATATATATATATATATATATATATATATATATATATATATATATAAAATCAACATAAATACGTAAATGTAATATCTAGATACACATTCCATGGTCGGATTAACCATTATCCATACCAATATTTATAGCCTCTATTGAATATATATATATATATATATATATATATATATATATATATATATATATATACGACCAAGCCCTCATATCGTTTCACATACACTGAAAGAAATCCTATGGAATCTGCCTATATATATAAGTATTTGGAACGTCTACAGGAGATACCAATCAACCTATAAGACTGAGAATTTGCATCAGCACTCCATTGAACCTCCTCTGGAAATTTTTTTTTTTTAAAAAGATTTTTTGAGAAAGTACTTTTTTGGCTTTTAATTTTTTTTTTTTTTGTCAAAAAAACACCCAAGTGTAGAAGCTGTACCGAATGGATTTTTCATGTCACAGTTTTGAAAGTTTTCATAAGTAGTCTAGTACACACTTCCTGACAAAGGTTTTTACCCCCCTCCCCGGCGAATTTTTTGATGGGGGCTTCATTCTGCAATGGAATTAAGGCTAAATTGGTCACTTTTTTCATGTCAGCTTGTTTTTTTTTGAAAATTCAGATGTTCACAGTGATTGTTGTCCAACAAAAAGAGAGAGAGAAATGTCTTATTTATAAATCAACTCTTTTCCACATTTTTTAATCGATCACCCTCATCCTCTTGTCTAATTTAAAAAAAAGTTTTATCAGGTGATCAGCCCTTTTTTCCGCTTCTTTAATCGATGACCTCCAAAATGACATGCTGCCAAAATGATTACGTGACAGTTTCTATTGAGTGATTCACTAGACCTATTGTTAACTTTTATTGAATAAATATCAAGTCAATTTATATCATATTATTGGATAGTTACGTTCAGTAGAATTCTATTATATTACTATCTTGTAAATATTTTGCTATGATTAATTGCTTCATATAGCCTCGTAGTCTTTGATTATGATTAGTAACACCTTTGTTTTTAATATTTTCCAAAATAAGGAAATATTCAATTTTTTGTATATATTATTTATGCATATAATAATTTTCGTTTATAGTCGTATCTATTAGAAGCATAAGAATGCCATTTCTTATTTTATGCATAATATTAAATTCTGGAGAATCTAAATGTTTCTAAATTATTTTTTTTTTACTCTATTTTAGATGTTTTTCCAGTGGAAATAGGATTTGGATTCTCCAGAATCTAGACGCTTGAAAACGTTTTTAAAAAAAAAATGTATTTTAGATATTTTCAAATGGGAAACGAGAGTGATGTCATAAATAGAATTTATTCTGACTATATTTATTCTCCGATGGAACCTTTTTTTTTTTTACATCACTTCAAATTTTAACGCCACAATTGTTCAATTGTTGACTGTGGTGGTGAATAACTGAATAGTTTCATATGGTCGGGCTTTGACCGCAGGACGTACTTCACCGAATTCTGATAGATATCATCAGACTATTACAAAATAATGTACCAACTTATTTTTTTCATAATTGATAATTTCTTTCTTGGAAAAGATCGCGGAAAAAAAAACTAAAATCCGTTTCTTCGAATAATGCTTTTGACCTCTCGGCTAACAGTCCACTAATCAGGTGACTGACGCATTCCAACGTGCTCAAACAATTGCACTTCATCCCAAGGGATGGTCAAATTACATATTGTCGTGTCATGACCCATTGGTCATTATTCGGATTCAGGGAACAGGAGAAAATAAACTGAATTACTCTCAGATGACGTGACAAGTCTTTTGCTATATCTTGGCAAACATCCAAATACAATTGAAGAATTCCTTTTCGAAAACTCACCCCGTACACTTCGAGCCATTTCTGAGAAAATAGTTGTGTGGATCATTCTGCAAGGGAATTAAATTTCAATAGCCAGATGCCAAGGAATACTAGTTGAAATATTAATCGACAAGCCTGAAAGTCTGACTATATATGGGAGGGTGGGATATTTTTCGACAGTGTGGGGGATATTCTGGGATATATCTAAGTGGTGATGCTGATACTGTGAATAGTCTTTTTATACGGGCAGGTTGAGTTGGGTCTACACAAAACAATTGTACTGCACCATTATGCTTTATAGACTATAAGGTTTCAACTTTCAAAGGCCGTCACCCGTTGGTAAGAAGGTCAGATCTAAATGCCTCGTTTGACTACAGCAGCGGATGCCTATGTAGATACTGTAGTTCGATCTCGTAGATGTACTTGCTCTATTACTTCAGTTGTCGGTTGATATTTATCATATCAACGATGCCAACATCTTTTCTTTTGTGAAAATCTAGCTATGGATATTACTCACCAAAGCACAGTCAACACGCGTTCTTGTAGACACACATCAAAGGAGGAAAAGAAAACGAGAGGTGGTGGGAGTGTTTCGGAATGTCAGTCTGTCAATCAGTAACAGCCATTGGCACTAAAGATGCTCGTGCATTTAAAATGATCATATATATATATAGTCTAGAAAGGTTCACAGCTTTAAACACTGAAGACACTGAAAAAACTTCTTCGAAGATTTTTTGTGTCTCTCCAGTCGCTAATTTCTCAATATCTGTTGATGCAATTTATGCAATTTTTTTTCAGTAATTTAAAAAAAATGTTTTACGTATACTTTGTTATTATGGTACCATGTGTAAATTCTCACTTTTTGGAATCATCAATTGTTTACCATGAAATCGTTCCAGAGATTTTGAAGACAAAAACAGTTATATTAATATGGCACCCCAACAGTGTTGATCACACACCATCTCCCTTTCAGCTATGATTTTAACATTTAGCGTATGTTATTTATGTAGTTTTCTTTATATATAGGGTATTATCATAATGTTTTGTGCATGGATGTTATTTCACACTACACATCATTCTTTTTTTAAACAGGGTTCACTTGCTTAGGTTACCCCCAAAACGTATTTGACGACTATCGGTAAGTATAACAACAGATTTGACTCGTTGTTCGTGCCACTTCTATTGAGTGTTCTCCCATGTGAATGTCAAATCTGCAGGGTCAGCTTTAATCTCAGACTGCATGCAAACCAACTTATGATATCATCTTTAAGAATACTAATTACACAGAAATTCCTTCGAGTCGATTTTCTACCAACATATTTAACCAAAGAATTTGACAATTTTTCACTAACTTTAAAGTTAATTTTCCCCTCGTCGTATACCATTTCGTTTCTATCAATTCGTTTTTCCTTTAAACCATAAAATGAGTTATCCTTGTATACATTGTTTAAAGAAAACTAAACACCTTTTTAATCGGTTATTCCATTAATATTATTAGTTTGTTATATGTCGTTTCATGTTCGATCTCCCAACCCACCTAAATATCAACCAGTCAGACAAAAGGATTAGGGCCAAATGCTTTCCCCACTCCATATACCTACACACACACACACACACACACACACACATATATATATATATGGCGCAAAGCGAAGAAGCAGTGACGATTAATTAATATTGGAACATTTTAAAGCGTTCTCAGACAACAACAATGGTTAAGATTTTGCTTTCCACCTTTTATTGTAAAAACAAAAATGCTATGAAGCGAAGTTTTCGAAAAGCAATGACTACCTTCATTTGAATTTTTCAAAGATGAGGAAGAAAAAAAAACTTGTTATTGTTTAAGAGTCCATTGTTTTAAGGAAATAACTTAATCTGCAAAATTGTTATCTCTAAGAAGAAGAGTCCATTATTACCAACAGGGAACCAAAATCACACTTTTCATATATATATATATATATATATATATATATATATATATATATATATATATATATATATATATATATTTATATATATATATATATAAAACTTACCATGAATTTTCGTATCAAACCATATCGGGAGGTCCGATTTGAATCGAACCCACTAAAAAAGGACAGAAAGATTAGCTTGCTGATAATTTCCTTTCATATTATCAATTAACAAAGAAGTTTTGTATCAGGCCATCAATTGTGGGGGTCCCATAGAGGATTTAACCCTCTAATAACAGCCAACAAGTTAGCTTGATTTCAAACCAGACGGACGCAGTTGGGATGCCGTTGGCATTGTAGTCACGGTCAGCGGGATCAGGATTCGTCCTTGAGCCAAGGCAGGTGCTCTAACGTCCCCACAACAATAGTTACGAGGACTAAAGATGATTTTAAAAGGGATTTTTTTCTTGTTCAATCCTGTTCCGCGCCCGTTCTTGTTCATCGTTTCCATATCAACTAAGCATAGTTTGTTCTCTATCAGCTAAGCATAGTTTGTTCCGTATTAACTAAGCATAGTTTGGTATCAGTGTGTCAATGGTCGGAGAGCCAATGAGAATCTAATCCACCAACAACAAGCTGTAACACTAGCTTGCTGATCAATTCAATACGATGTTTTTTCTGGCCGTTTTTTTTTCCTTTCAATTCCTCATTAATTATCAACGTTGCAGTTTGGTATCAGATCATCCACAGTGGGGGATCCTGTGAGGATCGAGCCCTCTAACAACGGACAGCAAGATTAGGTTGTTGATCATTGCTATACGATGTGCGTCCTGATCCATTTTTGATATGATCTACTCGTTCATCCGTGTGAAAAAAATCCCGGATATATCAAGATTTCTCTTAAATGCTGTTTAAAAAATGAAATCGTTTCACTGGAAGAATCCCTGACTTCAAATGATGGTTAAAAGATTTGTAATATCAGCAAAATTGTCACCTTTAATCGGGAAAGCCCAATTTTACGATTAGAGAAACTAAGAAAGCCACACTGTTAATATATATATATATATATATATATATATATATATATATATATATATATAATTGTGTGTGTGTGTGTCTGTGTTTGAGAAATGGCCATATTTGGTCCGACAGAATGAATCATAAATTGCATCATATGTAAGAACTTAACTGAAATGATTTTCTGTGGCATCTAAGAAATGGACATATTTAGTCCGACAGAATGAATTAAATGCACACTGTCGCGTTGAAAGAGACGAAAAATACCGAGAATAAACGAGATGAGAATTTGAGTTGAAAGCAGTTATTTGGCCTTTGCGTTACCAGTGGGCAGTTTAGCACAATGGTAAGTGTATCGCTACGATGGAGCAACTACTATATGGGTGGCAGGCTCGATTCCTCCTGCCGACCCATTTTCTTTAATTGGTTATTTTATTTACGTTGTCTAAATTGAATGATATATTTACCGTGTAAGGATGCAAAATCAATTCAGAGAAGTTTTTATATAATATAACGCAATTTATAATCCCTGTATATGTATAGTTATTGTAAAAAACAACGACAAAAAAATTGGGTAAAAGTTCTGAATACTGTATTTCAATGCTTATAGGATCTCTTCAGGGGACTCCTGAACAGATACTATAAGCATTGAAATACCGTATTGAGAAGTTTTTTTGAAATTATTTTTAACAATATGTGCTCAGACAAACTCTTTCTTAGAGCTTTGCTTTTATTATAAACAGTCATTGAGTTCTCTTGCTGGTGAATTTGGTACAAAATTATCATTACCACAAACCATAAAACTTTTTGCCTCCGGGGATGGAGATACTCAATTTTCGGATCTGATGACACCTTATTCCATCACACACACACACACACACACACACACACACACATATATATATATATATATGTATATATACACACATATATATATATATATATATATATATATATATATATATATACATATATATATATATATATATATATATATATGAAAAGAAGAACATAGAGATTAAAGTAGATCAACAAAGGCCATTAATTGATTAATGGAGATTGAGAGACGGATAGAGGGGGACGAAAAAGAACAAGAGAGATAAGGAAAACAGAGAGATTGGGGAGAGAAAACGAAGAGAGAGAGAGAGAGAGAGAGAGAGGAGATAGTTTTAAGTGCCGATTACATCGTAAAGGTGATGTTGTAATGTCACAGAGGATTATCTCTTATGTATGTCATTACCTCGGGGTTGTTAGTTCGTTCTAATCCACAGAGAGCTCCATCATTTCAATTCTGGGCGTATCCTTGTCGGCAGCCATTTTATATTTTCGAAACATCCCTGTCTTTTTTAAACGTTCTGTCTTTCCCTTTTTCTTTAATATAAGTATTCTCTGTCTGTCACCTATACTTAAACATCTCTTCTTTTTCGTCGACAGAGATATCCTTGTCAGTAAATGAATAAGTACAGGTTTCCCTTGGTTTTACACGATTAATAAATACTCGGATGTTATAGTGTATATCAAAACTAAATTAACTAAATACAACTATCAATGGTAATAATCACATTCAATCGATTATTAGTGATTCGGAATTTTAAAGTATGGCTACCATATAAAGTACCAAATATGATACTATTGTAAAGAAAATAATAACTGAATCATGATGAATGTAAATAAATGCTATTTTGAATACATTCATCATCATCATCATCATCATCATCATCATCATCATCATCATCATCATCATCATCATCATCATCAGTCTTTTAACGTCCGTGGTTGGACATAGGCCTTCCCAGGATTCGCCACACTTCTCTATCGTGGGCGACGCGGAGCCAGTGTTTCCTAAATTTGTCCAGTTCATCTCTCCATCTTGTATTCTGTCGTCCTCGGTTTCGCATGTGATCTCTGGGGATCCATGTTGTATGTCATGATGTCGATCGGTTGTCTGTCATTCTTGCAACATGGCCTGCCCATTGCCATTCAAGTTTTCTAATAGATCCTCTGATGTCTTGGACTCCTGTCTTCTTCCTTATGTATGTCTGTCATGTGATCTCTCCATGTAAGGTTGAGCATGATTCTGTCGTGTGCGCTTTGCATGCTTCTCAGTTTACAGGTCTGTCTCTTGGTTAGTTTCCATGTTTCAGCTCCATAGGTGACTATCGGGAGGATGCATCGTTTGTATACTCTTCTCTTTAGGATTATTGGGATCGTCTTGTTTTTGAAGGTTGAGCTTGCTCTGCCAAAGGCTTGCCATCCTAGTATGATTCTTCGCTTGATTTCTTCCTCTTTCGTGGGTTTCATGGTGATTCGTTGTCCTAGGTAGATATAGTGGTCTACTTAGTTTAAATAGATGCTCTTTGAATACATTAAAGTAGTTTTAGCAACATCTATTTTCAGAAACTTCCGTTATTAGAAACAGCCAACCAAAACTGTCATCAATACTACCATTGATTTCAATCGGTTTTATGTTGTCTTGCTGACTGGCTGTGTGTGTATCACAGGGTTGGTTTTTCTCAGAAATATTTTGCCCCAAGACTTCATATCCGATAACCCTTTAAAACATCATGAGTTGAGTTGAGACTTGGAAAACAACTTAAAATTAGAATACTTGAATTATTCATAATTGATTATCTAAAATAATAACTTCATGCTCTTTAGTACAGATCTATACATAATTAACCCGTAATTTTTTGACGTGTATATGTTCGTAAATAATTTACGGTCATTGCGATAAATTCATCGTTTTGTCATTAGATTCTAATTAACTAGTTGATCCACGTGAAAAAATCGCAGATATATTTGAATGTCTTTAAAATAATCTTTTAGAAAAGAAACTATCAAATTCGTTTCAATAAAAGAGTCCGTTGTTTTAAATGTAGTGTAGAACATTTTTTTTATCAGCAAAACTGTTGCTTCCTAGTGGAAGAGTCCATTGTTACAGACTGAGATACAGGAAAAAAATCGCACCTTTCATTACATACGTACTATCGTTATAAACAACTTAACAAATGTTTGATTATAATAAGCGAATGTTTTTGTTTTTTTAAAATTTTAAATTTAGAGTTCGGGGGCAACTGATTTTGATCACTATAACCGTCTGATGCAATTATCTGTGATTATGATAAACGGCTCCCTCAGTATACCATATTACCATATGGTCCTCCTGAAAATTTAGCGAATTAGAATGATTCACATCTTTGGACTTGTATCTTGGGTCTTGGCCTTCATTTTTTTTCCAAACGTCGTGTAATTGTCATGTTTGCACTTGAAGTTGTCTATTGTTATTGTTTCTTGTATATTTGAATCGTGCTTTACAACTGAGATTTAGTTATTAATAATTCCTTTTTTTTCAAGTTTTCTTTTCAAATGTTTCTTTGCAGTGTTCTTTCCAAATTTTATTATTTCGTTTGTTCATTGTGAAGAGATTTTTTTTAAGCTTAGATGTTATCTATATCAATATATATATATATATATTTGAATGTTTCTCTCTTCTTTCTCCTTTCTTTCTAGTACAGTTAGCTTCAATTTATGAAGACTATCTGTGCGAGCTTATCTATTCCCACGCGAACGAGCATTTAACGCCCAATAGAAAATACTTACGTAGTAAATTTTGTTCTTATCTGTCAGCTCGTTAATCTCCTCACGAGATGAGTGACATTGAAGCGGACCAAGGTCGCGTTCTATTGAACGGCATGTTTTTTTTTTTTTTGTTTTTTTTTAGTCAGGTTTCACCAAGGCTTTATTTACTCGTTTTGTTTATACGACGACCCTCAATCAGACGGTGGAAACCAGCCAACGATCTATCAGCAACGAATGCAACACGTATCCAAGGACTCCGAGAGGAATTTTTCAAGGCGGTGTAGAGCTGTTTTCGATACCCCTCTAAATAAACACACTGCACAAACACCCTCGTCCCATAACCATCTTTTTTTCATCTCCCTGAACCCCTTATGCACGCCATACTGTATTTTCCAAGTCAATATATTATATCAATGGACATATCGTATCGAATTCATTTGCATACACATATATACATTAGAAATTGTCGGGCTCCCTTAGGCCCTCTGATCCCAAGTATAAAGTACCGGCTGCAACCCCCACCCATCTAACGCCCCGGAGGCCCCGCACGTATTTCTGGCATTTTGAACGTTCGTTTCAGTTGTGCTATTTTAAGAATAAACGTATATATATATATATATATATATATATATATATATATATATATATATATATATATATATATATATATATATGTATATATATATATATTCGCATCTATCACGGGCGCGAAAGGGGAGCATGTCTTCGTATAAAGTGCAAATCATTTGTGCATTTATATATAATTGGAATAATTAACCTTTAAATGTGGGAAGCGTTTGTTTCCATGTTTGAACACTGTTTTTCAATGATTCAAAACCAGAGACGGATCAATCCATTTCCCATATATATATACATATATATATATACATATATATATATATATATATATATATATATATATATATATATATATATATATATATATATATATATGTATTTATATATATATATATATATATATATATATATATATATATATATATATATTGAGCACTCAATGAAATAAACCCATCATATATCAAATATTGCATTATATTGTATTACATTATATTATTTTGTATCCTTGATTTGTACTGTGAAATATATATATATATATATATATATATATATATATATATATATATATATATATATATATATATATATTTAAACAAGAACTAGAAGCACATCTCATCAATCAAATTTGTCTAGGCTGATCAAATATTCGACAGGATTATCAGTGTCATGTTTGACTAATAGAATCAAAGAAGAAATTCGAATTCGACAGATACAAGCCTGGCCGCTATAGGGTCATATCCTATTCTGACTGAAAATGATTTCTGCTACTTTTGTGTTGTTTATATAAGGAATAAAAAAAGTTATTAAAGATTATCTTTGTTGTATAAATATATTTATTTATTAGAAGGATATAAGCCTTTGCATATCTGAATAAATCATTTCCGTAAATATCCAAGTCGTAAGATGGCCTCCTGGCAATCACTCGGTCTTTAGTTCAAATCACTTTTCGGGAACATGGATTTTACATATCAGTTAACAACCCTCGTTTTGTTGTGGACTACCTTTGTTTTTCTTGTCAACGCAAGACTCTGTTGTAGAGTTCGACGATACGTAAATGTTGTTTCCAAGTTCAATTTTTTTATCTATGAGGGCACTCAGGTGTCACTATTTGTACCTTTCCTTATCTACCAATCTATGTTCCTAGAATCTATATAAACAGGATACTACTGATAAAATTTGACGCCTCTTAGCCTCCACTTTTGTTAAGGTTACGCATACTCAAGTATCTATCGCTTTTTTAAAGTTCACCTAATGCCACTTCTACGCTTCCAGGAAGGTCGCTTTGGCCTCTTCTATGACGCAAGTTGGTGATGCAATTAATAGTTTGTTGACGGGTAGGTTGGTAGATAGATAGGTATAGTTGAGATTTACCAAATTTAGGTTAGTAAAGTCCAAGACAATAAAAAATACAGTAGTAATGGTCTGCGAGATTAGCTAGCCACCCGTTGCATCACACCGAGGTGTATAGATATAGTATTCTATTAACAATATGGAAATACGGGCGTTTGTAAACTTTATGTATGTGTTTCGAGAGATTTTTTTTTCGCTTGTTGACAAACGCCGATAACATTTTGTGAATAACAAGGGTTGGCGAAGAGTGAGGCAAGATGTTATTGCAAGATTATTATTGCTCTGAATTTCTTATCTAATACCGGCGCGAAAGGAGGAGACGTCTCCGTGTAAAGTGCAAATCAATTGAGTACGAGAAGTGGCGATGGGAAATGTTTTCTCTCTGTGTGTGCATGTACTTGATAATAGCCATATTGTCTATGACAAATGATTTGCACTTTATACGAAGACATGTTCTCTTTTTGCGCCTTTAATAGATGAATTGCTGTTTAGAGATTTATCCATTATGTCGGATAAATCACACGGAGCCAATATTCTCTGAATTTGTCTGGTTCATCACGCCACCTCATATTTTGCCGATCACATTTTTGCATATGATCTCAGGGGATCCGCCTTGTGAGTAATGATGTCCCTAATGTGTCTGTCATTCTTGTAAAATGGCCAGCTCATTGTCATTCAAGTTTTCAAATGGATCCTATGATATCAATGACTCATGGTTTTCCTCTTACATGCTCTACTGTCTGGTGATCTCAACTCATGATGTTGAATTGGAATAAGCAACAGTTAGATCCGGGATGTGGGCCGCTCTGGGGTAAACAATGATAAAGGTTTTTGGTTGCAGTGATTTTGTGAAAAAAATCACCAGTTGGGGTGCTCGAAGACTGTTTATAGTAACAGAGAGTTTTGTTGGAGCGAATATCATCATCATCATCTTCATCGTCATCAGTCATCCAAGTCCATCGTTTGACATGGACCTTCCCTAGGATTCGCAACACTCCTCTATCATGGGTGTCGCGGAGCCTGTATTTTCAGAATTTGTCTTGGTCGTCTCTCTATCTAATACTCTGCCGGCCTCGGTTTCGCATGTGATCTCAGGGGATCCATGTCGTGAGTTTTGATGTTTATCGGTCGTCCGCCATTCTTGCAATATGGCCGGCCCACAGCCTTTTGAGATTTTTTAATGGATTCTTTGTTGTCCCTGACTCCTGTCTTCTATAGATGTACTTTGCTGTCTTGTGCTCTCTCCATGTGGGGCCCAGCATAATCATTTCATGTGCACGTTGCATGGTTCTCAATTTGCAGATCTGCGTCTTGGTTAGTTTCCATGTTTCAGCTCCATAAGTGACTATAGTGTAAAACAAAAGCTAAAACTTGGGAAAAGGTTTCTTATGTGGTACTTCAATGCTTGTGGAGTCTCTTCGGGAGTCCCCTGAAGAGATGCTATATGCATCGAAAAACTGTATAGAGAACTTTTACATATGTTGTTTTTTTACAACAACTATAAATATATATATAATGAACTGTGCGACGTTCTTGGTTTCTCTGTTCGTAACAAAGGACTTTCCCGATTAAAGGTAACAATTTTGCTGATAAAAATACCTCCTAGCCAACTATGGACTTTTCCAGTGATGCAAATTCATTTCTGTTTAAAACAACACTTAGGAGAAATCAAAATATACACAGAATTTTTTCACTCGGATTAACGAGTGGATCATATTGAAAAAATGAATCCGGACGCATGTAGTATAGTAATGGCCAGCAAACTAATCTTGCTGTCCGTTGTTTGAGGGTTCGATCCACGCGGGATTACCCTCTTTTGATTATATATATATATATATATATATATATATATATATATATATATATATATGATATTTAAATGTCGATATTGGAAGACTATATATATATATATATATATATATATATATATATATATATATATATATATATATATATATATATATATATATATATATATAAGTATATACAATAGTTACGAGTAAGTTGGTCTAAAAACACACACACTCATGCGTATATGAATAGACAGGTATATCGATCGATAGGTAGTAGGTAAGTATGTAGATCCAATGATAGATTTCGAATGTCAGACATAGATTTGTATCCCTGATTATAATTTATTAATCTGAAAGGTTTTCGTAATCAGGGATTACGTCGTCGTCGGGTAACCGCCTCTTACCAACTGTAATCGAAACAGATTATCTCATTGAAAAATGCTGATAAATAACAACGGGGATCGGTTGTTGTGACTGAATTGATTGTCCAACCTCTGACCGACGTTGATGTGCCCAAATGTATCCAAAGTCAAGCGATTCTTCAGTAATCAATAGACAAGACCTTTCCGAAATATTTGTTGCGACACTCTAGTGGATCGTCAATAACATATTGGTGTGTTAGTTAAGCATGATTTATATTTCTTTCATAAGATTGTTTTCCCGAGTCAATTTAACTACTGGGATGACATTGTACATTTGACTCGTCTAACAAAAAAATTATTTAAGATGAGCGCGTCGATAATGCCAAGAAAGCTCTGCAATAGACATTGACGAGAGCTAGCCCTGTTGTTACACAAACAGATCTGTGATCAAAGTGTCTTCAGAAAGCCTGTACATCATGCGATCAATGAAATCAAATCATTCCATGAGCTTGTCGATCGTCTGGAGGCCCATCTTTGCATTAATTAGGGCAATGGGGTTTACTTAGAGGTACCTATTTCCTCTCCATGTGACATGCAACTGATTATACCAGTAATTGGGAGTGGACTTTGGTATTAGGGTGTGAGTATGAAGTGAAGACTAACTAGCTCAGCCGGGATTCGAACACGGATCGTCGATAACATTTACAATGCTGCGAACCCATGAGACTGATTGCATGCCTCCTAATTGTGCACTATTCTTTGGTAGAAAAAGCCAGACAATGAAGGCATGTAGTACATACAGGGCCAGGAAAGTATCCAGAATATCTCGAGAACCGGTGGCCCGGCCTTGATGAAACTTGGCAAACAATCAGAGGAGACCTTATTGTGCTGGCTTGATCAGACACTCTTTCGTGGGGAGCCTCAGCCCGCAATTAGACGCCACTAAGTGACTTTGTGTACTGCATGACCATCACATTGCAGTTTTATCATTTTTTTTTCTGTGGAAAATTGCATCACTCAGGTCTGTCAGCCTCCCCCTGTCGATCTAGATTTAGCCCCTACAACTGGCGGATTTTCGCAGCTTAAAGAGAGAATTTTTCAGACGGTGAACGAGATTAAGGAAAATGCTTGCTAATCATTATTCCAGCGAGGCCCCCAGAAATTTGCTTTTAAGAAATGGGTGTCAACATTGCACCAAATAGTTTCCGAGGTATTGATGTTTTGTAAGCTCAGCTTAGTCTGGCTCAAGAACAAAAATATGGAGCACCCAGTGAGGATTAAAGTCACCTTAGCAATAATGGTCTAAGACTAGCTTGCTGTTTAGCACTCAGCAGCGAGGCGCCCAAAAATTAGTTTTTTGAAGACATTGTAGAAATGGGTGTCATCAATCTAGAACAGGTTGAATACTCTTTTTTCCGGAATGCCTGGGACACGAAATGTTTGGGATTTCGGATTTGCCGGATTTTGGAATATATGCTATTAGAATATTTGGTGTATCTAAAAAATGGCCGTGACAATAATTCGTTTTGATTTGGAATTGTTTCATTTTTCACCGTTGGTGGAGTAAATATACTTCTACGTTCCTGAAGGGTTACGCAGAGATAATCAAGCTTTTACTGTAGTTTGAAAGATTTAAATGCCTTGAAAATCGGCCAAGTATTTCGTCTTTGCATCATATCACAGTGAAGTTCGGTGTGGAATTTTCCACCTCTGAGTCATGTTGGCTTTGATTTTTAAAAATGTTTCGGATAGAGAAATTTCGGTTTTCGGAGTTTCGGGAAAGATGAACTCAACTCTGAGTCATTGATATTTGATAACCATAGCTCAATCTGGCTCAAGACCAAAAGTACTGAGCACCTAGTGAAGATCGAATTCACCTCAGTAATAATAGTCTTTGAGACTATCTTGCATTGAGCCATCAATCAGATACTTGTACAAAAACATAACACCTAGTATCCTCAGAGCTATTGTACAAATATTTTGATGGCCCCACCCGGATAATTGTCCTTGTGAACTTGAAAAATAAGCTGGTCATCTCTATTCCGTACAAATTAGTTTTCAAATGCATCAATCTGGGCTTTAATCTCCAATCAGGTGGGATTATCATCTTTTTACCATTTCACTAACAAATATCCCAACTATCGTTCATGTTTATCAATACAATAATCTCTTCTCCATTGAAAAAGATAATCCCCGTGAATAAATACAGTGGTATATTTGAATTTCAATGGAATGATTTTTTTTGTAAAGAAGAGAAACTACTGAACACTTTTCAGTGGCGGGGTCCTTTATCTCGAATGGTGGATAGGAGAAACATTATCAGCAAAATTTTTACTTAAATATAAAATTGATTTATTAATCATGAAATTAATTTATAAGAAATAATCCCGTTGTGCTCGACACCCAATTTGAAAAAAAGTGGACGAGTTCATTGTTACAGAGAAACAGAAAAGGCACTGTTCGTTATATAAGTAAATAGACGAGACTTCGACATATCCATGCAGACAAATTTGATTTTATATTCTATATTGATGCAGTGTTTCTCCCTTTATCTGCAGTTTGACTTTCTTCAGTTTCAGTTACCTGCGGTTAACCCCAGAAATAAAGAATGCATAAGTTTTCCTGGTGTGATTTCTTTTTGTGGAAAGATGGAAGTTCTCGGATTGATATGAAAGAAACAAAATGATGTATGCTGAGGTCGCTAAGATTGATGGTAAGAACGAATCTTCTACCAGTCACATAACTTATATTACAGACTATTGTTATTATAATTCTACTTCATTAGTTATCGTTGTTAATCTCTTATTGTGTCATAGGTAGGTAGGTATAGGGGAAATATATCTATCAATCTATAAATCTGTTCATCAATCAATCTATCAGTCTTTGTTTCTCTGTCAATCTATCTATCTATCTATCTATCTATCTATCTATCTATCTATCTATCTGAGCTCATCTATCTATCTATCTATCTATCTATCTATCTTAGTTCGTCTATCTATCTATCTATCTATCTATCTTAGTTCGTCTATCTATCTATCTATCTATCTATCTATCTTAGTTCGTCTATCTATCTATCTATCTATCTATCTATCCATCTTAGTTCGTCTATCTATCTATCAATCTATCTATCTATCTTACTTCGTCTATCTATCTATCTATCTGTAACAAGCTAGAGAAGCAGCAATCTTATGCATACTCATCTCTTTCTCTTTCTTTCATATCAATATCTTTCTCTTGTGAAACAGTTGAATCAACTAACTCGTTCGATAAAATCAACTGCCTCTCACACACACGCACGCCCTCTCTCTCACTCTCTCCCCTCTGTCTCTCTCAATCTCGGATGCTTTTTACTCAAGGGAATAAATATGTCACCAACAAGATAAACCAGTTATTCAACTGAAAAAGATTCAAGACTAACAGTTCACCCACTGCTTTTTTTTTTTACTACTATCATACAATACCTGCGACCCCGAGATCGGGAATCATTGCTCTTCATCTTTCAAGGAGTCCCAAATATGCCTCTGTAACCGACTTTTAAATTCCACTCCTTCAGTCACCCACACTCATCCTTTATTTTTCTTTGAAATAGATGAAGTGGCATGACGTGACTGAATTATATCCGCTGGTCAAGCCGCTCCGTTGAGAGTTGAGACTTGATTTTCTTTCTGCCTCCAACCCAAAACATTATCTCGTTTTTTTCTCGGTCTATACGTCTCTTTCAACGCGATAGCTATTTATTTCTAATGATTTTCTATTTATCCATTATATATATATATATATATATATATATATATATATATATATATATATATATATATATATATATTAAGAAATGGACATATTTGGTCCGACAGAATGAATTATAAATTGCGTTGTATTATATAGAAACTTATTCAAAATGATCTCCCGTCGTTACACGGTTAATATATCACTCAATACACACACACACACACACACACACACACACACACACATATATATATATATATATATATATATATTGGTCTTAATGTCTGATTGGCTGTCTATGCTACCAATATATGTATATGTCACAGATACAGGTCGCACCAATAGAGTTAAAGGGTTGAAAAGGCGTTTTTAATCTCCCATAGGTTTCTAGCAGTTGTTTCGATTTACTATTTAAGCTTATGCTAAATTAGTTCCTTAGTTTATATCCAACAGCCTTTGTCTTTTTGAAAATTCAGATTTTTCAGTGATCACTGATAAACTAAATTCGAGAGAAGTAACTTTTTAATTGATCACTCCCAACACGGCATATTGCCAAAAGACATTGGTCGCGTGTCAGTTCCTATCGAATGACTAACCATACCTGTGTTATATATATATATATATATAGTTATATTTTACATATCTGCTGGATAGAAAAAGTTGTTTTCTGTGAACAGTCCATAGTTTCAAATGGTGGGTTGGATGTTTTTTTTATCATCAAAGTTTTACTCCAAGTGGAAGAGTCCACTGTTGTAGATAGAAAAACAAATAAGTCACAATGTTCATCATATAAGTACAAGTATATATACTCGTCCTGAATGACTGGGTTATTTATGTATGCTAAGGAGCCAGAAACAATTTTATTAGGTAATTTATTTTCTATAATTCAAGTATCTTATTTTTGAGTTATTTCTAAGACTCAACTTATCTCAAGCTATTTTGATGAGTGAACTGACATGAAGTCTTAAGAGTTTCTATGATGTGATTTTTATTGTTATGCCATAATAGGAAGGTAAATTAACCGACAAGGGCATCCCATTTCAATGCAAACAGACCAATAGATACTACTATAGTGCCTTCAATTATCACCAGGTACCCAGCAAATTTGGCCTTGTGCCGGAATTAGCTCAACTTACTGTGCATCCGGGGATGCCTTACCCTGGAGTGATGGTTATTACTACAGTGTCAACAATTACGATTTATTGACAAGTATTTCTTAACCAAGAGACAAATCTGCAAATTGAGAACCATGCAACGTGCACATGAAAGAATTATGCTGGGCCTCACATGGAGAGATCACAAGACAGCACAGTACATCCGAGATAAGACAAAAGTCAGGGACATCATAGAATCCATTAAAATTCTCAAATGGCGGTGGGCTGGCCACGTTGCAAGAATGGCGGACAACCAATGGACATCACGACTCACGACATGGATCCCCCGAGATCACATGCGCAGACGAGGCCGGCAGGATATTAGATTGAGGGACGAGCTAGACAAGTTCAGAAAGTACGGGCTCTACGACGCCCATGATAGAGAAGTGTGGCGAATCCTGGGGAAGGTCTATGTCCAACGAAGGACGTTAAAAGACTGATGATGATGATGATGATGAATGATTTCTCACATCTTAACCGAATCTCAAATGTCACGTCCGACCAACCGATTCTTCTTTCTTTGCTCATTGGTGTGTGTGTGTGTGTGTGTGTCCGGGTGCTCCTGGTTACATTTTGGGGACTACACCATGAAAATTTGCTTGAGTAAATCAGAAAGCACCATCTAAAAACGTTTTTTTCCCCAAAAAGTGCTTTGGGGGGGTGCTATGGTAATTGTGGACCAATAATGCCTAAAGCCCGTGCTGCTATTAATTCTAGATAAAAGATCTATTTTCTTAAGATGAATAATTCTGGTACACGCACGAGCTACGCGCGGATAGAGGATAAGCTCTCGGCAAGTCTCAAACTGCGAACCTCTTTGGCCTACGCGAAGTCTGGTTTCCCGTACAAGCTGCTCGTGCTACAACAGCTTTTACAGTTAGAAGTTTATTGGAGCGAAGCGTCTATAACATGATAACCAAGACAGAAATACTGGTAGCGAGAATAACTTCCAATATGCCGTTATACGTGTTCTCTGATGCACTCAGTTCTTATGATGTAATGGTAAACAATTTGACAAGGCTAAGGTCAGAATTTTTTTTTTCTTTTGAATCCGTTTCCTATTATCGTTTCTTTTTCTCAAATCTATCACTTTTCTTTCCGTTTGTTCCCAGCTTACAAAATGGCTCGGATGATATAGCATTGTATTCGCACGTGACTGGTATGACGTAAGTGGACCATCCCCCACCAAAAAAAAAAAAAGTTCCCATGGAAAGACATTGTCTCATAACGATAGCCTCCTTCTCTTCTTTTTGCGACCACAAACATGTACTATATTGTCGGTTAATATACAGACAGGGGTGGAAGTGGGATTAACGGGATCGACTCTCTACATGATACCCAGCTGATTACGGCACCTGGTAATTCCAGGCGGTCACCCATTTAGGTACTGACTTGGTTCGACGTTGCTCAACTTTGATGATTGTAAGAGAACCGGTACGTATGTTCAACGCGAATTTTTTTTCGAAGGTGGGTATACCATTGAGTGATTGTCAGGAAGATATTCTCGCTAGACCATTTGCTAGTGTAGAGTGTTTGATTACCCTGGATTGCCTTGTTTAGGTGGCCCTGTGCCAGACCAAGATAAGCTTACTAAATGCCAAGAAACTGAAGATGTTGAATAGGAGTGATGAAGAATAGGTGAGATAGAAGGCGAAAAAAAAAAAAAACCCACCAAAATAAGAGAGGAGAGGGGAGTGGCTGGGAACGTTCACAAAAAATGTTCTTTAAAGTTCATTCGATCATTAAATGATTGATGCTCACTTTGATGTAAAATATGAAATAAATAAATAACCAATGTCGGTAAATAAATGCATTTCGATGAATTTGTTTTATGGCGATGATCCAAGTATGTTGTCAGATGTTGACTTGGTTGAAATCTCTACTTAGCCATTTGGCTGCGGTCCAATTGTTATATAACATCGTTATATAACATCCTCATATAACATCTTTATATAACAGGGAAGGCCAAATCGCTGCTTGCAAGCCACATGTGATTATTCGACATTGAATGTGCGGCTGGTGGAAATATGTCTCCTTTTTCTCATTACATTCTTTGGTTATCTATCTCTCGGGTATAAACTTCGACCCATCTGGACTTGAACGTGATTTGTAATATGGTAAGTAAAAAATATTCAAGACTCGCCATCACAGCCATTAACTGAACAACCGTTGCGTCCAAATTTGAAGTCACGGAAAAAGAATTCCATCGAAGACTAAATATGATCAGAATGAATTCTATTTTTGACATCACAGCAAAACATCTAAGATAGAGAGAAGAACATCTGGAAACATCTGAATTCTTGAGAATCTGGATGTGATTATTAAATCTGTCATAATAGGGTCCATAAAATGTCAAAGGAGCCTTTTTTCTTTTCTTTTTCTTTTTTTTTTTACAAAAGTCAAGAAAACCTTCTTTTTTAGAAGGGGTCAAGCGGTGTACTGATACCAATTCTGTAGACGAATGGTGTGGCCAAGAGCGATGGTACTAACAAACTCATGAACAAATACACAATCATACGTACATACAATTAGTTAAACTTACCATTTGCCATCTTTGATGGCTACGGTTATTCGACATATTTCTTAATTTCAACGCGAGATTTGAATGAAGCCTGGTTCTCCAGTACTGAAGGTAGGACTTATGAGAGGTAGAGAGATTAAAGCAATAAGTCAGCAAGGGTTACCGACGAATATCAGAGAACTGATTGGGATAATTTTCAAAATTACAGAACCTAGCTTCATTTACGTCGCCTGTACGCATGATAAATACATATATAGCTTGACAGTCGGCCAGACCATTATGAAAACTGAAGAAACCCGTGTTTACAGGTTTTGTAACAGTTTTGGTTGACAGTTTCTAATCTTAACATATAAATGGCATGTATGCAAATTCATTCTCTGTTTGTTTGCGCTCGCGCATCTCAGGGGTTAATTCACCTTCTTATCATCACGTAGCAATGAGGATTACGTCATAGAAACTCTTAAGACGTTATGAACGATCGGCCTCTTAGACGGCTTGAATCGAGCTTTTAAAAAGAATTAACATTATCATACTTGCATTACTAAAAAGTATCAGGTTTCTGGCCCAATCTTCGGAATCAAAGTGTAGTATCTGCTCCACGGCATAGACCGAGGAGTCGGTACTGACGCTTGTCCGTTGAGTGGGCCGGAGTTTGTGTGCAGGGTATCAAAGACCGAGTGCGCCGGTGCAAACGTTGGCCAATGAGGTTATACCGAGGCTGCGTTTGCTAAGCGCAACGGGAGGCCTTTGGATTCGTCCTTAGGTTCTCCCATCATTACTCGGCCCAGCTTTCGCAGGTAACTGCGTCGGCTGGAGCCATTTTTTGGCGGTAAGTTACTGTTTCTTCCCACGTTAAGCCCGACCTTGTGTCAGATATTGCTGCGGTGGGACAGTGATTAAATACATACTAAAAAGTATCAGGTTTCTGGCCCAATCTTCGGAATCAAAGTGTAGTATCTGCTCCACGGCATAGACCGAGGAGTCGGTACTGACGCTTGTCTGTTGAGTGGGCCGGAGTTTGTGTGCAGGGTATCAAAGACCGAGTGCGCCGGTGCAAACGTTGGCCAATGAGGTTATACCGAGGCTGCGTTTGCTAAGCGCAACGGGAGGCCTTTGGATTCGTCCTTAGGTTCTCCCATCATTACTCGGCCCAGCTTTCGCAGGTAACTGCGTCGGCTGGAGCCATTTTTTGGCGGTAAGTTACTGTTTCTTCCCACGTTAAGCCCGACCTTGTGTCAGATATTGCTGCGGTGGGACAGTGATTAAATACATACTAAAAAGTATCAGGTTTCTGGCCCAATCTTCGGAATCAAAGTGTAGTATCTGCTCCACGGCATAGACCGAGGAGTCGGTACTGACGCTTGTCCGTTGAGTGGGCCGGAGTTTGTGTGCAGGGTATCAAAGACCGAGTGCGCCGGTGCAAACGTTGGCCAATGAGGTTATACCGAGGCTGCGTTTGCTAAGCGCAACGGGAGGCCTTTGGATTCGTCCTTAGGTTCTCCCATCATTACTCGGCCCAGCTTTCGCAGGTAACTGCGTCGGCTGGAGCCATTTTTTGGCGGTAAGTTACTGTTTCTTCCCACGTTAAGCCCGACCTTGTGTCAGATATTGCTGCGGTGGGACAGTGATTAAATACATACTAAAAAGTATCAGGTTTCTGGCCCAATCTTCGGAATCAAAGTGTAGTATCTGCTCCACGGCATAGACCGAGGAGTCGGTACTGACGCTTGTCTGTTGAGTGGGCCGGAGATTGTGTGCGGGGTATCAAAGACCGAGTGCGCCGATGCAAACGTTGGCCAATGAGGTTATACCGAGGCTGCGTTTGCTAAGCGCAACGGGAGGCCTCTGGACTCGTCCTTAGGTTCTCCCATCATTACTCGGCCCAGCTTTCGCAGGTAACTGCGTCGGCTGGAGCCATTTTTTGGCGGTAAGTTACTGTTTCTTCCCACGTTAAGCCCGACCTTGTGTCAGATATTGCTGCTGTGGAACAGTGATTAAATAATACTAAAAAGTAGATTATCTAATAGAATTGCTTAAGGCTCCGTAGAGCCGTTTTTTTCATAAATAACCGCGTCATTTTTAATGGGTATGTCCTTGTAATACATATAAAACTTTTATTCTGTTAGTAACGCTTGCCCCAAGTCCTGACCACTGACAATCCTTTTCTGTACTGATTTCCAGCTGTAAAATTATTTACAATGCATTTCTCGGGCATAATTATCAGCAATGCTTTTCATGAGTGAAATCAGTAGTCCTGTCTACTGTGTTTTCTTAATTTTCATTTCGCAACCGACAGATTAAGAGCCGAATCTTGCTGAAACAAATTTAAAGCACCCCCCCCAAAAAAACAACTCAGAGTTTCCCTCCTGCCGGAAATATTCAGTTTCTTGGTGCTGACAATAACGCTGAAGCGCTAGAGTAGCATTAAAGTCAGTGGGCATAGATAGGGAAAAAGCAGAATCTTGCCTATGTGCACGGCAAATCAATAAATCCGTAGCCTTATGATGGAAATGCATTTATTTTACCTAACAAACATTGTTTTTCCAACACAATATCCCTCCATGTCAATGCACTTAAGTCAAAGTTTATCCATTAATCACAGTGCTCGAACACTATACAATGAACATTTTAGATCAAAATTAAGCTAATAAGTACATGTCGAGCTACAGACTCATTGATCCGAGCTTGTATACTGGGTTGAAACGCAGTCGGCGCTAAAATACAATACGTGACAATTTTAGGGATACATGAACAGCTAGTATCAACATAACTAGATATTGATTGATAAGACAAAGATCATTTGCAATGGATTTCTATTATAAAATAATTCTAAATCAGTTTTTATGATTAAGTAAAATAATTTGCAAGACATTTGTATAGAAAAAACAATTTTCAATGCTCTTCTATTAGTAAAGTAATTTGCAGTTCATTTCTGTTGTCAAATAATTTGCAAAGCTTTTTTTTGTAAAAGAAATAATTTTCTTTAGTGAAACAATCTACAATGCATTTCTATATATTATTTCAGTATCTGCTGTGTCGCCCATGATAGAGAAGTGTGGCAAATCCTGGGGAAGGTCTATGTCCAACGATGGACGTTAAAAGACTGATGATGATAATGATCAGCTGTGTCATTGTGTACGTGATTATCAGAATATGGTTTTGATTGCAAATTTAAATCTTGATATTTCAGGTTGTATAGTCAAAATTAAGGATACACGAAGTTTGGTCGAAAATAGATTTATCACCTTAGAGGCACACACACACACACACACACACACACACACACACACACATACACACACGCACTCTCTCTCTTTCTTTCTTTCTCTCTCTCTCTCTCTCTCTCTCTCACTCTCTCCCTATACCCTCTCTCTATATTATATAATTGAGATTTTGAAATAGGGAAACATTAAATTCGTAAAAGATAAAGAAGGAAATTTCAAACAGAGAGCAAATTAGGGAAATAAAAAAACAAAAAACAAAACAGGTCTGGTTAGTCACTCATTAGAAACTATCACGTGACCAACGTCTCTCCGCAGCACATCGTGTCGGGGAATATCAATTGAGAAAACTTGGAAAAAGAGGTGATCAATAAATAAGTCGCTCTTCTTTTCCTTTGTTGGACAGTGATCACTAAAAAAAGGCCTGAATTTAAAAACAAAAAACAAAAAACAAAAAACAAGACGCAGACTGAGTGATCAATTTAGCTTGAGCTTACATTGCAGTCCCCCCACACACTTTGAAAACCTGTATGGGGGTGGGTGGTTAAGAAGCGACCCAAACCGTCTTTTCTGGACAGAGTAAAGAGCAAATGTTCAGATCTCCAGCCTCCTAGATCCATCGGTGCAGCCAATACGCG
This sequence comes from Thysanoteuthis rhombus, assembly GCA_963457665.1. NCBI lineage: Eukaryota > Metazoa > Mollusca > Cephalopoda > Oegopsida > Thysanoteuthidae > Thysanoteuthis > Thysanoteuthis major. The sequence goes on from OY735232.1 coordinate 28,832,429, forward strand.
TTATACATACATACATACATACATACATACATACATACATACATACATACATACATAGTCAGCCAGCTAGACCAACTTGAAAACTGAAGAGACTAATCATAACAGTATCAGCGACAATTTTGGTTGACGCTTTCTAATAAAAGTACAGAGTAAGCCGCTCATTAAAATCACAGATAATGTTATCAAACGATTTTTGTTATCAAAACCAGTCAGTCCATTTATTTAAAATGACCACATTAAGCAGCCTCATCTATACATCGTTAGCATATTGTTATCATGAGCCGATTATTGCAACCTAAAAGACCCCCCCCCCAAAAAATATAAATTGTTCACATTAAGCAGCTTCCACTGTAATTCACTCAGCTCATGAGAGTATCAATTAAAAGTAGAAATCGAAACGAAAAGAAGAGAAACAAGAAACGGAAAACGAAAACAAAATCAATTATCAGAATCAATGTAAACTACAAAATAAATAATGCAACTGCTGTAAATTGCCAATCCTGGTAGTTTTTGGCAATCTCCCGGATACAGGACTTATTGGCACTTGTGATCAGGCCAGGGAAAATGTGGCGTGATTTCGAGAAACATCCAATAATAGAGCAAAGTGACCTCAGCAGAATTTGACAGACGAGAAGCTCAGGAGCCAAGAAAAAGACAAAATACGGAGAAAGCTCCAATAAAATCAATATGTCTGCCATTCTGTTAAGTGGATTGATAAAGATGAGGGAATAAAGATGAAATAAAAAGGAAGGAGAAAGAACAAAGTGAGAAGAGGGACAGGAAGATGAGGGAATACTGATAGAAAGAAAAGAAAAGAGTGATATTGATTGATAGACAAAAAGATAAGGGAATAGGGGCGAAAAGAAAGGATAAAAACAAAATTGAGAGAAAGACCGAAAGATGAGGGAATACAGATGAAAGGAAAGTACGAAAGCGATATTGCACATGGACTAAAAAAAATAAAGGAATAGAGATGAAAAGAAAGGAAAATAGTAATATTGGGAGATAGACCTGAAGAATAACGGAATAGAAATGGAAAGAAGGGAAATAATTATATGGAGAGATAGATCAAAAGATGAGGGAATGGAGATGAAAGGAAAGGAGGAAAATAGTGATATTGAGAGATAGACCAAAAGATGAAAGGAGAGAGATCAAAAGAAAGGAAAGTTGTGATATTGAGAGATAGACCAAAAAATAAGGGAATAGAGATGAAAGGAAAGGAAAATACTGATATTGAGAGATTGAAAGGAAGATAAGGGGATACAGATGGAAGGGAAGGGAGATAATGATATTGAGAGAAACACCAAAAGATGAGGCAATAGAGATGGAAAGAAAAAACAGTGATGTCGAGAGATACGCTGAAAGATGAAAGAATAGAGATAAAAAGAAAGGGAGAGATGATATTGGGATATGGACTAAAAAACGAATAGAGATAAAAGGTGGAGAAAATAGTGATATTGAGAGATATACAAAAAGATAAGGGAATAGAGTGGAAAGGAAAGAAAATAATTATTAGAGATAAAAGGTGAGGGAAATAGTGATATTGAGAGATATACAAAAAGATAAGGGAATAGAGATGGAAAGGAAAGAAAATAATGATGTTATGAGATAGACTGAAAGATGAGGGAATAAAGATAAAAAGGAAGGAAAATAGTGATGTTGAGAGATAGACAAAATATGAAGGAATACAGATAAAAAGAAAAGGAGAGAGTGATATTGAGAGATAAACCGAAAGATGACAGAATAGAGATAAAAAGAAAGGGAGAGAGTTGGGAGATGGAGTAAAAGATAATGGAAAAGAGATGAAAGGAAAGTAAAATAGTGATATCGAGAGATAGACCGAAAGATAAGGGAATAGAGATGAGAGAGAAAGAAAATAATGATATTGAGATAAGGACCGAAAGATGAGGAAATAGAGATAAAAGGAAAAGGAAATAGTGATATTTAGAGATAGACCAAAAGATGAGAGAATAGAGTTGAAAGAAAAGGAAAATAGTGATATTGAGAGATAGACTGGAAGATTAGGGAAAGAGATGAAAATATAGGGAGAGAGTAATGTTCGGAGATGGTCTAAAAGATTAGGGAAAGGGAATAGGGGCTGAAAGAAAAGGAAAATAGTGATATTGAGAAATAAACCGAAAGATGTGGGAACAGAGATGAAAGGAAAGGAAAATAGTGATATTGAGAGATGGACTGAAAGATAAAGGGATAATGATGAAGGGCGAGGAAAGGAACGATGTCAAGGGATTTAGATAAAGATGAAGAATGAGACTAAAAAATGGATGGATAAAAATGATGATGAGGTTCTGAAGCTGGAGTAGAAGGAGTTGAAAAAAAAAGGAAAAGTAATGGAAAATTGAGAAATGGAAAGAAAGTAATAAAAAAAGAAAGACAGAAAATAAAACTGAACGCAAAAATGAACTGATGTAATAGTCCGTAAAGGAACGAATAGAAATAAAGAAGGGAGAAAGGTAACTGTACATATGGACACGAAGAGAAAGAAAGAAAGAACGAAAGTTAACAGTACATAAAGAAACGAAGAGAAAGAAGAAACAAAAGGTAAAACTACGTAAGGAAACGACGAGAAAGAAAGAAAGAAAGAAAGAAAGAAAGAAAGAAAGAAAGAAAAGTAACTGTACATAACGAAACAAAGAGAAAGAAATGAGGAAACGAAGAGAAAGAAGGAAAGAATGTAAGGTAACAGAGCAGAAGGAAACAAAAAGAAAAGAAAGAGAGAACGAAAGATGACTGTACACGAGGAAACGAATAGAAAGAGAGAAAGAACAATACGTAATAGTGCATGAGGGAACGAAGAGAAAGAAAGGAAGAACTAAAAGTAACAGTACACAAGGAAACAAAGTGAAAGAAAGAAAGAAACAATGAAAGAAACAAACAAACAACGTAAGGCAACAGTATAAGGAAACAAAAAGAGAGAACGAAAGGTAATCGTACATGAGGGAACGAATAGAAAAAAAGAAAGAAAGAACAAAACGTAATAGAGCATAAGGAAACGAAGCAAAACAATGGAAAATGAGAAGTAATAGCTCATAGAGAAACGAAAGGAAAGAAAGAGAGAACGAAAGGTAAAGTACAGAAAGAAACAAAGAGAAAGAAAGAATGAAAGGATATATCAGGGCATTAGGAAACGGGCGCAGACGATGGATGAAAAATGATTGAGCAGACGAAACTTTTCAGTTAAAGGTGAAGATAGGATAACAGAAAAGAAAGACGAAGATAGAACAAAAGAAAGTGGAGTACAAGTTTCTTCGCTCACCGAGAGCAATGTTCCTTTATAAAAAAAAACCTTTCGTAAGCCAAAACGCTGTAAAGCGAAGAAGCAGTTACCATCAATTCAGATGGATAAAATTGTAGATGGAATATAAGGCCGTCACCTCTATTCACAATGTAGAACCTGTTTGTAAAACTATTGAAGATTGAAAAAGAATGTCATTCAAATTTAAAAAAGTGAAAATGATTCAGTTTAAAAAAAACAAAACATTCAAGTTCAATTTTTTTTATTTTCTTAGTATTAAAGATGTTTCTCTTTTGTCATTGACTACTAATTACCTAACCTCAACTAAAAATAAATAACTCGCCATCACAGTCAATAATCAAACAACTCTACGTTAAAATTTGAAGCCATGTAAGAGATTCCATCCATTTTATTCATGACATCACTGGCGTATTCTGCTGCAAAACATATAAAATGGAGTTGAAAAAAAAACACCTGATAGTACTAATAGGGTAAATTAAATCCATCAAAATAAACCTCCAAAAAGTGAAAAAAAAAACTAGAAAGGGTCTAATGGGGCACTGATGTCGATTTTCAAATCTGTAGACAGTATGGCTTGGAGCTCTTGGACACACAAACACAAGCATATATATATATATATATATATATATATATATATATATATATATATATATATATATATATATATATATATGAGCTCTTAGACACACAAACACACGGATATATATATATATATATATATATATATATATATATATATATATATATATATATATATATGTACATATATATATACACACATATATATACATATATATATATATATATATATATATATATATATATATAT
>OY735232.1:28841531-28906531 GCA_963457665.1 Thysanoteuthis rhombus
AAAATGTACAATTATTTCAATTTAAACTTATTAATTGTTTTCATGGCCATATTTTTAATGAAACATCTTCACATCCCTCTTCTTCCTCCACCTGTCACTACAAACACAACTAGTACTGATACTACTACTTCGTTTAGAATTACTTTGAAATTGGAAATCACAGCTATGGACGTGAGGATGGTGGACGCATTGTTGGACCAATTGTTTGTGTTCTGGTCATTTGCCAGATGATTTGGTACCTTCTGGCCTAAACTTTGGTACGTTTATTAAAAACCCAGTGGTAGCTCTGATAACAACTAGTTTACTTGGGAGTAGCAGTCAAATATTCTCATCCTATTGATGGGGTCTCGAAGTCCTACAAAATCATTTTATTTCCACCAAATAGAGAGAGCACTTCTGGATTTAGCGCCTGCCATAGAGCGATGGCAAGCAAAATGGTGGCCGGACAGATGACCTGATGAACATTCCACTGACGTTGATTTAGCCGAAAGGACATTTCACCGATGGATTTTGACCGAACGGATATTTCACAGACGGACATTTGGTCGGATGGACACATGAACGGATAAACATATTTCTATTTTCATTGTCAAACTCTAGTTGACTTTGGTTTTCTACCGTAAGAAAAATGACAAGTACAATCCTCACCGAATTCAGGGTAGTGAAAATTAACATTTCCTTACCCTGATTTGAAATCATGACCAACTTCGTAAGCGGTTTTCTTACCGACTGATCTGAATTGACAAATCTTACATATCAACGAAGTTTATCTTAGAGGTACCAAAATTTATGTAGGAAATACACAAGCGCTTATTTCATTGTAATAAATAAGTATACTTAAACTAAAAATATCTATTTTGAAATTTTTTATTTGCGTCATTTATCTTATTTATTTATATAATTTATTATATTCATACGAAACGTTTCAGTTATTTTCTTCCGGCGTAATAGAAGTAGGAGTAGAGTTTGACCCTGCTGCAAACAAGCTTTTTTCCCTGCTCCTCAATTTTCAGTTTGATGGGCAACTATATCCAACCACCTGTTAATCGAGTATCTTGCCTGTCGGATGGGCCGGAGATGGTGTGTGTCAAAGACCGAGTGCGCCGGTGCAATGCGTTTGCCAATGAGGTTTTACTGAGGCTGCGCATTGCTACGCACATTGGGAACCTTCGGGTTCCCTTTCTATTATTCTGCCAAGCTTCGGGAAATACGGCACCCCGGGGCAGCACTGTTCCATTGCACTAAACAGAACAGGTCGGTCTCGTGCCCGACGCTTTCGTGGCAGCGGTTGTTTTAGTTGCCAAGCAAACCAAAGCCGCGTCAGCTGGAGCCATTTTTGGATGGGTGTCTCCTTTTTGCCCCTCGTAAAGCCCCGATTTTGTGTCACATTTTGCTCTAGTGGGAGAGTAAATAAATAGAACCTGTTTATCGGGAATCGTGGGGAATCGAAACCGATTGATTCCGACTATAAACTTGACTATAAGTTGAGGGGCGCATTTATAAAAATCGGAAGTGATTTTAACTGTATAACGGTCGGGTGGATCATTCCGATCTTCTGTTCACCCCCGCCGCGATCCTTAACGTTTTCTACCCGTATATTTTGTAAGGTAGATTTGTATCAAAAGAAAAGACAGACTTGTTCCGCTTCCCGTCTTCTTTTGGGACATTTGAAGACACAGATAAGCCAGGACATATTGAAACGCCCCGATCTGAGATTTTGTCACCCCCCCCGGTCTGTCTGTCTGTCTGTCCACACGATATCTCCAAAGGTTTTCAATGAATTTTAATGAAATTTTGTGGAAAAAGCCGGCACCAGGTTAGAGAAGGATTGGTTCGTGGAGCAATTCGTGCACAATTACCTCCCCAGCCTCGTAGCTTCTGCCCCCCCCGAAAGATTTTGAAAATTTTTCTGTCTATCCACACGATATCTCCAAAAATTCTCAATGAATTTCGATGAAATTTTGTGGGAGGTTGGACGATAGGCTGTAAAAGAAGCCAGGGATTTTGGAGTTTGGAATCCATTGATGATTATCTCCCCTACGTCCTTGCTCATTGTCGGCAATCACAAAACATCTCCAGAATTTCTCTGTGTCTGTCCAATGGCGCTCCATGTTTGTGGCCTAGTGCCAAAGCCAGGCTAAGCTTACTAAATGACTATATATATATATATATATATATATATATATATATATATATATATATATATATATATATGTATATATATATATATATATATATATATATATATAGAGAGAGAGAGAGAGAGAGAGAGAGAGGGGGGGGAGACAGAGAAAAGCGGGGTACTGATAGATAGATAGATAGATAGATAGATAGGGGGTCAGAAATGTGGAGTAACGTTTAGTGAGTTAGTCCAGCCTGCTATAACTTCTGTGTACTGAGCAGGATCCTCACTAGGTGCCCCACAAGGTGCCTTGCGCAAGATTGAACCCGTTCCAGTAAATACACACTCACATTTTCTCTATGTCTCTTTCTGATTCTTTCAGACCCATGCACCCACACATGAGCGATCTCAAAATGGTGGTGGTGGTGGGGGGGGGAGCAGCACACGCAAACAATCCTCTGAAGTCCCAGAAAAAAAAATCCTGCACCATCTGTCCTTCTCTGTCTTTGACATACATAAAATTGCAAGAGGTTCCTGTTAAAGACATAATGCTAACAGGTCTGGTTAGTCAAGTCATAAAAACCATCACGTGATCAATGTCTTTTGGTAGTATACGGTGTTGGAGGTGATCAATTAAAAAATTGGGGACAAGGTTCATCGCGAATAAGTGGCTTCTCTTGGTCTTTGGTTGGGTGTTGATTACTAAAAAGAGCTGAATTGGGAAAAATGTGAAAGTTGCCTGGAATGAAATGAAAGACACATTTAGAGTAAACTTACATTGTAAATCAACCCCCTAATAAATTTTTTTTTGGACGGGGATATAAAAATACCTTTTTCTAGTTATAATAAAGATTATATTTTCAAATTTCTAGTACTTAAACTCAATTTGTACAGCCTGTACGTGTGATACATAAATAGCCAGTCAGACAGAACGACTTAGAAGCGGAAGAAACCTATAAAAACGTTAACAGTGTTAACAGTTTTTAAAAGAACTCACCGAACGAAGAGATGTAATCAGAAATGTAGGGGGGGGGGTTAAGGGGCCTGGTTACTGAAGGGGTCTGCTCCAAAATTTAATGAGGTTTGTCAGTAGAGATGCAGTAGGTGAACTACTACTTATAAATCTCTTGTTAGCTCCCCCCCCCCATTAGGGGTCCGGTGCGTTTTGGAATAAATTCCCCCTAACACATAGATCGGCTAAGCCTCTGGTCCCTCTCTGTCTCTGACATATATATTATGCGCAAGAAATGAATGTTCGAGACATCAGCTTTATCGGCGACCATTCTCCTTTCTTCTCTCTTTCTCTCATTCACACACGCAGAACGCAGCTCGGGTAAACGTATGCATGTACATACATTTTCACTCTCACGCACATATTTGCTAAAAATTAAAACACACACACTCGTTTATCGTCAGGAAGCAGAATTATTCACGAACCCTTGCATATATATATATATATATATATATATATATATATATATATATATATATATATATATATATATATATATATATATATATATATATGTACGATTATAAATCGTGTTGTATTATACTAAAAATCTTATTCGGAATGATCTCCCGTCATTACACGGTTAATTCGTCATTTGGCCTAGACAACGTAAACAAAATGAACGATTAAATAGAATATGTCTGCTGCCGGAAATCTTCTTTGTTTATCCTATTTACGTTGTTTAGGCCAAGTGATGCATTAACCGTGTAATGCCGGGAGATCATTTCGAAAATACAGTTTCAGTATAATATAACGCTATTTCTGATCATTCTCTCGTGTCATATATCCATTTCTTAATATATATATATATATATATATATATATATATATATATATATATATATATATATATATATATATATATATATATATATATATATATATATATATACACTCGTTCATATGACGCAAAAAACATGTTACGATCTACGCAAGTGAATGTATGTAAGTACTTACAACACACGTTCTAAATTTACTCACTAAAGTAGGACAAAAAAACAAATACTCCAGTGCAAAAAGACACGTATGCATATATATATATATATGAATTACACACACATTCTTAATTCAGTACACGTATGAGCGACTGAAACACGCTCTTATCAAATCTATACGTTGTGTTATCCACAGTATCTGTTGCCGTATACACAAACGAATTAGCACCCGCACACTCACACTCTCTCTCTCCTTCCCATTCTCTCTCTCTCTCTCTCTTTCCCTCTGTCTGTCTGTCACTCCTTCCCTGTCTCTGTCTCTCACTCCTTCACACACACACACACACACACATGCATCTACTAATGTTAACAATAACATACATTTTGTAGATGGAGGGTTGGTTACAACACATACGGACGTTCAGCTACCTTCGTTTTCTCACAAGAAAGCTAGTATAAACGGTATTGTTAGCGTACCTCATCGATACACATACTGACTTGTTATCGACGACTCGGACCCCCAAGCTGAGCCTCAGTAAGGCTTACCATGACCTTGTCTCTTTATTCCAGCTTTTGATGAAGAATTCTGTGTCGCCGTTACGTTAGATATAACATACCGTGTACCAAGTACAACTTGCTACATTTACAATGTTATGAGGTCACATGAATCTAACAGAGTATCCAAAATCATCACGTGTAACACCTAATTAAGCCTTTACTTTGTACTCTCAAATAAAACATATTTTGTACACCCAGTTAAATTCTTTTTATACATTCAATTAAACCGTTTTTTATTTTTTTTTATCTCTGGGAGCGTAGGCTTGAGCCTACTCAGCCTAATGGTTAATTCGTCATCGCCTACTCGAATCATTTCTCAAGAACGCATATATAAACGATATTGTTATTATCACATCAACACGCACCTACCGGATACATGATTACGTGTACGTGTGTGTGTGTGTGTGCGTGTGTGTATGCGTGCATGTGTAGTGTTCTATCTCTCTGCCGCAGACAAAACCGCAGCTTGATTGACATACACACGCGTACCCGCGCACACACACACGCACATACACACACATATGTGCGCGCGAGCAATTTACACAAACACAGACGTGCACACAGGCACAAAAGACACTCACGCTATATACACACACACACGCAGCTCCCCACCCACGAAGCAACGCACTCAACGTAGGCCATTGAGAAAGCCAAAGGGAGTGGGGAGTGGGCCGAGCAAGACGCATTTTCATTGGTTCTTACCATATGGCATGATAGACTGACGAGGACCCCTGGCTCGGTTGAACAACAGTAGCAGCCGCAGCAGACCTTAAAATGCCGGCAGTATTTTTTTTCTTTTTTTTATAGCGGTACTACTAAGCCGCTTCCTCTTCAGGTCTCCCCAATAAGTATTGTTTATCGATCGTAGTCATTAGTAGTAGTAGTAGTAGTTGTAGTAGTAGTAGTGGTAGTACAGAGGCGGATCAGCCACAAGGATGAGTTGGCTTGATCCTAGGGGCCCGGAAGGAAAGGGACCGGGTTTCCTAGAGGATTTTTATTGGTAGACGCAAAGCGGTTCTCAGGCCTCTATATACATCAGTATACCCACTGCACAAACACTCTCTTCCTTTAGCCACAACGTTTTCATCTATTTTAACCCTTTATGAACGACATACAATCTGCGTTCGTCAATAAACGATAGAGTGAACCTATTTAATTAACGGACATCTCGTATCGACTTGAAAGTTTGACTTCGGGGCTCCCTTAAATCTCTCGGTCCACCTTAGCCGTCCGATTTTCAATGCGCTACACTGACTGCACTCACCTCTCGGAGGCCCATCGAGAGGGGAAAATGGTTTGAGTGTACGGAAAAGGGTTTAATTGACGGAATAAGTGAGTATTTTGGATGTACAGTAGTACAACGAAGTAAGTTAAAAGATGCGACTTCATGTCAGTTTATTCTGTTCTACGAAGTGGGGGGCAAAAAGTCGAAATTAGGGAGCCTCTGTAAATCTCAGCTCAAAGGCCCGGTGGTCAGTGATGGGAATGGGTTCGGGAAATCAAGTATACGGTAATGATGTATCTCTGATTAACGCTCGGGAATCACTAATAGGCCCATCAGGGATGAGCAAAGTGAGTCCATGCTCCGTGGGTAATTTAAAAAAGAAATAAGGACTATTTCGGGGCCGTTTTGAGACGATATAACCTACACCGAAGTATGTAGGTATACGCTGTGGCCCTGAGTATCTCACATTTCCACAACTACTAGTGGTGAATAATCCACCATAGTCAGAGGTGTAGCTGAGGGGGGGGGGGTCGAAGGGGCTGTTTGGAAACGCCGCCGGGCTCCCAATGAAAAGGCCCCTCAAGCTTCATGAATGGAAATTCATCTGTTGCATTCTACTCGTAAATCTCACTAAAAGTTGGATGGGGGTTGTCAATCAGGGAGCTGAGCCAGCGAACCCCAAAACCTTTATGAATAGTAGTTCACGTTTGCATTTCTACCAATATTATATAAGAACAAATATCGTTAAATGTTGGAGGGGCCCTTCAAGAACCCCGCTTTAAATTCAAGCTACGTCCTGTCTTCCTCGTAACAAATTTATATCAGGATTAATTCTTATGTAAGGAAACCACGTGATTTTTTCTTGAACAAAAGGGTATCTTGTGGCTTAGTGCACCGGTGCATAAGTATATGTGCAGTGGATTCTACCTAGGTACGTACCAATCAACTGGTTCTTAGAGTCACAGATTAGATTCCTCCCTTTGCAACCCTAGGTTTCCTCGAATAAGGTGGCAAAGTGCTGACGTCATCAACCGACTTCTAGTTCTAACCTTGAAAATTCTACTTAACAATTCGGAAAATTTTGCTTACTTCTTTAATCGTTGTTTTTTTGTCATCATTTTGACTGCAAATTCAGTTTGTGTGTATAGGATAGCCAGTTTATACTGAATAAGGAATGCTGATAACTTTTAGTCATTTTATCAATTTTCATTCGTTTTTCCCTGTGGAAGTTCGAACAGACGAAGTATTAATGCCAATTGATTGTTGACAGCAGAGCGACATGTCGATAAAATTCCTGAAATCAAAACCTCTGGGGGTAATTCAGGTTGAAGAAAACTTGTTGACATTGTTTGATATGAGCGAGATTGCAGTCGAAATAACAAAAAACAAAAAATAAAAAGTGACAAAGAAAAGATACAAGCAAAATCTTTCCCTATTGTTTTCAAGTAGTAGAATTACTTATGTTAGAACCGGAAGTCAGGTGATGACGTCAAGATTTTGCCACTCTGTTTGTTCCGTCCATTTTGAATCGTCAAGTAATTTTTTATTTTCATACTTCTCATCAAACGTCCCTCCCCAGGCTAAAATGTCCTTCTTAGTTAAAAGTGTCCCTTTAGGAAATTTCTCCACTTGGAGCCAAGTGCCTCTTTCTTGGAATCACAGTTCTAATCAATAAAACATCTGACTCAGAAAACTAAGCTGATTCAACAGCAACAGTGATTCTGAACGTGGGGCACACGGCTCATAAGGGAGCAATTGAAATAATATAAAGGCAATTGTTGTCCCCTCTAAGCTGTATCCACGTATATATATATATATATATATATATATATATATATATATATATATATATATATATATATATATATATATATATATATATATATATATGTATATATATATGTATATATATATGACAAAAAATATTGAATTATTGAATTAAATTAAGAATTAGATAAAACAAAATATTAGGGACGAGAGAACATCTGATGTATTTATCAATATATATTCATTCATAATTACGAATATAAAAACTTAACAATATTATTTCTTATCATATTTTCATATTAATTTCTTATTTTCTTGTATATCCACTCTTTGTTTTCATTATATCAAAAAAATAATGCTAATTTTTTTTCAATCCTAAACAATTTATGAACTCTGAAGTTTTTTTTCTTTGTTGGTGAAATAAAAATTCAGAATTCCTGTTCTGGCCTGGCGAATTCGATAAGAAAAAGAAATAAATCAAAGAATTTCTTTCTCATCTTGAAGAAAAAAAATAAATTGAAGGATTTTCTTCCATCTTAAAGAAAAAAGAAACCAACAGAAAAGCAAGAAGATTTTCCATTTTAATTTATCAATTTCTTTATAAATAAGTATATGTTAATAAATACATCCAATGTTTTTCTCGACTCCAATATTTCATTTAATCCCATCCCTAATATCTAATTTAATCCAATAATTTAATGTATTTTATAAAATAAATATAAATAAATAAATATAACAAATAATGTAAGGCCGTCTCACATATTTCATTTAATCCTTAATAAATTAAGAAATATCAAGACGTTTTAGTCAGTTAGGTCTTATGATACTTGTTTTTATAAAAGGCCGAAACAGTCGGCGACGATTTGTGGAAAAAGCTTAAGATTTTTGTGCACTCTGAATTAAAAGGAGCATCGATTGGGACGGAATTTGGAATTTGGGTGTGAATAGCGAAATGCGGAGCCGTGTTAATTTCTAATCTTACTATAGATTCCATAGTAACTAATGCTTAACACATTAACTTTTTGAAGTATTAAACCGATGAGGGAATTGAGTTGTTACTAAATTTCACAGAAAAGAAATTACTAAAATTCTAGTAAGTGACCTAAATCTTATATATCTGTATTATTTCTTGGAAAGAATTTGTGCCTTTAATGATATTTCCCGTTAAATTTTGGCAGATTTCTGATTTGAAGAGATTATACCTTTTCAATACCAGTTTGGTTTTCTTATAACAAGGGGGCATGCAGTTTTTTTTAGTTGTCGTGGAGCGGAGGGACAAAGGGGGTTCAAAAAGTTTACTTCTTGCACCTCAAGAATGACCGCTTTGTAAATGGACACATTTGACTTGACACCAGATGACGTCATTCAAACGTCACCGTCTTAAAAAATAACACATGTTTACAGGAATTACATACCCTCAGAAAAACGAGCCATTTTTTGATTAAAAAGGAATTTTTGTCCTTCCGATCACAAAAAGTCGATAAAAAATGAATTTGTTCTGTTAATTTTTGAATACTAAACACCATCAGAAGAAAAACAAAAATGTTCTTTTTTCGATCGGGGTTAGTTGAAAAAAAAAGAAGATAATACATTAATTTACTTACTCTAAAAAAGTCGTTTTTGATGCTTTCAATTCAATTGCATAGGAAAGTCGAATAGTTCAAGAAACACTGAATAACAATTCAATCATCTAACTACAATAGAAGAAATCTGCGTCTTTATATGCCGAAATTACTCGACAACAGGCCATTGTACGAAATTGACAATCGCCAGATATATTATTCAGCACACGAAGCTGTACAGTGCCGAATTTGAATTTGTTTTTAACAGCGGTTCGCCAGAAATCTAATAAAATAGATTTAAAAAATGGCAAATATACATCTTTCTTATTGGTTATATCAATTATCTCCTTTGAATAAAATTATGAAATATCTAAATGGCAACACTGAAGAGAAGTTATCGAAATACTTCGAAGCCTTAGTTTCGTCCGACGGACGGGAAATTATTTCACATTGTTTTACGATTATGGCTGGTTGTCACCCGCCAAGAAAAGAAAGCGTGGTTCCTTCCAAACCTTTGGAACAATCACTGCCCTAGTTATTATTAATTTTCCTTCATCTTGATTTTCAGTCGGTATTTATCACAAAAGAGATGCAAGTTCGAATCTCACCGAGAGAGTATTCAATATCTGCAATTCAATGCTTTGAAGGTCACCATTTGTAAAGGTAAGAAAAACTACAGAACACGATAAGCCCCGTCAACAGTGACATGGCTCTCCAATGCTGTAGATTCGTCGAAAGTATGTAAGAGGTTTGGATGCAATAATCTTAGGTTTCTTCTCCTCATAATCATCACCATCATCAGTCTTTTATCGTCCGTCGTTGGACATAGACCTTCCCCAGAATTCGCTAGGTCTTTCTATCATGGGTGTCGCAGAGCCAATACTTTCTGAACTTCGTGATATCCATCGGTTGTCTGACATTCTTGCAACATGACCAGCCCATTGCCATTTGAGTTATCTAATGGATCCTATGATGTCTCAGGCTCCTGTTTTTCCCCTTGTATATTGTGCTATCTTGTGACCTCTCTATGTGAGGTTGAGCATGATTCTTTCATGTGCACGTTGCATGCTTCTCAGTTTGAGGGGCAGTCTTTTGGTTAGGTACCATGTTTCAGCTCCATAGATGACTATCGGAAGGATGCATTAGTTCTAATTTATATCATTTTAGAGGCTCAGGGGGCGATTATTTTTGTATTCCAGTTTCCTTATTTTCATTGATTGAGAAATATCGCTTGGTTTGTGTTGATTGGTCAGTAGATTTTATATTCATGTTAAGCTTTAGAAAATGTTTTTGCCGATCTTGCCTTTTTTTCCAATTATATTTTTGCTCATTTGCATCTCACGTTGTAAATGCGTGTGTATGTGTGTGTGTGTGTGTGTGTGTGTGCGTGTATGAGAGAGAGGGGTGAAGGGGGAAGTAAGAGGGAGAGTAATATAGGTAACTGTTTTTACATATGCCAAGTTTTCATTATATCGTAAATCACTGCATGGTAAAATAAACGAATAAAACAAAATTAACGTGTTTTTGTACCTCTCCAGTGGTTGAGTGAGAACTTTGGCAAACCACTTTCCCATAACTACCACCCATGCAGTTATAACAATGAAAGGTTGTTACACCCATTGTCAACATTGACGCCGACCATCATCATAATTATCATCATTCCAGATGACTCGTAACTGATACTTCCCTTCTATAATAGTCGTCCCCTTACCAATATGGTTAAAGCGTAAAGTGTACAATGAATGCATGGTACTAGCTATGACACACAGATGTGAGACATGGAAACCAATATAATTACTTGAAAACGTACTCACATAGAGAGCACCGGAAAGAGCAACAGGAGGAATTCTAAGAGAGGGAAAGGGATCAGCACAAACCCGAGAATAGACCAAAGTATTACATGTCATAAAAGTAGTTCTATGATGTATAATAGTTTGGTCTGTAGTTGATAGACAATAATAGAGATGGGCTGGTCACATAGCAAGAATGGAGGGTAAGAGATAGCGCAAACGCTCAGACGATTGGTGCCCATTGGATAGAAAACACAGAAGCATACAAGGCATGAGATAGAGGGATCAAATAGGAAAGTTTTCCGGTAAGATACAGCCATTGTCGACATTTTAGGAGTTGAGGAAGGCCTTTGTCCAACATTAGAACTATGGTTGCTGATAATGATGATGATGATGATGATGATGATGATGATGACTATGTATGCATCATAAGACTTGTAATCTTCGTACATCCATGAATATACAATCGGTTGGAGATACCGAATGAGTGACCAAGTTTGAGATGCTCTCATCTAGATTCGAAACCAAACCAATATGCTTTACCAGCTGATGACAACCTCTCAATCACTTTTACTTGTATTACTACTCGGAGATTATACAAGGTCTGCCCGGGAAGCATCCGGCCATTTTCAATATCTCCAGAACCGGTTTCTCGGCCTTGATGTAACTCGGCAACTAGAGGGCATCGTGCATGTTGGGAACAGACACTCTCACATGTAGTTACTCAATCGGCAGTGAGATGCCACTATGTGAGCTTATATATTATGTGACTGTCGCATTCACAATAACCGATTGGGTATATTCTTTATGTAAAATGCGAGAAGAGATTCCAGACCATTGACGTGATTAAGGAGAAAACAATGAGGCAGCTGATGGTGATCCCGAGAGAAGACTTTGCAAACTGTTTTTAAAAGCGCAAGGGTCGTTGGAATAAGTTTATGTGGACCCAAGGGGGATACTTTGAAGTCATTGAATTTTTCATTTTTCGTAATGTATATCGAATAAAGGGACTGACTGCCGTAGACGGTGTTTGAAAGTGTGCATAAGATTTATCAGGTGGGCTACGCAGAACTGGATTGTGCTGGTGTTTGGCCTATCGCTATAGTTTAATTTAAGTTGTGCGAGCATACAGATTTTTCAACCAGCGCACAATGAAAATTAATTTGCGCACAAAATATTTCAAATTCTATAGATAGCTTGCTGAAGTTTTATTGAATAGATATCAATTCTGTACGTACGCTTCAAAAGTGTGCACATACTTCTGTCATAGGAAAAAATATTTGCACAACGTGAGATTTTTGCAAACACTGACTTAAAAAAAAATAGGGGGATCATTGTTGTAGCATAAGTTTAGAAGCGATCTTGAATAGAAAAAATAAATTCAAATGTCAATAATGTTCAATTGTAAGGGGTGTATTTGATATTATGATGAGGATAAGGAAATGTAAGTGCATTATTTTCTCTGTCAGAGGAAGCTTGCTTCGTCAAGTGAAACATGTCACAAAAATAAGAATAAAACTTATTTCAAATAAACTCAGTTTTCACATTGTCTCTGTTATCATAAATATCAATACATACATTTGTTCACTCGCATAGTAATCAATCTGTTTCACTGTATGACATTTTAGAAATAGTATCAAGTTTTCGCTTTGATCTTTGTTCAGCGGGTATGACTTCAGTTTCAAATACTTTCGTATCTATGCGTCGTATATGCATTACATAGTTACCAAACTTCCATCAATTACCGTGCTGAAATACCAACACCAATCAGAGGTGATAATTGGCAGAAATCTTTAACTTTAAAGACTCAGTCGTTCATAAATGTTGAAGGCATTATAGCAGTATAGTAATAGAGTAGGTGCCGAATCACTGAATCGGTGCGGGGTCCTTGAAATAGCGGGGACCGCAGCAATAGCAAATGCTGCTTTTGCTACTCAGTTAATCCGGCACTGGGACCACGATCCTTTCGTTGATGAGCACCATCACTGGCTCAATGGATGTATAGACCAGGGTTAGGAAACGTTTTGAGGAAGTGAGCCAGTTTGGCAATATTTTTCGATTTTTGATTTTTGGACCGAAACAAACAAAGTAAATCCACGAATTTATACGGAGGCGTAGCCAGGTTCTAAGGTTAGGGGGTTTGCACATAGAAAGGGTGCTAGGTCACACGACAAGTAATTTTAAATTTATCCTTTATTGTCATGTATTCAAAATCAAAACCCAATAAAACGTTTTGCTGTAGGCTTAAAAATTATATTGTATTTAAAGAGTGCATATTTAAAAAAAATGCAAGTCATTTGATTTTTTCACCTTTTGAACCTAAAATGGAACAATATAAACAATGAAGCACACAGTTCAAAACACCAAGAGATTAGTTGAATCATGTAATGACTCCCGACACCAAGTTGCAAAGTAGAAATAAACGTCAAAAAATAAGACTCAACTTATATTGTAGAAAGGAACTGAAGACTTATGAAACTAGATAAACATGAAACTATGATAACATTATAGCTTTATATCATTAAAAAAAAGCAACAATATTAAACAGGTGTGGTTTGTCACTTAATAGAGACCATAAGGTTCTCAGCGCTAGGGGACAAGGACAGTAGTCGATGCAGAGAGAGTAACCGTGGGCGAAAACAGTGCCCGGGCCCAATAGCTCTGTATCCAATGGAGAGGCATAATAGGCCAGAAGAAATGTTTTACCCCTTCACAATTGGGGCGATTGCATCCTCTCACACCCCTCTTGCTACGCCTCTACCGTCACATGACCGACGTCTTTTAGCAGTAAACCGTGTTGGGGGTGATCAATCAAAAATATTGGAATAAGGGGTGATCAATGAATTAGTTATTTCTCTCACCTTTTGATGGATCACTAAGAAGTTCCAATTCTCAAAAAACAAGTGGGCACAATCTAGAGAACAATTTAGTACAAACTTGAATTGTAAATCAACCTCGCCCTCCCCCCCTTAAAATCGAAAGGAATTTAAAAAAAATAATAACAAAGTGTTTTTTGTAGACATAATACGGGGTAATTGTTGAGGATTTCAGCCTGCTAGCTCCATTGGTGCAGTCGGTATGCTTGATATATTCATGCATAGATAACCAGCCAGACCGACTTGTAAACTAAAGAAACCTATTTTCACAGTTTTAGTGACAGTTTTGGGTGACGGTATCAAATGATTTTTTCCATTATGAATGATCATAAGCTCTTATAGCAGTTGAGTTTGGAATGAAGACTCAATGAGAAAGATAAAGCTATTTCGGTCGTGCTAGGGTCAAGCTCCCTTGCTTCATCAAAATCTAAAAGACGAATAATATTATTCCAAAACTTCCACTCCTTTGTTAGTAATTCCAGTAATAAAATAAGTCGATCTGAGTTGAGTGAATTCGTCATCAGTTTTTGCGTATTCTAATTCGTCACTGGTTTTTGGTGTAGTCATTGTCATTGTTATAACAAACGAAAATGATGTATTAATTTAACTGAAACTAAGACTTAGACAAAATAGATTATCAAGCATTTCTATTAAGCTTGACCTTTCAATACCAACTGTTATATCGCACGTTGGAGTCAGGGTGTAACTGACCCCCTCAAATTCGGGCAAATCAAGTCTGTAGCCTCTACTTTAACCAAAGAATTCCTATTGCCTCCACTTTAACCAAAGAGTTCCCATATGCTTATTTTGATCATTAAAATCCTTCATCAGGCTACACAAGGACTCTGAACCCTTCTAGCTCAAAAAAGGAGGAAGGCAATGTGATACCAGCTCACCCTAACTCTTTACAGCTTGCCTTGAGATAATCTTCCGGAACATGGACTGGGAAAATAGAGGGATGAAAATAGAAGGCAAATATCTAAACAACATCGTCCTTTTTGCAGAGAGTCTACACGACCTCCAACTAATGCTAGATGAACTAAACGAAGAAAGCAAAAAAGTCGGCCTACACATGAACTTCAGTAAAACGAAAATCATGTGCAATAATCACATTGAAAATAAAAACATAACTGTCAAGATCGAAGGTACAAAACTGGAAAAGGTAGACCACTACATCTACCTAGGAAAACGAATCTCCATGAAATCCCCAAAAGAAGAGGAAATCAAGCGAAAAATCACTCTAGGATGGCAAACTTTTGGCGGAGCAAGCTCAACTTTCAAAAACCAGACGATCCAAATAATCCTAAAAAGAAGAACATACAACGAATGTATTCTCCCGATAGTCACTTATGGAGCTGAAACATGGAACTTAACCAAGAGACAGACTCGCAAACTGAGGAGCATGCAACGTGCGCATGAGAGAATCATGCTCAACCTCACATGTAGAGATCACAAAACAGCACAGTAAATCTGAAAGAAGACAGGAGTCAGAGACATCATAGAAAATATTTAAAAACTTAAATGGCAATGGGCAGGCCATGTTGCAAGAGTGACAGACGACCGATGGATATCACGACTCACAACATGGATCCCGCGTGATCACGTGCAAAACCGAGGCCGACAGAATACAAATTCAGAAAATACTGGTTCTGCGACGCCTATGATTGAGAAATGTGGCGAATCCTGGGGAAGGTCTACGTCCAACGACGGACGCCAAAAGACTGATGATGATGATGTTGATGAGATAGAGCCCAGAGAGCGCATGCCTTTGCCATCATCATTCTTGTGTGGGATGGGATGGGGGTAATTGTTAGTTTGTGGTTTGGACATATAAGTAAAACGTAGTAGATAAGATTATTGTGCATGGATCCAAAATTTAATCAGTTCTTCCGCAGCTCCTTGTTCACCCTCTTATAGAAATCCATTAATTTCAATGAAAAAAATACAAACGGAAAAGTATTTCTTAATCAGAAAAACATTTTAAAAAATCCACCACTTCCTTCTTACAGCATTGTCCAACCGTCCACGAAGTTTTATTGGAATTAATCCAGTACTTCCGGAGATATCGTGTGGACAGACGAACGAACAGTGGCGATCGAATACATAAACCTCTCTTTCAACCTCGTTGACAGGAGTAAACAAATTAATGAAAGTTACGGCTGATAACATGCTTCCAACCACAATTGCTGTATTTTTTTATATTCTCAAACGTTGCATCATCATTTTTCAGTGGTTGGTATAACACTCGATGTTGGAAGGTCGAGTTCAGTAGAAATATGATATACTGTTGTCTTGAGATATATTTCCATGACTGAATTGCTTTATATCATCTAATAGTCTTCTATTTTGATTATTATTAGGAAGGTGTAAATGACATAAGTTACCGCTCATAGGCCGGAACTCAAACCAGCATTATTTATTATTCAGCTTTTAGTTCTATAGCTTTCAATGTACAAGAGTACAAATAAAGATCTATCTATCTATCTATCTATCTATCAATGCCAGTGGAGTGAGGTTCTCTTTATAGACATCAGTGATTTGTGTTAGTGTGGACTTGAAAACGAGGATTTCATATGCAGACTTTCCAAAATGCAGACCCACCATACTCGAAGATGGTGTTGCAGAATCTTCCTCCTCCCTGACAATCAGGATATTACATAATTGCAGAAGTGGAGATGCCTGTGTGGTGTATTTATAGATGTACAAAGTGTCTCCCTTTCTATCTTTGATTGTGAGGGCGCATAATCTCTCTCTCTCTCTCTCTCTCTCTCTCTCTCTATATATATATATATATATATATATATATTGATATATTACGCGCCCTCACACTACATATCTATATCTATATATATAATTACTGAGAATTGATGACCAGCTGATGTAGTCACGCTATTTACATACGATGTGCAACCAAATAATTCGGCTGATCTGACTATAAAAAATTACCTAACACTTTGTTTACATTGTTTACATTGTTTCCTTTGAAGTAGTCCCCATACGTCTATATGCAGGTATCTAACAAAGAAAATTGTTCGTTCATTGTAAGCTTATGCAATGCTCTTCCATTGGAATAGAACACTCTGGTGGATGGGGAATATAAGCTAGATAAATATATCGCTTAAATTCAACCTTACTGACCATCCAGTTCCATGGAGCAGAGGTAGGATACCGGCGTCCGGGTCTGAAGCGAAGGTTTCAATCCTGTGGTATTGGATAGGAAAATGGATTGTCTATAGCCACACTGAAGAGTTGTAATACAACGAAACAGCTGTCTATGGATGACACTATATATATATATATATATATATATATATATATATATATACATAAAATCCCCGTAACGGTTACATGGTTAACAATTGATAATCCCATCAACAGAAAATGTACACATTGTACCATAATAACATAGTATACGTAAAACACTGGGAAAACACTGGAGAAAATTATCTGAAGTGCATTGGCAGACATAGAAGAATAAGTGATAAGTGACACAAAAAAATTAGGATGAGTTTTTTAATGTTTAAAGCTGTGAAGCTTTTCTTTCTATCTATGAATCTATCTATCTATATATATATATATGTGTGTGTGTGTGTGAGTGTGTATTTATATTGTGGATGTGAAGTGATCTGACAAAATGTAGATGAAAATGACAATTGGAAGGCGAAGAAAAAACTCAATTACATCTCAAATTTTTGTTATTATTATTATTCTGTGGGCGTATTTCGATGCATTTCGACAGGGGCCAGCAATTTTTTTCAAAGATGAACATTTTCATCGGTTCACTGAAAAAAAAATACTGTTTTCATATTCGATGCTGAAGAAGACAATGGAAATATTTGTATTGTTTGGTTGTTTAGTTGGAGCGGAAGGAGAAGTGTTTGCATCTATGTAGTTGAGAGTATCATTAGGTTTGAAATAAGATAGGTCTCTGAGAGTTGGGTTCAGGGGGTATTTGTTTCCTGCCTCTGTGGGTCTTTGACGAGAAAGGTAGCGAGAGAGTAAAATGGTCATTTCTAAGGAAAAGTGGATTTTGTTACTTTTTATTTTAGGATAGAGAGGTGGTGTCTAGCATTTAATAGATAGGTGTTGGTATAAATGGATTCTCTGAAAAAGATGGCTGTCTGCCGTCGAAATGTATCAAAACATGCCCACAGAATGATAAAAAGAAATTGAGATGTAACACATATCTTTTGAGTTTCTCTCTTCACCTTCCAATTGTCATTTTCATTCACATATATATATATATGTGTGTGTGTGTGCGTGTGTGTTTTCAGCCCAAATTCTTATCTCGTTTTATGTGTACTTGCGCAACACTTTTTAATGATCGTACATATACTACACTCTGATTCTAGGAAGGAGCGACATGTTGATAAATGGAAACGTTTGTGTGTGTATGTGTGTGTGTGTGCTTGCCGGTGTGAGCTCGCTTTCGTTTGCACGTGTATGTGTGTGTGTTTGAGAGTGAGGGAGAGAGTGGGTTGGGGGAGTGAGGTCTCTGTTCCAGGAATAGGGTAGTTAGTTCCACCCTCTAATTCTCAACTCATTTGCCCTACTTAGCCTTCCGGATGATACAAGGCGTGTCCTTTTTACTTTCGGATTTTAGGAATAACTGAAATTCGTTGACACATTTTTCCTCTTGTTTTCGGACGATTATTCAACCATTATTTTTACTCCCATTAAACGAATCAACCAACGAACGAACCAAATTCTTCACATGAAATTCCAGGATTCCTTTTTTTTAAAAACAACTTTGGCCCCTGCGTTGAACAATACCGTCGTCATCGTCGTGATAGACATACTAGCAGGGGAACAAGAATGTGCACTAAGAGACAAGAGAAAAAATTCTCTGAAAGGAAGAAGGGGTCATTTTACAAGTCACTCGGATGTGTTTTGCCTCATGGAAACAATAGGTAGATTGATGGTGTGTGGTCTGAGATAGATAGATAGATAGATAGATAGATGGAATAACAGATGTGAGAAGACTGAGATAGATGTATCGATATATAGATAGATAGATAGGAAGAGACTGAGAAATATAAATCGACAGATTGACGGATAGATAAACAGACATGAACAGATTGATATCAACAGATCGCGATAGGTAAAAACAGACAGGTAGACTGACACACACACACACACACACACACACACACACACATATATATATATATATATATATATATATATATATATATGAACAAACCGCGATAGATAGATAGACCTATGGTAGTCAGTAAACACTCAATATCTAGACCCGGAAATAAAGAGCTTATTTTTCATTCTCGATCTGCACTGATAACTCGCTGTCGGAGATCAACGCCCTGGGTTGAGTTTTATGAAAAAACACAAACAAAAAAAACAAATTACGATGAAAGGAAATAGCAATGAGCAATACAGGCTGGCCCAGCCATTACGTGAACTTCGGTGGTGGCCTAGGGCGCAAACGCCTTAGTGGTGCACTCCAAACTGAAAAAACAAAAAACAAAAACAAAGAAAAAAAAACAAAAAACACTCTATAGAATATAACTGGGGTTACAATTTTCAAGTCTTGCCCAGGGCGCATGAATCCCTTGCGCAAATTGGTCACTCAAAGCCTTCGCGTCAGCCTTGGTTTACAATTCTTCATTTGATAAAAAAAAAATAATGATGAAAGATATATGAATGATAACTGCGTACATCCACATATTTCAAGTCTTATAGCTTACCAGAATAACTGCAGGATTTTCAGTCTCCGGATATCACAAGTATATCATACAAACCTGGCTGCAACAAGGTCAAACTCCCCTCTTATTTCTATTCCGACTGATAATGATTGTATATACATATCACTGTATCAAACACATTCCTGAGTAAGTAAAACTTATCAGTTTAGCCCAGAAGGTAACAGAGATACCAATCGGTCACTCGATCCTGATTTCAAATTGCGGTAGGAAGATGTTCATTTTGAATATCAGTTTGGTTTGAAGTGACTGGACAGACAAATACTGAAAAGTTTACTTCCCAATAGTAGGTGATGATTGTTATTGTTGTTGTTGTTGTTACGGTGGGAAGACAAGTCAACACCAGCCTCCGATATGGCCTGGAGTTTGACAAAATATAAAAATACGAAGAAAAAGTTAAAAGGATTATCTCGCAGCCGATTGTGAGGGTAGTTAGTTTCCTACTTAAACGTGACTCAGATTAGTACACAACGCTAGGTCAGATAAGTATAGTAAGTATTTTCATAAATAGCGATGGTATCAATCAGGATTGTAATTTTGGCAATTTTGGGGTCAAATTTGTTAAATTTGGTCTTTTTAACGAAGCATTTTGCCATGAACTTTTGTTTTGGCTCAATTGAATTTGTGGCCAATTCGGGGCATTTTATTATTTCCATCGAAGATTTTATCAAAAATGTTTTTTGCTTCCAATCCATAAGACCATAATTTCCTCAGGAGATTTCAAAAAAGGCAAATTTTAAGATTATGCCGGGGGGGGGGGTATTTACATTGTAATTGTTATGCTACACTGGAACCTTATTTTGCGGCATTTGTACCGGACAAAGGAGTTGACTTTGTTGCAGTAATATTCTTGATAAATTCGTATTTTGGGAGTGCAGAATCGCAATGTTTCGGACCCATTATCAGCCTTTTAACGTCCGTTGTTGGACAGAGATCTTCCCCAGAATTCATAAGACCTCTCTATCATAGGCATCGTGGAGCCAATACTTTCTGAACTTGTCTTGTGTTCGTCTCTTCATCTTGTATTCTGCCGGCCTGGGTTATGCATGTGCACAACATGGATGCCCAGAGATCACATGCGTAACCAAAGCCGGCAGAATAGACAAATTAAGAAAGTATTGGCTCTGCGACGCCCATGATAGAGAAGTCTGGTGAATCTTGGGGAAGATTCATGTCCAACGACGAACGATAAAAGACCGATGAAGATGATTGCAATGTTTTAATAAACTAATTCAGCGTTTGGCCTTTTTCACGTGTTTTTGCCAAGAACATCTCTAACTCTCTGGCAACATTGGCATCAATTGACTTATCAAATTGTAGGTTTCAAGCAGGTTCATCATCATCACCACCACCACCACCACCACCACCACCATCATCATCATCATCATCATTCTTTTAACGTCCGTCGTAGGACAGGGATCTTCCCCAGGATTCGTCACTCCTCTCTATCGTGGAGCCAATACTTTCTGAACTTGTGTAGTTCATCTCACCATCTTGTATTCTGTCAGTCTCGGTTGCACGTGTGATCTCTGGGGATCCATGTTGTGAGTCGTGATGTCGTTATCAGAGATTATGATCAAAGGACGCAGTGGCATTAATAAAAGGTAGAGCATCTCTCTGGAGATACTACCAATGGGGTATTACAATTAAAGTCCTGGTTTCATGTATCAGCTTAGTGATCCTTGCAAGGCTCAAATCTGATTAGGACGCGGACTTCATTCCTGCAAGTTTTTACGACCACTCCTATAGCAGGATGCAAGTTCATCAAAAGGATTAGCATCATCAGTCTTTTAACGTCCGTCATTGGACATGGACCTTCCCTTGCCGGCCTCAGTTGTGTATGGGGATCCATGTTGTGAGTCATGATGTCAATCAGTTATCTGCCATCTTTGTAGCATGACCAGCCCATTGCCATTTGAGTTTTCTGTTGGAGTTTAGGATGTCTCAAACTCCCGTTTTATCCCTGATATATTGTACTCTTCTGTCAATTTGAGGTTAAGCATGAATCTTTCAAGTGCACGTTGCATGCTTCTCAGTTTGAGGGTCAGTCTCTTGATAAGGTTCCATGTTCCAGCTCCATTGGTGACTATCGGGAGGATGTATTGGTTGCATACTTTTCTTTTTAAGTCTAATGGGGTCTTCTTATTTTTGAAGGTTGAGCTTGCTCTGCCAAAGGCTTGCTATCCTAGAGTGATTCTTCGCTTGATTTCTTCTTTCAAGCAGGTTTGTAAGGTATTAACAAAGCAGCTCTCTCAATCATTTCCCTTTTCACCTTCTCTTAAGGAAGAAAAAAAGCGAGATCTGTTAGAATAGCATAATGAATGTAATATTGGGAAACCTTTAATGAAATAGAGTAGAAGTATACATAGAGTGAGCATGTACACGTTCAATCTTAAAATAAAGATGTCTATCACATAGATTCCCCGAACACCCCTCCATTATGTTGTTTCATCATATCTTATACTTTCCTTTTTTATCTACACGTATGCTTAAGTTTATATATATGTATATGTATGTGTACACACATATATATATATATATATATATATATATATATATATATATATATATATAGATAGATAGATAGATAGATATATAGAGAGAAAGAGAGAGAGAGAGAAAGAGAAAGAGACAGGGAGAAGATATATACATAAAAGTCAGTGCTTCAAATTCTGAGTTTCATGAAAGAGCGAGCGTCAGATCATCTCGCCCCTGATAGATAACTCCACCCTCAGAAAACTATATATATATATATATATATATATATATATATATATATATATATATATATATATATATATGTGTGTGTGTGTGTGTATAGTGCTTTACTCCAAATCGACTTAATGCTTTATGTTGAATGTATCAAGTACTTTATGAAAAAAACCCCACCATTGCATCATTTTATATTATATCCTGATTTGCATTGTATATGAATATATATATATAACTACATGATGCATGCACACATACATACATACATACATACATACATATACGTACGTAGGTTCACTAATAAGCCTTTAGCTTAGTGACGAACGCATTTATTTTGAACAAATATTTGGAGGTGCAGTCTGAGGCCTCAGTCCTCAACGTAGGACAATGGTTAGCGAACTTGTCTCGTAGGTCATTACTATCGATTGGTGAGTTTGATCCTCCCTAGGCGCCCCACACCTGTAGCTTCGAGCCAAGACTAGGCTTTAAAACTATGGGGATAATTGAGAGATGAAAGCCTGTTAGTGAGGCGGAGACCTTTTTAAGGTGTGTTGCCGACAAAGTAACTAGGCTGATATCTACCACGCCCTTACTAGATAGAAATCGTAGAGTAAGCCAATGTTTTCACACGATTACTGCTATTACTAACGGCACGTGTACGTCTAACTCAAGTGGTAGGAAAAAAATATAAATGAATGTTCGTCAGAGGCAGATCCAGAATTACGAGCTAGGTGGGGACCAAGTTAATTTCTTTTACGAATAAATGCATAAGAAACTATTTCAAACGTCATAACCAAGAACGTATTAAGTAATCGAGCATTTTTCACTTCTATTCAAGTCATAGCCTTCTAGCATTATAATTGGAGAAAGAATAAACTAAGAAATAATCCAAGACATTAACCTTTTTTTTTAATACTTTTTTTGTGAAAAGAATAAGTCGGAAGATATCATACATTAGATGAAAAAGAAAATAGTGATCTTTTTTTGTTTTTAAAGATAACTTATGATTACTTGGGTTTTTTTTATCTTTATTTTTTCAAATTGTCTAATTCCTGTCCAAACCGGGGGATAGGGTTGACTTCACCCCACCCCCGTAATAACAACAACAACACAAACAACTCTCACCTAATCTAGAGGAGTTAACTCTTCATTGTTTATCTCATTCATCTTGTAAAACCAAATTTTAAAATAACACCTCCCTACCGTGATTTGCAATCGTTAGGCGGCGCCCTTGCGGACTGAGTCAAACTGATGTCTAATATATCCGCAAATTCATTTGTTATATATGAAATACAAGATACCTAGATCCACACCCGGATCCACACCTGGAAGTGTTTTTGTTTTAAGCAACATGTCCAGTCATTTATTGGTTGGTCATCCCTCTGTGATATCTTCGACACATCCTTGATATTTGTTCGATATTTATCAGACTATACCTTACTTGTCCGAGCGAGGTGTAACTGGCTCTTATTTCAATTTTAATCCTTATTTATAGTTATTAAATCATTTAAATTGTCAACTACGACAGCTGGTGTTGATCAAATTTCGTGCGAGAATTCAAAATCATCATCTGTGACAGCTGCTGCTGATCTCAAGCCCCCTCCCAAAATGTATATTTTTGTATTGTTGTCTTTTTAAGCTCATCTGTCTCTACGTCGATCGTAAACCCGAGCCGTCGCTCGGAATTAAGTAAAAATTCCCCAGGGAATTGAACGCTCCTGCCTTGCACAGTTCCTGATGACCCTTGATGTAGTACCAGTTAGCCCCCCTCCATCTTACACCCCAGCCTAAAGTTGAAGCAGACAGAGGAGGAAATAACACCAAGTGTTTGATTCCCAACGACTGAGGAGGCAGAAGATGACAATGTCAGATGGACTTGGCTGAAAAGCGTGAATCAGGACCTCGCCCGAGACAGCGGTTATCTGTTGCTGTCTCATCAACTGATCCTGTATACATCATACGCGCCGCAGGGGATGGCCCCGAGATGATAGTGTGAGGGTCACTCCTTGGTAAGTTCGGAGCCACCTAGGAAGCATTCCTGCTATGGCGCTACATGCTGATTCTTTCCTACAATGAACACTCGTTGAAGCGGACTCCTGTCAAGTCGGATATCAGATATAACGGATGATATCCAAGCTGAGAGAGTGACCGGAAAGATCATCACCATCATTCATAGCATAGTATCATAACTGGACCACTTCAAAATTACTGCTACAATTACTCTCCACGTTTAAAAGTAAACAAACTCATAACGGTTCATGAATTTTCAGAGTCAGATCCCAATTAATTAGACTGGAACTAATTAGCCTCATTTCATGATGAGTAATTTCATCATATATATATATATATATATATATATATATATATATGCGTGTGTGTGTGTGTGTGTGTGTGTATGTTTTATATATCATTTTCAGTGTACAGTGTATAGAAGCAATTCTCACAGACTTCTGACAAAAAGCGACATTGTACGAAGTTGACATTCACTAGATATATTAGTCAGCACACAAGCATTGCAGTGTTGAAATTGGGCTTTTTTGGATCAGCAGCTGTCTTGAAATCTAATAAAAAACAAAATTTAAGGATCATCGATCTTTCTTCGTTTTTTTTTTTTTTTCATAAACATCGCCCTTAATTTACGCACTATGTAATTAATTAAGTTGGCACCGCTGGGTGCTTGTCCAATATTGCCACCAAGGGATCTGGAAAACATATGAGCAGAAGAGAAATTGTCTAAGTGGACGTTTGTTTATCAGGAAGATTCCTCCTTGAGTTGCGATAAAATTGCAGATAAGTGGGAATATCGAGGAGAGGAATATTCAACATTAAGAAGGAACTGAAAAAAACTGAAAAATTATCTCCTCAATGGTTAGAAAATGTTGACAAAGGCATGTTTCTTCTCGAAGACAAGACAAAATGTTGTTTTGCACTTTGCAGAAAACAACGATAGACCTCATCTAAGGACAAACACGCGCAGTAATCACGACTACAAGAGTAGCATGCTTGATTTGAGACCTGTTACTATAAATGAGGTTAAATGGACACAGTGTGGGAGACAGGTAGTCTCAAAAGGGTATGCTAGTTCATCAGAGATCAGCTGCAATCCTGAGGTAGGATGAGGTTTAAGTTCTGGTACAGAATACTTGAAAGAGTCAAAGCCAATTTCGGAAAAAGTGTGCAGTTATTTTGATTATACCCCCTCTCTCTCTCTCTCTCTCTCTCTCTCTCTCTCTCTCTCTCTCTCTCTCTCTATATATATATATATATATATATATATATATATATATATAAGTATTTGCTAATTTACTTTATCGCTTCTAAAGCAATTACACCTCGCCAAGGCAAATATATATATATATACTATTGCATTATTACTACGCTTGTATAGTATAAATGCTCAGCACATCTGCGTCACATGCGAGAGGTCCTTGGTTCGACTTCCAGAGAGCGAAAAACTCATTAGAACAAACATTCAT
Source organism: Thysanoteuthis rhombus (assembly GCA_963457665.1). NCBI lineage: Eukaryota > Metazoa > Mollusca > Cephalopoda > Oegopsida > Thysanoteuthidae > Thysanoteuthis > Thysanoteuthis major. The sequence goes on from OY735232.1 coordinate 28,867,287, forward strand.
TCAGCAGCCAACAGAATACACCCAAGGGTATTTGTAATTCGGTTGGAAGTATTCTGTGATTTGAGTGGAAATATCCCATTAGTCCTAAATAGAAGGGTATACAACCAATGCATCCTCCCGATAGTCACATATGGGGCTGAAACATGGAACCTAACCAAAAGACAGACCCACAGACTGAGAAGCATACAACAAGCACATGAAAGAATCATGGTCAATATGGAGAGATCACAAAACAGCACAGTATAGCAGGGAAAAAAACAGAGTCAGAGACATCATATAATCCATTACAAAAACTCAAATGGCGTTGGGCTGGTTATGTTGCAAGAATGACAGACAACCGATGGACATCACGACTCACGACATGGATCCCCAGAGATCATATGCGTAACCGAGATCGACAGGATACAAAATGGAGAGCCAAACTAGAGAAGCTCGGAAAGTATTGGATCTGTGACGCCCACCATAAAGAGATGTGTATGCGTCTTAATAAGATTCGAGACTTGGAAGGATCACGAAGCTGAGGCATGAAACCGGGACTCTAATCGTAATACCCCCATTGGGGTTATCTCTTAAGCTTCACTTTTTTTTTACTACTACTACTACTACTACTACTACTACTACTACTACTACAGTGGAAATCCTCGATTATAATCTCTGATAATGTTATGAAACAGTTACTTCCAACAAATCTGTCAGCCCCAAACACTTTATTTGAATTTTTTTCCTGTATAAAAATCAATCCCATTCCAATTTTTATAAGTAATGTAGAGTTGTTTTTTTTACAAATTAAGAACATAACAAAGAATTTATAATTATCAATGTAAATTTTTCAAATTTTAATATCCGTTGCCTTTTGTTATCAGCTGCTTATTGCTATCTAAAAGACCCTGTTTCAAAGTGTTCAGAATAATCACCGTTATCCCGTGGTAGAGTGCTTATAGCAGGTCGTGGTTCAATCAAACGCCGAGTTAAACCAAAGTCCTAAAAATGGTACTAAATGCCTTTCCGTTAAGCACTCAGCACAATAACTAGGATCAAGCGAAGAGTTGCTTAACGGCATTCTATATGGTAATCAAAATCGGCCAAGCAAATTCGAACTCTTTTTGGGGCAACTATCATTCGCTTAGAACTAAAGTCCCTGGGATAAGTATGAATCCACTTTCACACGATGGTTGACTGAGAAGAGAGTGAGTGCGAACCAACTCCTCGCTAATTTAATTAGAAGTAATTTGAAATATTGATGAAATTGAGATGATGTAAGACGTGGATAATTCAGTCTGAGGTTAGCGATCTTGAAATATTTGTATCAAATTCTTTGGTTGAATATGGCGGTAAAAAATAATCCCGGAGATTTTTCTAAAATTATTGGTATTCATTCATATAGTATGTGTGGGTGGTTTGCATGCAGTCTGAGATTAAATCCAACATGATTTCACATGGGTAAATACACTACAGAAGTGACACTAACACAATGATATCGCATCTGTTGTTATACTTACTACTCCCTCATCGTCAAATCTATATGTTTGGGGTGGGGGTAGCCTACGTGTGCCCTTTGTTACAATGGTGTGTAATAGAAAATAACATACATGAACAATTCATTTCAATTTCCCAGTATAAAATGACATATGATACGGCCCTAACATAATATAGCAAGCTACATCTAAAAAGCTAAGCTTAAGGGGAGGTGTTTAATTAACAGTGCTTGAGAGTCGTGTTAAAATATATGTTTTGTTTTTAAATCGGTTAAAACGGTTACCTGGTAAACAACTGATTATCCCCATAAGAAAAATCTACGTATTACAGATATAATGTCTAATTATATGTAAAACATAAAACCCTTTGGAAAGCTTATATACATATCATAGCTTACTTTGACCCAAGGTATCGAACTTATCACAGTAGTGATGGTCAGCGTCACAAGATTGCTAATCTTTTCTACACTGATTATTCATAATCTTACAGCAACACAGAGAGAGAGAGAGAGAGAGAGAGAGAGAGAGAGAGAGAGAGAGAGAGAGAGAGAGAGAGAGAGAGAGAGTTCCTGTGCAACGTCTACTTCTTCGTTTCGTTCTGCTTACAATCTGGTCCACGGTGTACGGAAAATTGTAATGCTTCCTTATCCAAATACAATCAGATCAATTCCATTCAGTTACAAATAGTTGCAGGTGACCAATATTTGATTTATAAAACGAAATTGTGGCCTTAATAATTCAATGTTTATTCATATCATCATCAGAACATTATTGTTATAAGTAAATGATTCTCACTTTCATTATGTAAATTTCAAATGTAAATCAAACCTTCAACCACCAGTTTCAATCGCCAAATGAGGAAACATTCGAACATATCTGAAGCAGGCAATCTAATCTCTTCTTCCCATCTTAGATGATGACGTAATGTTTCGGCCTATCCATTCTAGGGCCGTCTTCGGGTGTAATATGTAATATCTACGCTGAAAGGGGGGATCTTTTACCGATTTCTTTCTCCGGCGGAACAAAGCCAAAAGTGGTTTCATACAGAAATTCTATTTGTTTGCTGCTGCGTTTGTGAATAGGTTTTACTAATTAAGCAACTGTGTGCCCAACTAAAAAAGAAAAAAATGAAATTTCGTGCCCTCGAAAAAGCGTCAAAAACACCAAAACACGTTAAAAACACTATTAGCCTCTACGTGGCGATTATAATTGCTGAATTTTTACTAGAAAATTGACTAAAATTGCTGAAAAATAGTGCTAAATGTTGAATTTTCGAGCTGCCAAAACAAGAAACGTGCTGAATTTAGCGCAAAAGGCGCTGAATTGGCAACACTGTTCAGCAATGCTGGCATTACAGTTTGTTCCATAGATTTTAACACGGAAAAGTTATCATTCTCTTCCTTTGTTTAACAAAGGATTTCTCCGCCTTGCAACTATGTGGAATGAATGAATCAGCCAAAACATTGTGTCGAAATCAAAGATGGGGAGAAGAGATCAGATCAGTGTTTTCGAAACATTCAAAACGAAAGGACCCCATTATTAAAGAAAAATACTCTGACTGTCCCTATTTTTTAGCATTTAGATTTTAAACTATAATCAGTAAACTACAATAATGAACAATTTTTGACTGCTAAAAATTCTATTCTATTTATTCCGAACGGATTTCATTCATTGCAATGTTAATATATGATATAGGCATGCGTACAATACTTATGTTTTGATGTTTCTCTGGCACAAAATTTAGAGGTACTACTACCGCAGATTCTCGAGCATTATTTGCCAGAGCCCGTGGGGCCCTAAGACCCTAGTTTCGAAACTACTGGATTAAATCGTCCGAACAAAAGATGGTGTGTAAATGACTCTTTTCAAAGTTATAGTCAACATATCTGCAATAGTATCGGCAGATACATCCTAAGAGTCGGAGATTCGGTGCAAAGGAAATGTGGCCTATTTCGCTCAGCAGGGTCATCAGATAACAGGGTGGGGCGGAGAGATCAAGTGAACCTATCAGTTCATGCATGGCTGGGTAGAGGGATAATATTTGAGATGTTGAAGGAACGAATGGGAAATCTTTTTTTTCGTGAAGAATCGCGTGCCGAATCAAAATCTTAGTAGTAATCACTGTTGCCAATTTAGCGCCTTTCGCATTAGGTTCAGTGCGTTTCTTGTTAGGGAAAGTGCTAGATAAGCGTTAAATTAGCCCCGGCGTACTTAAACATTATGGCCGTTTTTAGCCATTTTTAGTACCTGTTTTATATGTCTTGGCCTTTTTTTGCGTTTTGTTCCTACCATTTATTTTTTTTTTAATAGCGCTTTTTGGTAGTCAAACTAGCTGGGAAATACAGACACTGATAGCAATATTAGTATTTACAAAGCTTAGGGCACCTATCGAAGATGGAATTCACTTCATCGTTGTTATAGTCTGCTAGATTACCTGGAGGCATTATAAACTTTTGTTCAATCGGAACATAACTACAGCGTATTCGCTCAGGTTGTCGTTCAAAAAAGTTTATTTATTCCAAACAAGGATACAAAACAATTATTTTTTCTTACTATCAGAAGTTTGTGAAATCAAAATTTTCTTTACAAATATTACTAATTTTTAACTTTTTTCTTACCAAAAAATACGAGCGAAATTTTTTTTAAATCAAAACTAGGATACAAGACAATTACTCTTTTACAATCAAAAGTTTATGAAGTTGAACTTATCTTTACAAATATACCTATTTTTAACCCTTTTTTTTACAAAAAATCGTAGTTTTAAATTGATCAATAGTTTATTTATTCAAAACAAGGATATATATATATTTATTACAATCAACTATTTATGTAATAATTTGTGAAATCAAATTTTTTTTATAAAAAAATTAGTAAATTTCGCCAATTAGGTAATTTCAACGATTAGACGTAGCATATACACGCGTAATTTTAAATGTGATTACATCTGAAATATATACACTCGTGTAAAGTTTAAGTTCTTTGTTTATAATGAATTGCTCCAATTTGCTTACATATGTTCCTAATATTCCATACATAAGATAAATCTTTTCTGTACAGAGGAATGAAAACTATCTCAAGTGCCTTACTATCTCACTCAGTCCCTATCTATTCATCTATCTATCTGCTCACAATAATCTATTTTAGTCTTTCTCAATCTCTCACTCTCCCTTTGAATAAACACCACGCACACATACAAACACACACACACACACACACACACACACACACACACACACATAAATATATATATATATACATACATATATATATATATATATATATAGAGAGAGAGAGAGAGAGAGAGAAATCGATAGATAGATAGAATTGAAGGCGGATAATCTTCGCTTTCCGATTAAAACATGGCCTCGTACTGACTTCAATCAGATCTTCCTGTATATTCGAGTTGATCAATAATTTCTTAGCCTGACATAGTTATTAGCTGAATTCAGATTGTAATTCTTGCCTGTACAATGTTCAATCAATGTGATCCATAGAGAAGTGTTGGGTTCAGTGCATTGCCAGAGAAAGAGATTATTTTTAGAAATAAACATTTGTTGTGAAAAAAGATGCCTCTCTTATCATTACGCAACAAACAATTGACAAAACTTCGTTCAGCCATATTCATATAAAAAAAATTACTTCGCCTCTTTCAACAATTTCCAATTTATATGCAAATTAATTGTCACCCGTAAATACTAATTGCTTCATCTGATGTCGCTAATGTTCATTGAACAGGAAATTGATCGTGGAATCCAGTCTGTCCCACGGTAACAATACAGGATTAGTTGCAAAGCTTATGGCTTGCCGCACAAGACCGAACGTTGAGAAATGTGGCCAGGAAGATTGTACTGCACCAACTGTCCGAAAAAAAGATGAACCTCTTGCCTTGAAAATCAGCATTTGAAATCCTTGTTTTCGGCTGGACTCGACCATCAACCTCTGGCATCGATGGGGAACGTGCGGCTGTCACAGTTACGTGGTAAACCTCATCTACAGTGGCCGTTATTATTAAATAGTGTTTCCCGTCACATGACAATTCTTCAATTCTGGGAAGAAAACTGTTGCCGTTGTGGGTAATACGAGTCTTTCTTTCAATTTCTGGTCATCCAAGCTTCATCTGTCCCCTGAGACGTTTTTGAATTTAAGCGGGCTTTCATCACCTCTGGAGTAAGTGAAGGTGACTGAACATTCGACCTACAATTTGTGATGTTTTCGGAACCAACTTAGATGATATGAGTAACATGTAAATTATACCAGACGTATTTTGGGGTTATGTATGTAACATATAAAAGGTGAATCTGGTCTAGACTCTTAGTTATAAACGAAAACATAGCATGGAGTGTTTTGAGCGTCATAAAGCATTGGAAACTGGCTTTTATAACATTACTAGCATAGTACCCGTCAAAATTGACGGGGTTATTAATATTATCTGTGAATAGATTCGTATTTGAGATTATTTCTATTTTTGAACATTGTTTTCGATTATATAAGTCTCCCTCTCTCCCTCTCGTTAATCAGATTTTAAAAAAAGAAGAAGAAAATAAAACGTTTTCCCACAAAACTTACACACAGACAGAAAACTCACAAGCATGCGGCTACTGCTTTGAAGAGAGGAAAGAAATAAGAGAAGGTTTGCACGCAAAACTTACACACAGACATAGGTACAGCAGTCAGTCACACTTTAGCTACTGGTCACATTCAGGCACATAAGTCTTCCTCTCTTCCTCCGTTTAATTGGCTTTAAAGAGCGGGAGAGAGAAAAATTTATGTTCTCACCGTGACGTGAAAAGTCAAACAAACATACAAATAAACAAATAAATTTTGTGTCTATGGTATTAATATAGAGAGATTGATAGGTATGGCCAAATTTGACAAATCTGGCCATTTTGAAGGCATTTGGCCTTGAACTTTTTCGTTTGGCCATTTTTAACTTTTGGTCATTCCAACTTTGTTGCAGTAGTTTTAAAAAAAAATGTTTTTTAAATGTTCTTTTTTTTTGGTGTGTACTTCTGTATTACTATTTTTTTCAACTTCTTAGTTTTCTTAGTAAAATTATTATTTGGAATCTCACACCAGTTGCCTGGTGGTAACCGCTGGAGTTTGAGTGACAGCAAGTCTCCTCAAATCTCCAGCCCTCCTCTCCTAGTACTTATAGGTCGCAGTAATTCTACGATTTACAGTTTCACACCGGTTGCCCAGTGGTTATCGCTGAAGGCTGAGTGACAATAAGTCTCCTCAGGTCTTCAGCTAACGTCTCCTCTCTCTTTCGCATATCATGACAGAGCTACGATTCGTTGCAGTACTTATATATTATTATCATCATTATTATTACTATTTTAACTGCTATTCACCTTTCAACTTGATTTTCCTGTCGCTTTAAAAAAAAATTCGACTTTACTACCCAAGGGCGTCGCCGTAAAGTTGCCCCCCCCCCCAAAAAAAAAGCAATTGAAAAATTGAGATGGAGGTAAATTGTAGTACGTATTAAAATATGATACATACCTCCACATTTCTTGATAAAGCCAACTTGGGTGAAACGTTGAAATAAAATATAAGAAATCATTTGTAAAGTTGGCTTTCTGATATTATTAATTCAGTCTCATATATTAGTCGGGACACAAGCCAGGGCAGGATTGAGTTCGAATTTTTTTTTTGATCAGCAGTTCTTGAGAAATGTAATAAACACGAATAAAGCATTAAAGATAATTGATCTTTCTTAATGGTTCGTCAAATTATCTCCCTTGATGCCTACTCCTGAAATTTATCTGAATTTGGGTATGAAATATCTAAATTGGCAACCCTGAAGAGAATTAATCGAAATACTTCGGAGTCGTAGTTTCGTACGCCGGACTGGAAATTATATCACATGATAATTATCGCAGACTACACCCCCCACATACCCGAAATTCCCACCCCTTCCAAGCATGCACCTTTGGAACTAATTTACTAAAATCCCAATCTGAATTCCTGCCATCGTATGAAGACTCGGGAAAAAATTCTCTCGGGATATTTGGTCATTCTCAGATAAAATTCTAGTACACCCTATAATCTTAATCTGATAGAAAATAAATTAATAGGGTAATTTTTGGATAATCCTCTAATATGTATATATAAAGCCACACTGTAGAATTGAAATACAACGAAACAGCTATCTGTTGATGACACTAATCAACGTTCCCTTATTCAGGGTTGAGCACTCTTCAAGTGAGGTAACTATTTCATTATAAGCTTATGCAATGCTCTTCCAGCGTAGGAATAGAGCACTCTGGTGGATGGGGAATATATGCACGAGTAAATATATCACTTAAATTCAACCTTACTGACCGTCCAGTTCTGTGGGGCAGAGATAAGATGCCAGCCTGTTGGTCTGAAGTGAAGGTTTCGATCCTACCTCGTGGTACTGGATGGGATAATGGATAGTCTATAGCCACACTGAAGAGTTGTAATACAACGAAACAGCTGTCTGTGGATAACACACACACACATATATATATATATATATAAGGATTTAGGGAAAATAAACAAATGAAATGTGGCTCGTAAATGTTTCTCTGTACTGGTACGATTGTATTTTTTTCATCAAGTTTAATATATTTTTATAACTTGAATTAATGTTTTTTTTAATGTTGAACAAGCATTTTAAATGAAAAATCGTATACGGAAAAGCCCATAGAGACATTTTGATTTAATGAATAAATAAACCTTATCAGCGTACATTACAAAACACTACTTATATTGCTCACACGCAGAAACTATTACTTAAGATTTTTGGCTCTGGAGCCACCGTTGCCACCATAGGCAGATGGGCATTCTTCGGTGAAGAGAAGCAAATGGCTTGATTTGCCCGAAATTTCATACTGTTTTGCTCGAATTTGGGCTTGCACGCCTATAGATGCCACCCAACTTTTTATTTATTCAACAGAGTTGTATTCAAGAGAGGCAAAATCGTCAACAAAAAAAAAAGAGGGCAGCTATTGATATGCGTGGGGCCTCGTGACCGTTACTATCTCCCCCTCTTGTCACCAAGAAAGGACCCGCCCAGCTGATACCACCTGCTCAAGCGCCCACAACCCACATTAAAGGTTTGGGAGAAAAAACATGCAGCCCTTTACTATGACTTCCCGCTCAACCAACGCGTCGGTTGTTACTTGAAAACAAAGCCAAAAACGTAATCGGAGAGACGCCCACGCAAAAGGTCAGACACACACGAGATATAAATAAAACGAGAAGCAACGGCACAATTTGAAAAACAAACAAAAAGATGAATCTTTTGGCTTCCTCTGTCCCATAATAATTGTTACATTTACATATAGAAATGTATACAGAAATGCAATAACTATGACGGGACATACGTAGTGATATTTAGTGATATTTTCTGGAACAGATTTTATGGTAGACCTTTTCTCTAGATTCCTGTAATTATTTTAGATAATCACATGACTTCCAAATGTTTATTGTTGACTTGTACATGAATAGAATCTCCTGTTTATCCAAGTATTTATCAAGTTTGTTGTTGAATGGCTACATATTTTTGGAACGCACTATTTTAATAGATAGACTAGTCCATATCCGTACTATGCAGACATTGAAACTACTTTATCGTGTATCCAGCCTGGATCTTTTCTTGGTACATTTTCTAATTGTTCCCCTTATTTAATATTATCGCTACCCCAGTCCCATAATAGTTGTTACATTTGTTACGTATAAATTTATATAAAAATGTAGCAATTATTGTTGGACCAAAGTAGTATTAATTATTGACTAATCTCTTCTCCATCTTATTGTGCGTAGCTTGTTTTCACAACTTTCTAGGTCAAATCCCCGAGAATACCCCGAGAGTAAATAGTGTAAGTAATTTCATTTACTTTTGCTCCTCTAAATTTTGTCCGGCTACTGGGGTGCAGATGCACTTACTGTTACCGGTACGGAAAATGGAATGAGCGAAACGAGTTCGAGCTCCAGCAGGGGCAGTTTGTCTTCTCTTCGTATAAATGTCCCTGACAGAACAAAATCAACGTGTCTGGTATCGTGCAACATGGAAAACAAATTTTGCTTTTTACTTCAGGCTAATCCTTTTTTTTTTTTTTTTTTTGTCAAACCCCAATAATTGAGTTTTGGCTTTTAAAAAAAATTAACAACAATGACGGATGACAATGACAGGACCAAAAACCAGTGATACCATGTACGAATAACAGTAATGTACGCAGAAACTGACGACGAATTCACTCCCACTTCTGAAGCCAAACTGAGGACATGTTTCATCAAAGATTTCAAATCCACAGGATATTCTTATAGAGTAGTTGAAATGGGACACGTAGTTTCCAGAATTATATTGTACGGAGAAATTAATTCCGTTTTGTTTACCTTTTTGATTTTAATGAAGCAATGAGTTTGAACCTAGCGCAGCCAAGCTTGTTCATCTTGCTGTTGTTGAGGATCTGGCTATCCTTTTTATTCCTGCCACTCCCTGCCAAACATTAATGAAATATTTCCCTGCAAAAACTATCGTTGCCACGTCTCAATACCACTTGTTCTAAGACGTTGAAAAAAAAGTGTGGCAGGGAGTTTGTTAATATTTGAAAACGATTAGTATCTAGATGTGGCTGAGAATGGCAGGCTGTGGCAGGGATAAAAGGCACCTCTCCTATGATCACTGCAACTTTGGTATATATAATAAATAGATTTGGAGATATATAAAACTTGTCGGTTTGGCTCAGTCGGTAAGAGAGCTGCACGTCTAACGATCACTTAATCGTGATTTCAGAGCGAGTAGTCATTCTTTGAGTCAATTGATTCTCATACTTGTAAAATATTGCTATAGGGGAATACTCCGCAAGTATTATTTTCAATGAAAACCGTACATAGATATTTTTTGTGCTTTTTGATCTTGAAAAAAAAATAATGAAATATATATTCTATTGTGACATCATTAGCAATGACACTACATCCCTTCCTTCCTATTTCTGTTTTCTGACAGACCGACCGACCGACCAAAAAGCATGTAATAGAAATGTGTAGACACGTCTGAAAAAATATTGGAAACCCGAGCTGCTTCCCAGTCAAACGTAGTACGACATTTGCCTTCCAGCAATGCATGTAACCTTGGAAAAAACACTGAGATCGCTGTGTACGAAGGAATTACTTCCAAGGAGACTGTGGAAACTACGTATTTGATTTTTTTCTTCGTGGCCAAATACCCCGAGTATTGGTGTAGCACCTCGTATATTCATAAATGCCTATGCCAGTTCAGGTATTCCCCGCTTCCCGAAAGTTTGTTTCAAGCCACCTTTTTCGTTTTTACGAAAAGAGACGAGCATGCGGAAAATAGCCTACCGGCGTTTATTTCGCAGCGAGTCGTTATAGAGGCAGCACACACCCATTTCTTCTCTTTTCTATACCACAGTCTTCTGTGTCGCCATTTTTTACATCTTGGAATGCCTAATAACTATAAATATATAAATTGATGGAAATTACTTCTTCGCTTTACGCCATTTCCGAAAAACAAACACCGACAGCAATTGCTGCTTATGGTCTTTTTTTTTCTTGTTAAGCAAACTTTCGAAAAGTGATGGATTGTGGTATTGTACAAACATTGGTACAGAAATGTATTGGAAATGATTTATTGCAGTGTTACTTACTCAAATTTGATATTTCCGTCTAAAACTGGATGAAAAATTACTGCAAATAGGCTAAAACTTTTGTATTTTCGGCTCATTTTATGGCTAAAGATGTTTTTATACTCATTTAAAGCCCGATGATCAAAATAAATGTACTGAGACTCCAGAACGAGTAATTAATAAAACAAATCATGCAGTTGCTTGTATTAAGTCTACCAGATCTGTAGTTAATATACTGAAAAGAAAATTAGTTTTTGATTTCAAAAATACTCCTAAAGCAAGAGTTTCGCTTAAAATTCCGCTTATCGATCTTAAAATTATGTAAAAAAAATTTTCCTTATGTAGTTTTCCCTATGTAGTTTGGTCTGCTTTGACTGACTTTAAAAAAAGTGTTTGCAAAAAACTGAATCTTCCCCATTTTTAGCTAACTTTATGGCTAAAAATATTGTACATATACATTTATATATATATATATATATATATATATATATATATATATATATATATATATGTTTTGTTTTGAGTTGATTATGAAATGAAATTCATCCGGCTAATATTTGTTTCGAATTTCAAGATTTTTATCGACTAGATAGGGAGTAAAATCAGCTAGATCTCGCCTAAATATGGCTGATTTGGCGTCCTTGATTTATTATGGTAGGTCTGAGCCCGACAACGTCTTAGACGTCACGTGGTTGTCTCAAGTTTCGAGCGAGAGAAGAGAAAACAAGATTCTTGCATGTGAACAATAAACAATCGTCGTTCGCAACTTATTTACGCATAAATAAAAAACACTTGGTGACAGCGCAGTAGTTAGAGCAGAAAATCTAAAGCCTCGGGTTTAAATCTTGTAGACAGGAAACGTTTTGATGTTTGATCCAAGTAATTAATGGTAGAGGGTTGGATGGAGAGGATCGACAAAGAAGGAGATTATGTTGGAAAGAAAAATTGCAACGCGAAATGATCGCCGGTGGTGTACGATTGTATAGAATATATCCGACATTATGATGATAGAGACAATGTGGCAACCAATTTTTATTTAGAATAAGTTTTATTCTCATTTTTGTGACATGTTTCACTTGATGGAGAAAGCTTCCTCGGAATTGAATAAAAATAAAAATACACACACGCACAAACGCATGCGTGCACGCATATATACACACATATATATATATATATATATAGAGAGAGAGAGAGAGAGAGAGAAAGAGAGCGAGAGAGATAGTTGATAATATGTTTTCTCAATTTGTGAGAATACAAACAGAAAAAGACAGAAAATCGATTGTAGATGTTTAATCACGGTACTCAATGTTCAATACAGTAAGTAGACCTATTGATACATGAAAATTACAAGGATATATACACGGCAAATGTTAACATTTCGTGCCTTTTGCACTCATTAGCAACTGACAATATGTTGTTTCCTGAAAACAAAAGCCCATTTTGTACGTATGGAATCCTCACAACAATTTTTTTCAGCCTTTTTCGTGATTATCAAGTGAGTTGTCATTAAAATCTATACGAGATCTTATTCAAGACCCTGTTTTGTACGTCCTTTGTCACCAGCGTTCTGGATTTGAATTTTAAATGCTTTATCTATTATGGTCATTAGAATCCTACTAGAATGTACTGATAGTTTACAATACTATTGGAGTTTACTACTTCAAGGTTAGAAAAGTATACACACACACACACACACACACACACATATATATATATATATATATATATATATATATATATATATATATATATATACTCTTCGGTATCGAATATGTAAGCAGCAAATTTTTCTCTGTGAACCGCTCAAAATATTTTTCAATTTTTCTTTTGGGCATCGCACATGTAAACAGCAATTTTTTTTCTGTGAACCGCTACATAAAACTTACCATGATTTTCTACAGAAAATAATTTTGAACGATTGAAGTTGATTGAGGACTTTTGGGAACATGGTGTGAACAGACATCAGTTAATGCATAAATGCATGGGAAAGTATTTCCCAATCGAAAAAAGATTCATGGATCCTCTCCATAATCTAACCTATTATTCCTTATTCCATGGCTTAGCCTTGCAAAAAATACCATTGGAATTCAATGCAGACTTTCGGAAATATCGTGTGAACACACAGCTGCGATGAGAGGGTTGGGATCCGCCCCAAATATGATCACTTCTTTTCTATATCATGGACTACTTTTTCACAATATTTCATTAAAATTCACGAAGAACTTTTGAAACGATCCGACAATATATAAGGCTTTTAAAATTTCGATGTCTCCACGCATCTCAATAACACGCTTTTCGGTGGATCGGACGGTTCAAGTTACGTTCAGCAACAGAAAGAGGGAGAATGTGTGACGTCATTAAAAGAACATCTGTTCTGATCAATAAATGACGCCTCAAACGTTTGTTTTATAGTGTTACCCAGTATCGTTTGCTATTGATAGCTAAAACTGTTCTAAAAAATGGCTAAAATTCCGCTAAACTTTATCATTTCAAGCCTACTCTATAGCTAGAATATCATATATACTTATTTAAAGCCCTCTTATTTAATAAAATAAATAAATAAATAACCATATACCAAGATTCCAGACAAAATAATAATATTTATTTTAATAGCTAAATTTTCAGTTAGACCATCCTCACCTTCCTCTTCCTTATCCTCTCACTACTACTACTACTACTACATCGTTTAGAATGTCTTTGAAATCAGAAACCACAGACATGGACGTAAGGATGGTGGACCCATCGTTGAACTTACGGTTCTTTTTTTTCTTTGATCATAGGGTGCTCGTTTCTCAACTGAGTCTGTTGGTTACCCACTTGTCAAATGTATTCTTTTTTTTTTCGACGAGGCGCACATGCAGTTTGATTATTTAAGCGATGGGCCCTCGAGAAGGGGGTACAGGCTGTTCATCGCACTGGTTCCTGCAAGTCCCAAGAGGACCTGGACGTGTAGAAAGAGACAAAGAGAGAAACAGAGAGAGAGAGAGAGAGAGAGAGAGAGAGAGAGTTAAAGGAAGACCCAGAATCATACTTTCAAGTCGATACGATGTATTGATAAATAAAATTGTTTACCATGGAGCGAATACAGTTCGGCGTGCAGAAGGGGTTTAATGGCTGATGGAAAAATAATGGCTGGTGGTGGTGGATGAAAATGGCTTCGCACTGTCTTATAAAATTCCTCTTGTAGCCCCCGCCTGTGCTAAAACTAAACACAAACATCTGACACATTCGAAACAAATCACATTCGAAACGAGTTCATCCCCAACAATTCACTGCTAACAATTCACCGCCAACAATTCATCCCCAGCAATTCTCTGTCAACAATTTATCCACAACAATTTATCCCCAATGATTCACTGCCAACAATTTACTGCCAACGATCCACCGCCAACAATTTATCCCCAACAATTCACCCCCATCAATTCATCGCCAACCATTACCCCACGAACAATTCAAAATCAAAAAAGATGAACCTCAAATTGAAAAAGTTGAACTTCAATTTAAAACAATGATTTCTGTTATGAGATTTTTAATTTCATAATTATGAAGCGATGCAGTATTGGTTAAAAAATACCAACTAACCAACAATATAATCACAAAGACAGATAATTAGAAACTAGAACCAGTTCACACATTGTCTCCCATTAGGTGTTCTAGGTAGGATCAAAACGCTTTTGTACGTGATTGTATTTTTTCATTCGCAAAAGGGAGATTATAGCAGCCATTGATTTACCGATTACTTCTCCCTGGTAACACTATCTGTACTCCGTTCGGGTAACTAAGGGTGGTGCTGGAGCCACCCAGGGTTTCATGGCAACCTTCACAACGATCCTGTACGCTTTGAACGCCCACTTGAAGAAGCGCTGCCTTCCATTTGGAATTTTTTCAAAAAAAATTGAAACTCAACTTTTTTTAAATTGAAATATAACTTTTTAAATTGAAGCAAAAATGGTGCAGACCTGACACAAGAAAATGGATCATATTTTCGGAATCAGCATCGCAAATTACATAAAGCAAACCAAAAGACATAAAAAGATTTGTTATTGACCAATGTGATAGATAATAAAGAAAATGGGTCAGTGTTTTAATAGTGACTTCAATGTAAGTAACTTGGAATGTTTCTTAATGATAATCAGCTATGTTTCCGTTCAGCAAAGCTTTTGAGAAAATGTATTATTTATAATGACTTTTTGGGGGGAAGAAACTCTCCAAGAATAATAATTAAATAAAGATTTCTCTCAATTCGGAACATTGAAACATTGGCCATAACAAACTTTTTCTTAGTATCAAAGCAGACGATGCGGAGGGGACTATTTTTACATTCGGATTTCTTCAGTCGCTCCAGTTTCTGACATTTCACAAGGTCTCGCCTCCCACGTTGTTGTCGCCCATTTGTTCAAGCAATCATCTCACGTCGACGCTTTACTTTATCCCCAGACCGAAGCACCGACAACCATAAGAAGGCCTTTTTCTCAACACCGCTCTACCAACCCCGCGAAGGAAACTGCCACTGCGTCTTAAATTGGCGTTCCTTTGCACTCGTGGGCATGGCTGACTGACAGAACAGAGGACTGGATCCTGTGATATCCCAGGCTCTTGAATCACGGTGCTTTTCTTGATTGACGGAGGGGACACAGGGCTGCCTGCTCTAGCGAGCGTTGCGATCCTATGGGTGAAGCAAGCCTCTACAGATAGCTAGTTCAGGGCATGTTAGGGGTACCTTGATTCAACGAATATATCTACAATGTTATTTTCGGCTAATTTGAAGTATAAACAGTTGAACAATGAGAATTTTAGTATCATATTGATAGTGAGAGAAAGCCATTCCTCCATCCAAAGAAAGTAAGCGAACGCCGTTCCCACGCGTTCCCACTGAACTTCGTCACTGGACTTTTTATCAAGCACTCACCATGGAGAACAGGGTTGCTTTATTGGGATCCAAACTTTATCTCCGGCTTACCTAACACAGGCATTAGAATAACGCAGAACTTGGAAATCAAGCAAGTGTGGGGGCATAGGTTCAAGCTTTTTATCTCTATTGAAGGTTGCTATTGAATATCTGCTTTTAGGCTCGATCGATTTCCAAATTCGTCGCTATTCATATACGTGTGTTTGGTGAGTGTCTGGGATAAAGCTCGGTTTATTTCCTTTCGTAGCCTGATCAGTGAAGTCTGTTTGAGAAGGGTTGGAGTTTAATTTTGCGATGGCTGAAGCCAGGAAGAGAGCCAAATGTTCTGAACATAAATGAATGAAGGAAACGAAACGCATTCAAGCACAATAAAAGTCTTAAATTGTCCGGCTGATTTCTTCTCTAGAGTCAAAATGTCAGTCTCTGTCATTCAGCAATATTCATTTTTATTTTTTCATAGTTGCACAACAAATGTATACGGTTTGCCTAACGGTTAATGCCAGCGAAATGGAATCGGCGGACTGAGTTCAAATTCTGACAAGGATAATATGCGTTCACTTCGCATCAATGCCCCCGAGAACGACAGTTCATTTCTCTTCTAGCTGTGGATAGATAGCATGGCAGTTGGAGCCCTTTAGCCCGGGAAGGTAGTCCATCTTTGTACAATTGATTTCTGCATCGCCGTGGATAGTTCAAGAGGTCATGACATAGTCATTGCTTCGTGTCATGCGATACGGAAGCAACTGAACTGAGCGGAGATCATGTCTGTAAGGACGTTTTGATCCAGGCTCAAAACATCCATTTACGATCACTATCAGAAACCATCGACCAAAACCGTTAATATGAGTTTCTTCAGTATTTAAGTTTGTCTGGTTGGCTGGCTATGTATGTATCACACGCACAAGCTGAACCGATCGGGTAAGAGGCCAGAAGAAAAAAACATTTACTCCTTATGTCTAGGAAAGAATGTTTTTGGTTCTTTGAAATCCTCCCTCTAAATAGTTTTTTAGTGTTTTTTTTTTTGTGCGAGTGTGTGTGTGTGTGTGTGTGTGTGGTGAGAGTCAATTTGCAATATAAGTTTATGCTAAATCGATCCTCAAATTTGCATTCATGCTTGTCTTTTAAAATTTCGGACTTTTCTTTAGTGATAACTACCAACAATAAAAAGATGAGAGAAATAACTTATTCATTGATTACTCCTCTTTTCAATTTCTAAACTGATCACCTCTAACACGACATGTTGCCAAGAGACAGTTTCTATTGAGTGACGAACCAGACTTGTAGCCTAATTTTTTTTTCAAAACAAGCGGTGTCACTTAGAATTATCAAACTCCTGTTCAAGTCATAGGCTTGAGTTGACTTTGTTTCTCTCTAAAAACAAGAAAAACAATCCTCGCTTAAGTTAGTGGAGTGATATCTTCACTCTCCGTTTATCACGTCATGTTAAACCAAACTTGTATGTAAAATGAACATTAACTTACCGTGATTTGAAATCATGACCAACTGAGCCAAACTGAGAATGTATATATATATATATATATATATATATATATATATATATATATATATATATATATATATATATATATATATTGCATAATTGCAACAATCATCTTCGTTTGGAATTAAAATACGGATGGAGTTTTAACCCAGCAACAGCCAGGCTTGTTAATTTTTCCCTGATGTTCATTTCATCTTAATTTCAATTGGTTTTTATCACAACTCTCAGACTGTCATTCCACCATTATTAGCGAGCAGCGTGGATAAGGGATAACGAATTCGCCGTCGTCGAGATTCGAACTCGCATCTATTATCCTTGGTGAATCAAATCTAAGTTTCTAACATTGCCATTATTTTAAAGATGAGATGCACATAACTGGTGGGTCAGAAGTAGATTATTGAATTATCCTTACGTGACCTCTGTTGGTCCGACAAACTGGATAATTCGGTTCTGGAATCTAAGGTGCCAGAAAAACTGCATTTATTTTTCTTGACTTTTGTGATTTACTCTTTCAAGACTTACCTATTAAAGGATCTCAAGTCCGAATTTTCCAAATTTTGGAGAACAAGAATCATGATGGGATATATTTGTCTCATTAGACTTTTATTCCAGTACATATTTGTCACAGTTGACATGAATGAATCACCATAGCCCGAGCATGTACCAGATCTAATTGTGTAAAAAAATCCAATGCAATCCCGAACAAAAAAAAAAAAAAGATCTTTTATCAAAAATTATCTAAAATATACCAGCACATGATCTGGGCTTTTTTGGTTCAAAATGAGCACGAAGACCAGAAAAAAAAAAAGAAAAAAGGAAAGAAAGCAATTGAAAAAAAGAAATGAAAGGCCGTTTTTAGATAGTGCTTAGTGATGTACTCATGCACTTATTCAAGGTTGTAGCCTCAAAAATGTGACACCCGTAAACGTACACATAGACGGGCAAACAAAGAGAGAAGAATCCGTAGCCCACTTGACTGGTTGGTCGGGTGGGTCATTGGGCTTGGGTGGTTTGATATTGAATTTTCATATAAGACGCGTAGAAATTGCTATGGAAAACAAATATGTCTTGGAATGCAACTGATTTACGCAAATGATTGAGCGATTTTAAAAGCCGAGAAAACCTCATTTACTTTATTCTTCGTGACAAATATGTCCCAGTAGACTCCCCCCACCCCAAGATCTACTGGCCAAAAGGTATCTGAGAGTAACTTCATTAGTGGGCCATCAGTCATCTAGTTTTTATTCACCTTTTGGCACCTGGGTCCATTTGAACCTCTGCATCACCCTCTCACAGACCCTGATATATATATATATATATATATATATATATATATATATATCGAACAGAAAATTAGAGTCCAGTTTTACAATATTGTTTCATTATATACAGCAAGTTCAAAATACCTTTTTTCTCGAAACTCTTTGATTAATTTCAATTTGGGAAAAAAGTCTCTTTCATTTTCTTGCTGATCCCATTTTCTTCAATTTCAATATAGCGATATGTATTGGTAATCAGTGATATTTCATCAGTTCTGGGGAAGAGCTGCTGGATGCAATACGCAGAACTGATCCATTCCGGCTTATTGAGGCTCAAGAACGACATCATATATCTTAAAATGATTGATAGCATAATCTCTTACAAAGGTACAAACACTTCCCCTCCCACAGAAATATTCACATTCTCCTCTTTAGCATCGAAATATAAACAGCTGATGCTTCTCTGTGAACCGCCACAAATATCTTTCTCTGAAAAAGATGTCTGATTCCCGTCGAAATGCATCGGACTACGCCGACGGATGAAAAAATTGAGATGTAACACCTATCTCTTGAGTTTCTCTCTTCACCTTCCAATTGTCGTTTTCATCTACATTCTGTTGGATCACTCCACGTACAAAATACAAACATATTGTGTAAACTATGTAATAATGACTCCGTATTTTGTTCAATGCTGCATGTTTAAGGAACATATCTAGAGCGTTAAACGCGGTAATTTAGCTTTATACGCAAGTCATGTGTTCGTAAATAGAGACATTGCAGCCTTCGTTTAAAATGACACATCCGACAACATTCCCCTCTCTGAAAAACCTTCAATAAAGTAAAAAGATAAAATAGAAAAAATAATAATAAATGAATGTATGAAATAGAAATAAATAAATAAATGATTAGAAAGCGCGAAGGGGGTTGCACTGATTGTTGGACGAGGATTGGGGGTCTGCACATGTAGGTTGGAGCCCTATTTTTCTCTGTGTGCTCAGTGATATTTCATAGGGCGGCTGGCTTTCAGGTCGACGGGATATCCACACTGCCTAGCAGTAAACAGCAACAAAAACCTTGTCTGGAGGTTGGTAATGGGTCCAATGAGGATGATGGTTAATAGTGTTCGCAGATTTGCCTCCATTTCGCTAACTCCAATTGTCTGCGCCCCGGGGCATCCTGCATATTACACGAATGAAAATCCCGCCTATGTGTGTGTGTGTGCACTTGTGCCTTTAGCTCAGGGGTTAGAGCAGAGCTTTCCAAACTCTTTGCATTGGCGGCAAACTTCTCGAAAATACGTTTTTTGCGGCGTATTACTTATAAGTTTTATCAGCCGGGCCAATTATATAATGTCATCCCAGCAGTTCAAGTGACTCAGGAGAAGTATGTATGGAAAGATATATAAAATTCTATTCAATTTCGCGACGCATCGAGAGATTATCAGCGATACACAGTTTTAGAAATCTTCGCTTTAAAGATGGTGCAGAAAGGCATAGCAATCTTCACTGCAGACATGAAGATGCACATGCAAATTTTTACTTGCGTTAATATACATATGCAAAATTGACCAATCACACACTATTGGTCCAATGGCACCAATTCCCTCAGGTTGTAGAAAAGTTGGTACATCGTCATTTGTATGACAGCTTTGTTATCAAAATCAATCAGTCTCCAACACTTTATTTAAATCTAACTAAAATTCATTTTTCAAAAAATCAATAAACTTTACATTGTGATTACTTTGAATTAAGTGTTTCGGCTGAGCTTTCCAAACACTTTGCATTGGCGACACACTTCTTACAAATAATTATTCTGAGACACATTGCTTCAGCTTTTGTTATACAAGCTAAATATACAATATCATTCCAGCAGTTCAACTGACCCAGGAAGAGATATACAAAATTGTAATCAATTTTCCGATACGTCCAGAGATGATCGGTGACACACTGAGTACAGAGTCGCAGCACACAGTTCGGAGATAGAATTGTGTGAGGACTGTCCTGAAAGTATCTAGCCATTTTGAATATCTCGAGAACCCGTTGTGCGGCCTTGATGTAACTTGGCAACCAGTCATTATGCATGAATAAATTCTCCTGTGAACTTACTCAGTCGGCGATGAGACACAATTGAATGAGTTTGTTTACCGTGTGGTTATGTGCTTTCTGAACAGCCTGCAGTGCTATACTAAGGCCCAATTCGTTGTCACTCGTTCCCATACAATAAACAAAGAAATAAAAATGAATATAAATGAGACAGAGCCCTTTAATCTAGAAATACAATTGACGTTAGGATACGATCTTATCATTTAAAGTGCACTTGCGGGTAATGCTCAATGGTAAGTCGTAAGACTGCCGGTACGAAGTTTCAAATCTTGAGCTCAATTGGTGACACTTGTTACAACAAACAGGACCTCGTTTCAGCTTATTTATCTGATGTTTCTTCAGAATAGATATTAAAAACATCCAATTAAAAGTGTCAACATCCACATAGGTTTCTTCAGTTTTTAAGTTGGTCTGTATGTATCACGCGTACAGGCCGCACCGATGGAACAAGAGGGCTGAAATATTGAATATTTACTTCTTATTATGTCTAGAAAAGAAAACTTTTTTGAATCCTCCCCATAGGCTTTAGGGAAGGGTCAAATTTGCAATGTAAGTTTATGCTAAATCGGTCATTTTGCACCATCCACGTCTGTTTTTTTTTAAATTTATTTTTGTAAATTCGGACCTGTTTTGAGTGATCCCTGTTAAACAAAAGACGAAAGAAGTAACATGTTAATTAATCACCACCTTTTGCTAGTTTTGTATTCTATCGCCCTTACGCGACATAATGCCAAAAGACGTTTTCTATTGAGTGACTAACAAGGTTTGTATAATTTATGAGTTTTTGTCAAGGCAAGAAATCGGATTATCTTGGGTAGAATTTATAGACCGTTTTACTAATGCCTGGATTTGGAATAGTTTAATCCTGTGAACTTTTTGGCCTTTCCTCTCCCCTGTGTGAATTCCACTCGAATCGATTTCCAGCTTTCAAACAAGATTCTGATGTTCTTGGTTCCTCTCCTGGCGATATCAGATGATTAAGACATATAACTATGACGGAGAGGAGTTAATTGTGCATGGATCTGATTCAAAATTTAATCAGTTCTCTCGAAGCCTATTGTCTACCTTTTCATTAAATGTCATTGAAATCAATTGATAACATTTGTGGACAGTCATTAGAGAATACACAAATGTAATTGAAAAAAAAAGAAGGAAAATACCTATAAATAAAAAAATCAATCCTGGATCTGCCCCAAAATTTCATCACCTCTTTTGTACCCTATTTCTCAACCTACCGCAAAATTCCATTGAGATCCATTCAGTACCTTCAGAGATATCGTGTGGACAGACATGGAATTTTGGTGATATGAAGTCGTTCGGACAAACAATTACGATATTGGTCTTGCGCACCAACGTAGCAAGACGGTCGAAAATTTAACATTCATTCACTGTCTGGAAAAATCTTTTTTTGCCCGCCCTCCCGCAGCCTTTAAGGGGGGGTCCAATTTCCAATGTAAATTTATGCTAAATTAGTTCTTTTATTTATGCCTGGTAGGATTCATACTTGTTCTTTTTTTTGTTAATTCGAACCTGTTATCATCATCATCATCATCATCATCATCATCATCATCATCATCATCATCATCAGTCTTTTAACGTCCATCGTTGGACATAGACCTTCCCCAGGATTTGCGACACTTCTCTATCATGGGCGTCGTGAAGCCAGTACTTCCTGAACTTGTCTAGCTCGTCTCTCCATCTAATATTCTGCCGGTCTCGGTTCTGCCTGTGATATCGGGGTATCCATGTCGTGAGTCGCGATGTCCATCGGTTGTCTGCCATTCTTGCAACATGGCCAGTCCACCGCCATCACTGTTCATCAAAAGGCGTGAGAACTAACATATTGATTGATTAACATTTATTCTCTCCAAAACTTTGTTCTGTCATCCAAAACGAGCTTGCTGCCAAAAGACGTTTGTCACGTGACAATTTCTATTGAGTGACTAACCAGACCTATACAATTTATTTGCTTTTGTCAAGGCAAGAAATCGGATTATCTTGGGGTAGAATTTCTAGATCGTTTTACTAATACCTGAATTCGGATTAGTTTAATCCTGAGAACATTTTGGCCTTTCTGTGAATTCAACTTGAATTGATTTCCCACTCCTGAACAAGATTCTGATGTACCTTGGTCCCTATTCTTACAGTCCCCTTTGTTGTCAAAGAATATTGGGTGTGAACTGGCTTTCCAAGGTTTGCCATTGCTGTCTATGTACTACAGGTGACCGGTTTTGCAAACTACAAAATCGTTCGGGATGATCAACGACTCAGCATCAGGATGGTTCCAGTAAACGTCTCCATGAATAAATAGACTGATTGCACAAGGGATAAGAAAGCCCAAAGAGTGTGCATGCCTCTGCCAATGCCATTGTTTGGGGAAGTAATTATGCATGGAGCCGCCCCAAAATTCAATCACTTCCTCCGTGTCTTATTGTCCACCCGTTCAAAAGATTTACTTGAAATTCATTCAATAATTTTAGAGATATCGTGTTGACAGACAGGAAAGTTTGGACATCTAATTACGACGCAAGGAGAATAATTGTGTATGGATATACTCCGAAATTCAATCAGTTCTTCCGCGGTCTATTGTCGACCCTTCCCCAAAATCTGAATGAAATTCCTGGATAACTTTCAGAGATATCTCGCGGACATGAAAACAACGTGGTAATATTGTGTGGCTTTGACAAATAACTGCATTGTAGGGGGGGGGACTGTACAAGAATCTGCTCCAAAATTCAATCAGTTGTTCCAGAGCTTATCGTTCACCCTTCTACAAAAGTCATCGAAATCCATTGATAGCTATTGGAAGTATCGTATTGCATGAAACTACAGCGATATCCTTCGGTTTGGACTTATCACTACGACGTAGGTGTATAAATATGCATGGACCCGCTCCAAAATTTTACCACGTCTTTTGTATCTCATTGCTTAACCTTCCGAAAAGTCTCATCGAAATTTAGTACTTTCGGATATATTGTGTGGACAGACGAACGAATAGACGGACGAACAGACGCGACGGAATACACACAGTTTATTTCAACTTCGTTGACAAAGTTGGATAAAGAGCTGCATAAACTTCAAAGCCCCTTCAAAAGATAGCAGGGAGAACTTTTGCATCACCTTCACGTATAATAGTCTTTTCAGAATTACTTTCATCTTCTCTGATGAGTTGAAACCACACGTGTATGTCGGTGTAAATAGGTGTCAAGCATACTGTGAAAGTCCCTGCTACATGCGGTTCTCACCTT
The DNA here is from genome assembly GCA_963457665.1 of Thysanoteuthis rhombus. Lineage (NCBI taxonomy): Eukaryota > Metazoa > Mollusca > Cephalopoda > Oegopsida > Thysanoteuthidae > Thysanoteuthis > Thysanoteuthis major. The sequence continues at coordinate 28,891,398 of OY735232.1, forward strand.
GTCCCTATTCCCCGAACCATTGGGTAAGTCTTCTCATGTCTCAATAATGAACATTTTACATACCAGAGTGGGGCGTGCACACACACACATACACATTCACACACACACATACACATTCACACACGCACACACAGCTAGTTAGCTAAATGAGCAGATTGAGATCGATAGATAGATAGATATGAACGGATTGTGATAGATAGATAGATAGATAGATATGAACAGACAGAGAATAGATAGATAGATAGATAGATAGATAGATAGATAGATAGATATGAACAGACTGAGAATATATAGATAGATAGATAGATAGATAGATAGATAGATAGATATGAACAGATTGTGATAGATAGATAGATTGATAGATAGATAGATATGAGTGGGATATAAACACACTCACATACACACATACACGCAAACATAGACACAGACACACACATACACATAAAAGCACTGAACGACCGAGTTCAACTCTGAATATCAATAACATATATATTTACATAGATCTTTTGTGAATAGCGTACAGCTTGGATAAAACAGAATCATCAGAAGTACTTTGCTTTATTACACACCACTAGAGATTTTCAACTCATACGTAATCAAATGCACACATGTATATACACAGGCACTATGATATAATATCTGACATCTGTCCCCCACTCAGGCAGAGCTTACCCCTGTATCCCACCTTTCGTTGATTTGAATAAAGTGACATTGTCACGTTAAATAACTTATATCGTTGTAATATGTACACGTTAATGTATAGTGTACGGTAGTGCGTCTGACATCCCCAAGGGAGTATTACGGTCGCTGTCGAAGCCCCAGTTTCTGTTGCATTAGTTTTGTAATCCTGGCAATTCAAAAGTCTGGTTGAGACCAGGACTTCATACCTACGAGTTATTGATAACCATCCCCTTGGTGGGATGCAAGTCCATCCTAATCACACAGCTCAGAGTGTATTCAATTAGCCGCTGGATGCACAAGGCAATTCGATGTGCAGCGTGCTATATATATATGATGTATAGATAAGAATAGTGAAATACCACCCAAAATACTCACGTGCACTCTCAATTAAACCATTTTCTGTACACTCTAACCATTTTTTTTTGCTCTCGGGACTCCTCCCTTTCCGGTACCTAGATTCGAGGCTAGTCAGACTAATGGTTAACCCGACAATGCGCTGATATCAAATACGATTGGTTAAAAAATGCCACGTTCTACTAAGAAGTTTTATACTTGACTCGCATACTTGCCTATATACGCAGTTGTTGATGGAAATTTAGTTCAAGACGAAATAAACAGTTCTTACAAACGATCTTTTCATATGTTATGTTTATTTCTGTGTACTTCTTGCGGAGAACAGGACTGCTTTGCAGTTCCATCTGTATTCTTACACGATGGGGTTGCTCGCCTGACGCACAAGGGCTACAGAGTTCCCACTGACTTGTTATTTACCCACAATTAGGGAGATAAATGTATTCATGCCTATCATAAGGGCATTAGTGTGAAGTGGGTGTAAGCAGCCTCGAACATACATTTTTCGTCTCAGTAACCGCTACGTATCTCTTGTCTGTATATATATATATACCAGCGTTTCCCCCCAAAACTCTTCTGAGCTACTGCCTTTTTTAGAATGTATAATCCATTTGCGCCCCCTGGATTAATATTGATATATTGAACATTAAATTTTGATAGAAAAAAAAAACAGGTCAGGTAAGCCTAAACTAAACTAAATTAAAAACCAATGGGGGTTGTAAACATAAGGGGTAAATGTTGAAAATTTCATCCTTTTTCGCTCCGTTGGTATGAACCGTTCGCGTGATACTGTCCCTTAGCCTGCCATACAGACCTGCTTGAAAACTGAGAGAAACCTATGCTGACTGTTTTGGTGACAGTCTTGGTTTAACGATTTCTGATGGATACCTCCTACGTCTAAAGTCTTATGTCTGTTGATTTCATCATCATCAGTCTTTCAACGTCCGTCGTTGGACATAGACCTTCCCCAGGATTCGCCACATTTCTCTATCATGGGCGTCACGGTGCCAGTACTTTCTGAATTGGTCTAGCTCGTCTCTCCATCTAATATTCTGTTAGCCTCGGTTCTGCCTGTGATCTCGGGAAATCCATGTCGTGAGTCGCGATGTCCATTGGTTGTCCGCCATTTGTGCAACATGGCTAGCCCAGTGCCATTTGAGCTTTTTAATGGATTCTATGATGTCCCTGACTCTTGTTTTCTCCTGTATGTACTATGCCGTCTTGTGGTCTCTCCATGCGAGGCTCAGCATAATTTTTTCATGTGCAAGTTGCATAGTTCTCAATTTGCGGGCCTGTCTCTTGGTTAGGTTCCATGTTTTAGCTCCATAAGTGACTATTGGGAGGATGCATTGGTTATACACCTTTCTCTTTAGGATTAATGGGTTCTTCTTATTTTTGAAGGTTGAGCTAGCTCTGCCAAAGGCTTGCTCTCCTAGTGTGATTCTTTGCTTGATTTCTTCTTTTGAGGGTCTTGATTTATTTATGAATTATGAATAAGGGAATTCTTAAAATTAGAAGGATAGACAAAAGTTCAAACAACTTAATTGTGAAAACAGCTTTTCAGACATGCGACTTTATGTATAGGAGATATCTTTTTTGAGATGAGGTATCATTATTATTATTTCTATTATCATTCGGACTATTCCTCATCTTGGTTGTTTTTCATACAACATTTCGGCCGTTGTACTCTACAGCCTTTATCAGGTATCATCTAGTAGGTGAGGGGAAGTAACGAACCGAATCCTTTATTTAACCGTGGTATATTGACCGCACTTCTCTCTAAGCAGTAGTAGTATTTTCGAATTAATATTGTCTCACTGGGATTGAACCTAGAACCATTGAGATTACTTGCAGTAATTCTGTCTGATTCTATAACCACTACGCTATATGTCCATGTGGTGGTAATTTTTAGGAGCCTTAAACCTCAGGTGGCAGTTTTTGGTATTTGATGTTACTGTTTTCTGTCTTTCATTATTAGAGAAAAAATAAATTGGAGATATGTATTTGGATTTTTGCTCCTAGCCCCGTCACCACTTCTTCTCCTGTGCCCCCCTTGAGCCTCCAGACGTTCTCAAGGTATCAGTACTGCCCTCTTTAGGAACCGCCGGTATACACGAGCGAAAAAGCCAGGAACGAATCTACGAACAAACCCTGAGTATTATACTTGAGTATATCCATAGAAATCTCTCCATGGAGTGAGTAATTTTGCCCCCATGGAGGAGCCGGGGGTACAACAGCTCTACAAATAATAGTACACCTACTGCGTTTCTACTGATATTATACAATAACAAATCTCACTAAATGATGGTGGGGGCTCCTCCGGAAGCTGACCCCCCCCGGTCTCCTGTATCTCAAGCCATGACAAACGTTTCTTTACAATACAAGACAACTGTATACTCCTCAGCCAGAGTTGACAAATTTATTTCGAGTTGTACATCTAAAACTAAATCAAAAAACATCTAGAAACGTCTAGATTCTATATCTTGAACCCTTACGCATTATTAAGGAATTGAATTTGACTACAGTCTCCAACACTTACTTTATTAAAGTATGACTTATTTTGTGAAATGTTGCTTATATTATTGAAATATATCTTATTTTCATTAAAAAATCTTATATCAAATAGCAATCTCTGGAGTCTGGACGCAACCAGAAATTATCTAGATCTAGATGAAAAACATCTAAAATGTCCTTATCGTCCTCCTCCATATTCTTCTCCTCTTCCTTCTTCAGCAACCAGTTTTCTGTGACACAAAAGCCGCTGAGCATCACAGAGACGCTCACCACTACATCTTCTACGCCTGTTTGGTTTCGTCATCATTTGAATGACGTCACTCAAACTGGCTGCTGTTGCTGCTGCTGCTGTTGTTGCGTAGGTTTTCTTGAGACTTTTTGTTGTTGATGTTGTTGTTTTCCTCAGTCAGGGCTGCCCGGTTACCCTAGTCCCAACCAGAGAAGCTTCTTGAGATTCATTGCCCTGAATTTGTTTTTCTCACTCCCCGCTGTCCTCTATCTTTCTTTCTCTTGTAACCATTAGACTACAAAGTATATATATATATATATATATATATATATATATATATATATATATATATATATATATATATATATATATAGTCCTGCTTTATTTCTCCGCCCCTTTTCTTCTCTCAGGTCACTGCTTCCATCTCGAGCCTAATTCATCTCTCCTACGTGGTTGTGTCTCCGACGGTCGGGCCACCTAACACTGGCCAATCACCATCGATATTATCAACATTAACGAAGACTGTAACTCACTGATTTAGTCGTTAATTATGTACTCCGTGCTATTAATTACGTAAGAGAACGGCTAATTAAGAGGATACGACTTAAAGTGGAAATGCATTAATTTCTCGTTGCTTGCAGCCAGGCCAGTCAGGGAGTTCGAGGGGCAAGTGAGGGGGGGCTTGTGTTATTGAGCTTAGGAGGAATAACAGGGTTGCTACGTGGCGGTTGGGTGGGGTGGGGGCTCTCCACATGATCCCTAGCTTTTTACAACAACTGGCATGCCAAGTTCGTCACCGATCCACGTACTGACCTGTTTCAACGTTGCTCAACTTCGGTGATCGTATGAAAACCGGTGTATCCAACATAATTGTGTCGTAACGTTGAGCAGAAGTGCAGGCAGCCTCACAGTTATCAACCCAGAAAATGGAATCGACGAAATGAGTTCAAATTCCGGCTGAGACAGTTGATGTTTACTTCGCACTGGTGTCTTTGGGAAAGCCATGAATCCACTCCCTACCCCAGCTATGGGTAAGTAGCATGACAGGCTTTCCAGCCTTTGTCTCCCCATAGCTATGGATAAATCAAAGGGTAGACTGGGCCTTCTAACCTTGATTGGCAACCAATCTAAGAAACGCGAGACTCTGATTCCATTTCTTGAATGGAGCCCCTGAAGAAGTCTGGTTCTACTTCTTCCACTAGGTCAGGCCAGGAATTACTCGGCTGGTACCATGTAACCCAGTGCAACGTATCGCATATTACTCGGAAAAGAGTTTGACACCGTCAAGTAACTTCCATTTCCCTGAGAAATGTCAAAGTGGGGTACTGGACAGGATATCTCGACGATCTACTAGGTCACAGGTTGAACCGGAAGTAGAATAACGTTTAATGCTTGGGTGCGAGGATACGAGATAGCCTGATGATTGTCGGTTCGAAAAACGGATTTGGGAAACTGATTTCGAATTTTGACCGAAGTTTCTTGTGATTACCCTGCACTAATATCCTTAGGAAAGATATGAATCTAAACGCCCTTGTGCTCTGTCTTGTCACCAGGTATCTTAACAACAAAAAAGATGTCTCATTGCTGACAAGCCACGATGGTTGGTGGATAAGAGTGTAGAACTACAGCAAACCACTCTACCATAACTACCTTTGCTGAAAAAGACGGAAGTCCTGGGAGGATGGAATATGAAATTGTCTCAAAGACGGCTGAAGATAATGTTGAAAAAGAGTTGATACTTTGCAGTATAAAGTTAATGCTGAAAAGTAACGGGGAAAAATTCATGTTAAGACCAATTTTCAAATCTATTAACAGCGTTTGTAAAGAATTGTAACCCAAGGAGAGAGTGGTTGGAGAGAAATAGACACCGTTGGCAAAGTTAGAACGATACGATATAGAAAAGGGTCAAAGAAAGAGGAATATTTCACCCCTTTTCGTGTCACACTACGTCATATTACCTTTTTTAGATCGATTCTCGAGATAAATAAATAGAAAGCTCCAGAAAGAAAGAAAGAAACAAACAAACAAAAGAAAGAAAGAAAGAGAGCAGACTATACACTATTTACAATTACCGTATACACTCTCTATGAGTATTTTAAACTTTTCCATTTGACAACGAACTATGCTGTATTTTGGCCGATATTTTTGGTTTTACTTCGGACCCAACCATTGCTTTTTTCGGACGTTTCAACGGGGGATTGATTTGAAAAATCAATCAGGAAAAAAGTTGTATTATAGAAACAAACGTAGACAAATGCTGGAAAAAATGTATTAACAACGTCGCAGGTTTTTTGTTTCTTATGAAACCGAACAAACTTTTTGGGTAACCCGATGCCGGCATACCCTGTTCTTCGAAAGTTCGCTCTTCACCATTTCAGATTACGAAAGTTTTTTTTTTTTTTTTTTCAGATTTTTTTAGAACGCTCTGTTCGGATTGTGGGGTAAACCTGTAGATACTACTGACAGGTTGTTCCATAATTGCGGCACGGTATCAGACTAATGTAGACTTAATAAATATCTACATTACTTCAGATCGTACCCTATCAATTATAAAACGCCAATTAGATCTTTCAGCAAAACTGTCAAAGGTTTCATCAGTTTTCAAGTTGGTTTGTCTGTCTGGCTGGCTGGCCGGCTGTGTATGTATACATCATGCGTATACGTACCAATGGAGTTAGAGGGCTGAAATTTTCAACATTTACTCCTTATTATGTTTTTGTTTTTAAAACATGTCCCCCAAAAGGGTTTTCAATTTGAAGTTTAAGCTGAAGTAACATTGATCCCTTACTTTGTGTTTGGTAGCATTCACACCTTTTCTTCTTCTAAATTCAAGCTTTTTCGTGATCACTGCCCAACAAAAGGTTAGAGAAATAACTTATTCATTGGTCACCTGAACGTTTCTATTGAGTGACTAACTAGACCTTTCCTCTACTTGAATGACTGTAACCATCAAAGGTGGCGTAGGTTTCTATCCATTTTACAAGTGTGCGTGTATGTGTGTTCCAGCGTTCTTGGTCATAATGTTTTATCTACAGAAAATTGGCATCAGTATGCAACCCCGTCTTGAAACTTTTTTCATCTTGGGTAAAAAAGGCCTTTTGACCTTTTGGGGACCTTATTTTGACCGGCTTATTAATAACATATATATTCTCCAAAATGTAGATGTTTCAAGATTTTTTAAAACTTTATGCTTGATAATTTCCAGTGGAAAACGCCAGTGATGTCATGAATGAAATGATGGATTTGTTTATATGACTCCACTTTTAGACGCAACGGTTGGTCAGTTATTGACTGTGATGGCGAGTCTATTCAGTTTTGGAAATAATATTTACCTCCAGCTTTTCAATATGAAGTTAAGAGAGGATGTATTCAATTAGTGAATACTGACATCCCTCGTTATAGTGCTGTTCATTATAGCAGTTTGCGACATAAGGCAGTTGGATCGTTGACATTTTTTGCATCTATTATCGACCACTTGTCTAGAAAATCGCGCATAAAAACAGAAGAGGAGTCACATTCATGCCTTTCACGGGGCAGTAGTGCCATTATCAGTCGAAGATCGGACTAATCTTGCCTAATCCATTTTCTGCGTTATTGACTGATCAGCCAGTGGCACTCCAGTACAACCGTATCAAAAAACATGAGATATATCGGAAATGTCGATTCTTGGATTGTGATGAGAGATCTCAACTAAGCAGTTGATCCTTTCAATAAGTCACAATCTGATAACAAGATTTAAGCACCATGAACCAAATCGCGATCTTCATCTATAGCTGATATCACTACCTTTAACCCTTTCGTAACTAACCTATTAAGGGGATTAAAACCTGGATTAAAATACTTCTAAAAGAGATCAACAGGGACATACATACTCCATCAGTCATAGAAATTTCCGGATATTTTCGTATCATGAGTCTTGAAAGGCTTAAAATACAACTACAGTAGTACGTCTCATAGCAAAGAACTTTAATAATGTAATTTCATTTAAGGGAAGGACCCAATGGTCCTCCAAAGGCTCCTAGCAAAATATTTTCAATTAACGGGAAAGAAAACGACGAAATTTCATAAAAGTATCCAGAATCTTCTAGATTTCATATCTACATTTATATCTCGTATCTAGGACCCTTTTTTTTAGACGAACAGACGGACGAACATTTGGCGAATTATAAGATTATTTATCTATTTATCACATGTTTAATTGTATTCAAACATCATTTATAGAGTAATTATTATACTATGAATTATTTGCAAGTTTATTATTAAGGTTTTAGTGGTCCAACGTTTTCAATTGATACAAATCGCTGAAATCCCATTGGTTTGATTATTCAGTTGACGAATTTTGATTTAACGAATTGTTTCGCCGAAGTGATTGTTGTCTTTGAGAAAGGTATTACTGTATTACTTTTAAAACGAATGTATTGTTGTGTTTCAATAGACTCTCATTTCATAGAATGGATCACGAGGTATGCTGAGAAATTCTCGGTCTGACCAAAAAAGAAAGAGTTCAGTGAATGATCTTGAACCAACTCAAAGATGAGGGCAAGGATCGTGCAAATTGACACCTTACAATATTAAAGAAGACTCTTTCAAGCAACAGTCACAAAATAATGCTCAGTTTTTTTGGAAGTGGTTCGGACTGAAAACTTTTCTGCGTGCACTCGTAAAACAACCACAGTCAGTATGAGCTGGGGAAAACTTGCCCGAATCCCAGATACCTACTCAACGTTCTCCGTGATACCAATATACGTGAATATTTATATTCCTACATCAATCAGATTTTTTTCACAAATGCAAAAATACCGAATATTGAAAATTAATGTTTAATCCATCTATGTAATAAACAATATGGCTCTTCCCGTCTCTTTTTATTTCTCATTATGTATAAAAGAAGTAAAATAAAATTAATATTTTGCTAATAAAGTTGTCTCCTACACATCATTTGAAACAATGGACTTCTATTTAAACGATTTCAGTTTTCAATAAAAGCTAGTATGGATTGGATAAGACGTTAGAATTTATTTACAATATCAACCGCTTTCAAGAAGTGAACTAACGAATCTTGAAGTGAGACTGTGTGAAGAAATCATTCGGAATTCAGATAAACACGGGCAGATATTCTCCTGGCTCTCTGTGACCTTTCAAATAAATCGTATATTCAATCATCAAAGCACAACTTTTTTTTTTATTCAATGAATTCTCCGAGGACTTTATCGTGAATTCTATGGAACCGCTGATCGAGGAATGTGTGCTATATGAAGTGAAACCAGTGATCACCTGAGAGCGAAAGATCTGGAGAGTACGAAGAAAAACTTCTCATTCCAACCCCATTGTTTGTTGCGTCGGATTTGCAACACGAGGATGAGTGTTGTCATACAGCAAAATCATCGACTACCTTACCCGAACTTTTTCTCTACTCCATTGCGTCATTCAAACGAGCCATATACTCTCTGTAATTCTGCTCAGTATGAGATAGTCAAAGTTCCAGCTAGACGTAACGATGAATTCCATTTGGATCCCACCAAACAGAATTTTTTTTTTGTCTCCGTAGATTCTGTCTAAATTGGGATGTTGAACACTGTCCTGTATACAGACATTAATTTCTTTGTTTGGATTCTTGTGATAAATCCATTATTTATTGAGTCTGAGATCGCATAATAATTCTGGAGGATAATACACTTTCTGTTTATAGTTTTGAGGGAGATCATTGGAAATCAAAGAGCTTTTTTTCTTCTGATGACTGAACCCTTCCTTCCTGTTTGTGTTGTAAACACATTTCGGCTGATCTATTCTACAGCCTTCTTCATGCATATTATCTGAATGTAATAAGGGAAAACAGTTTTTTCTCCATAGCTGCAAGGCTTATAACGTAGGATTCACGTGACAAGTTACGGAAATCCTCTTCATCTACACAATATTTCAAAAGATTTTCAATGAATTTCACTGTCATTTGAGGGCTGTTTGTCCAAAGGCTATATTTTGCTATATTAAGACTGTAGTCTGAAAATTAGAAAATCAAACTTAGTCAACTCCCCTGCATTATTGCGTTGTTTTAACTGATTTTCATTCATTTTTTAGTTAGTGTATGGCGCCTGCAGAATATAAGCCCATGAGTTTTTTCTGCGATTCCTACTTGAATAGAGGCATACACTCACACTAGTAAAACGAGTGGGACCTCAGAAATCTTTAGGAATATACAATGACACTGTTGGACTGGCGTGCAGCCATAGTGTTTGTGAACACAGTGAGGATCTTACTCACTCCGTAGGCGAATTGTCCTACAAGAACAGCTTTCTAGGCATCGTGCTATGATGAGTGTCCCCAAATGGATGCTTACAAAATATAGCTTAGACTTACAAGAGACCATGGCAGTGGTTCACACAGTGGGGATAGGACTTGCTAAGCTTCGTGCAGGGATGATTAGATTTCATTAGGATTAGTTTAGAATTGAACAAGACCACAGTGTTCGTGCACCAAATGGGGGTCGAACAGTTTGTTGAGCATTGTGCTAGTAGAGACATCCTCTGATTGATGTTTATTAAGCTTATCTTCTATTTGCACATAGCCACAGTAGAGATGGTGCACGGTCTGAGGATCGAAATCACTCCACTGAAAAACTGCTCTGAGCAATAAGCTTATAAATCATCGCCCTACGGTAGAAGTAAGGCGTCCGAATCTTAGGAGACTCCCATAGGAGTATAAACGGTCGGTGAGTCCCAGTTTCCTTTGCATGTGTCGTCTTGCGAATTTCAAGTCTGGTCGAGATCAGGACCTTGTTCATATAAGTTTTTTTTTTCATGATTACCTCCTGGGCAAGATTTAAGTCCACCGAAAGGAAAACTCCCCCTTAATCACACAGCTTACAACTGTGCTCAATTCGCTACTGAGGAAATTTGTCCTAATGAAAAGTTTTTCACTCTTTTTGATTCTACCAGGAATCGAACCTGGGGCCATCTGCATGTAGAGGGAGGCGTTCAAACCGTTCTGCTATCCAGTAGGTACTTTAAAAAATGCGCAACACTTGGTTCTTTTTCTAATTTCTTCCATCCACCATTTTTTTCCGTTAGCACAACCTTCAAAGTCTCCGCCTCTGTCTTATCTATTATTTGTCTACACTTCTTTGACTGCAGTTTTATTTTTCTATTTTGGTAGTTTATTTATTTATTAATTTATTTACTAGCTTATTTTTATTGCGTTGGTGACCTGATCGCCGGCCACGACGAGGCCTGTTGATGCAAGGAATTCTGGGAATACACTCGTAATGACGTCATTGTTGCTGCCACTGCTATTTCTTGGCGACAGTAGTCACTTCTTTCTTTCTTTCTTTCTTTCTAAGTATTTTCATATCTATCTATCTATCTATCTATCTATCTATCTATCTATCTATCTATCTATCTGTCCAAGTTTTCTCATATTTATCTATCTATCGATCTATCTATTTATCTAACTATCGGTCCGAGTCTTTTCATATCTATCTATCTATCTATCTATCTATCTATCTATCTATCTATCTATCTATCTGTCCAAGTTTTCTCATATTTATCTATCTATCGATCTATCTTTTTATCTAACTATCGGTCCGAGTCTTTTCATATCTATCTATCTATCTATCTATCTATCTATCTGTCCAAGTTTTCTCATATTTATCTATCTATCGATCTATCTTTTTATCTAACTATCGGTCCGAGTCTTTTCATATCTATCTATCTATCTATCTATCTATCTGTCCAAGTTTTCTCATATTTATCTATCTATCGATCTATCTTTTTATCTAACTATCGGTCCGAGTCTTTTCATATCTATCTATCTATCTATCTATCTATCTATCTATCTGTCCAAGTTTTCTCATATTTATCTATCTATCGATCTATCTTTTTATCTAACTATCGGTCCGAGTCTTCTCATATCTATCTATCTATCTATCTATCTATCTATCCAAGTCTTTTCATATATTTCAATGTATGTATGTATGTATGTATGTATGTATGTATGTATGTATGTATCTCAGTTTCTTTCTACCTTCCTTTCTTTCGTTTTCTTTTCCACCCACCCGAACCCGCTTCATCTTTAATAATCATCCTCTCCTCCTCGTACTCCTCCTCCTGCAGCATCTTTTCTCGTTTCACTTTTCAACCTCTTCTCGCTAACGGGAGAGTCCTTGAAAGGAAGGAGTTAAGAAAACAATGTTACATAAGATTTTTTTTACGTGAACATGAAGTGAAAAGGCTTCCTTTGATATGTTTACGTGACAAGGACAGTGGTGGGTGAGCCATAAGGCTGAGTAGGCTTAATTCTCGGGATCCGGAAGGGAGAGGGGCCCTAGAGCAAAAAAAAAAAAAAAGGTTCTTTTTTGCTTTGCTTACTTCTGATTGCCCCAAAGGAAGACCTTTCGGACACTTTTTGCATCAAATGGTTAGTAAAAATTTACGCCAAAGAATTAAGCCCAGTAAAAGAAAAATCTTAAAATAGCATATTGATGTTGAAATAGCGAAGTTGGGAACACTGGAATATAACATTGAGTTTATAAAGAACGGTTTATTTATGTGAGAACAAATTTTGGATGATACTTTAGCACTTTTGTGTGTGTGTGTGTGTGTGTGTGCATATATATATATATATATAAATATATATATATATATATATATATATACCTATACCTATGTAGCTCCTTGACCTCACCACCCCTCCATCTACACTACCCCTAACATACCAAAAAATCTAACTCCACATCACTACTCCCCACCTTAAGACACTCTGCCCTCCCCAAGACCAACTGCTGCTGCTTAACCAAAGACCTGACACCGACTGGACATTCTCCCACTCAGCAGGAGGCCTCCAGCAGCCCAGACAACACAATTTACCCACAATGCATAGCTCCTGGCAGTGGACTCTGGTTCCACATGGGACATTTAAATACACACAGCACACACCACTGATGATGGGAAGAATCCCGAAACATGTATTGACAAGTTACTTTTAAAGATTAATAAACCTTACTTCCAAACACCTCACTTCCGAGTCTGTCTCACTCTCTACAGTACACATTATATATATATATATATATATATATATATATATATATATATATATATATATGTATATATATATATATATATATATATATATATATATATATATATATATATATATATGTATATATATATATATATATATTATACACATAGAACATTATTCATAGTACAAAGTCTCCCTTTAAAACGCAGATGCTGGGGTCCAAGAAACATAACTACGTTATAATGGGATGCGAATATTCAATAATAAAGTTTTTGTTTTCATCACAAAATCAAAGAAATTATGTATGAAACGCAATGTTATTAAATGCTAATTGATTGCAATTTGTAGAAATTTTATATTCTATTAAAATCAATTTCGTCTGTTGGTAAAATTCTGTTTTTATTTGCCATTTTCTGGATAAGTGGTCGATAATATAGGCAAAAATGTTTGGGTCCAGTACCTACCCGCTTTATATCAGGAACCGTGTCATAACGAACCACATTATATGGAGGGACGCCTGTATTACGTCATAAGTTATTTAACTTTTTTCTATTTAACGAAGTGTGGGACAGGGAGCAAGGGGAGTCTTGTGATAACACAACCTAGGGGCCTGGGTGTCAGAAAATCCGCCCCACGCCTTGGGTCTGGGCTGTTCTGTCACGTAAAGCTTAGAGCCGATTAAGGTTGCTCTGAAGTTCTCCAGAGTGACTCCTAAACCTGTAAGAGCACTTCTTCTGTTCTATTGCGTGTAAGCAAGAAATGTTGATCATTACATACACATACGTGTATGTCAGTCAAAACCAGGGGTTGCCAAACCTTTTAGACTGTCGACTGCTTCATGGAATCCTTGACCCCTCATCGACCCCAGGTAACGCAGCCAAAAGAAATTTATCAAACGTACCAATACTACCACCTCTTGTAACGAACCAAATCATCAAAAAATATACCAAACTAATAATATCCAAATATATATCAACCGACACGATAGATTTGATACATGGAGATATAGATGATCTTCTATAATGTAAGATTTCGTTTAAATAAGCTTCTTGTGAAGGAAGGAGATGGTCATATATTATGATGACACATGCTAATTTGGGGTTACCGTGCTGATAACACCTGGTAACCGAGAGGATGTTAATAAAGATGGAAACGCAACCGGTGAAGGTGAACTAAGAATAGTTCGATTTACGTTGGTCAATATACTCTTTTAGTCTATTTTTTATTAAAAAAAACAAAACAGCAAAATGAAAGGGAGGGTAGAGTAGAAAAGGGGAAAGAAAGAGAGGAGGGACAGAGGGAGAGAGAGAGAGATGAGAGGGTGACAAAGAGGAGAGAGGAAAGAGGAACAAAGAATGATACGTAGAGACCAGTCTGCATAAGTTTCCTTTTTTTCTTTCGAGTATTGTTTGTAAAGAAAATACAGAGGAGACCGCCTATTGTAATCTCTTTGGGACAGGGTCTTTTAGATAACAATAATCAACTGATAACATTAAGTGGGGGATATACAGAGGAAGCCGTTTACTGACTAATTAGGATAACAATTGCTGTTTGATAACATTATTTCCGATGATGATAAATGGCTTGCCATTTGAAGGTAAATGAACTTGGGAAGATTGTGTGACTCCAATCATCAAAGTGGGGAGGTTTTGCCCATCTGATGCTTTTTAAGAGACGACGACAACAGGAAAGTGCAGGCAACAACGTTCGCAGGTCACATTTGAAATTGTGCCTTTTAGCTGGGATCGAACACCAATCTCTGGTTTCATTGGGAAATACTTACTTATCTCGCTCACCTGACGAGACCAAACTGCTATTTACTAAGCTTAGATTAGTACGGCGCAAGGACATAGGTGTAAAGCACTCAGTCAGGCTCGAACTCACTACACTAGCAAATGGTCTACGTGACGAATTTGCTAACCATCGCACTACAGTTGGCACCTGATCAAATATTTCTCAGTGTACTAGTGTGCCTGTGCCATAAAAAATAATGATAGTTTTATTTTATTTTGTTTTTGTTTCTTCTTTTTTGAATTCTGCCCGTCCAGGCCGTTAGCTGCTTTTATGTATTGTCCCCTATCAACAAGTGTATGCAATCTTACCGAAAAACTTAATACCTCGAATTTCAACTTTGACATTTTGGTAAGTCATCAGGCTACTAAGGTCCGGGTCGGCGATCGAATCGCGGCAGTACCAATGTTTTCATAAATTGCTTCCCATCGGATGACAGAACCCCCCCTCCCAAAACAGACCAAGCTTTGGCGAAAATGGAGTGAAACTGTCTTTGGTCCGTTTTAGTGCTTCGGGCAATCGTGACGGATGAACCATCTCTGACTGGATAGCCTTA
>OY735232.1:28909031-28920140 GCA_963457665.1 Thysanoteuthis rhombus
ACCATCCAGCCGACGTCACAACTAAAATCGGCCAGAATAAGAAGAGAAGAGTCTTGGAGTATTGAAGAAGGTTGTTGTCACTTGATCTCTCGCGAAAGCCACAAGTCTCTACAAGAGAGGAAAACTCAACGAGTACAAATAATGATAATAATAATAATAAAAAAGCAAGAATCTTTCAATCTGAACATGTGAGTGTTCACCCAATACACGCTTGTGTGTGTTCTAAGTCACGTGCGTGAGTATATTTTGCACTTTATTTGTGAAATGAATACCTCCCATAAGTAGGTTTATGAGACAAACAAATGGAGAGAGAGAGACAGACAGACAGACAGACATACAGACAGACAGAGAGAGAGAGAGAGAGAGAGAGAGAGCGAGCGCGTGTGTGTGCGCTGAGATGGCAAGGAAGAAAGAACCGAGTGAGACATATTTAGAAAGTCGCTTAGTTGGACTCGGCAGTCTTACGCTGGTTATGCCATATCTGTGTGAACGCTCACATGTTCAAAAGACCTTTTTTAGATGTGTCGACACATCTCTACATCTCTATAGAACACTTTTCGAGCGGTCGGTCGGTCGGTTTGGCGATCCCAGCTACGTTAAACCACAGAAATATAAAAAGAGGAAGAGGTTTGATGTCATTGAAAGATGTGACGTCATTAAAAGAAATTCTCTTGTGAACATTTTTACCAGCTGCAAATGATGTCAAAATAGAATTTTCGCAGTCTGCATTTCTGTATTCTAAATGAGACAAAAATGGCCCAAAACGTCGAAATGGCTAAAATACGCCAAAATGGTCATTTACGATTTTTATTGAAAATTATACTTGCAGAATATTTCCATATCGCTCTATTTTACAAGTATAAAAATCAATTGACTTGAAGAAATACTACTTACAAGAACGGGTGATGGCTGCAGAACTAAAATAGTTTTTTCAATCTTCGACTTATACACAAAGCTTTCACGTTGGATACATCGATTCTCGCACGATCACCGAAGGCAAGCAACGTTGAGCCTGGTTAGAGCCTAGATGGGTGACCGCTTGGGAATACCAGATGCCGTATGCGAGAACGATGGAGTGAGTGACAACAATATGGGTACCCGTCACCTATAAGTCCATTTCACACATTGCAAGGCAAAACAAGAAAAATATATGGGAAAGATAGGAGAGGCCCGAACAGTAACGATGTAAGGATACGCGCCAGCTCGCTAGTGTCGTGGGGAAGTGGGGACAGGATCCGTTTTTTTTTTCTCCTATATTCCACTCGAAAGATTCATTATAATCCACCTCCAGTCTGCTAGGCCTGTCGAAGATTCACCAAAGCTCCGCTAATCGTACATTTAAGGATCAAGTTCCCTTCTCTGTCCATTGCCGGCTTTTCATGACTCAGATCAAGGAGTTGGACATTCCCGGTTTGATTTCAGAGTCGTCCGTTTCCTAGTCTGGTTGCCAATCAAGGCTGAACAGTCTACCCTGCTATTTACCAATAGCTTGGTCTTTTTCGTGGGTATTAGTGTGAGGTGAATGCAAACTTATAGTTTGACCGCACGCAATGCCATCTTTGAAAGAACGTTTAATTTATTATCAAAAGTGAATGACCCCCGCCTGATAAATATATATATATATTCATCATCAGTCTTTTAACGTCCGTCGTTAGACATAAATTTTCCCCAAGATTCGCCACAATTCCCTATCATGGGCATCGCGGAGCCAGTATTTCCTAACTCTATCAAGTTCATCTCTCCATCTTGTGTTCAGTCGGCCTCGGTCTTTTTATGTGATCTCTGGGATCCATGTTGTGAGACGTGATGTCTATCGGTTATCTGCCATTCTTGCAACATGGCCTGCCCATTACCATTTGAGTTTTTTAATAGTTTCTATGATGTCACGAACAAAGATAGATAGATAGATAGAAATTCATTCGAGCAAAAAAAAACGAAACAGCTCTATTGTATGACCATCCTTTCAGACATTCAATCTTATGCGTGGGTGTCGATTTGTATTCTTTGCCTTTCGCCCCCCAAAGCCTCTGTTGTCTTTAAACACTTCTTACCACCCCTTTGCATTCCAGCACCCCCTATAAAAAGGGGTGCTGGTATCGCCCACTCCAAGAATCGCTGACGTAAAATAATAGAAAAGAGAACGAAGGTATTCGAGGTATTATAGTTTCAGGTACATTACTATTTACAGTACTACAGTAGCGTAGTTTTTCTTCTTTTTTCTTCTAATAAAGCCCTGCTTGTTAATAAGAGGGATGGGATTACGGTCTCGGGTACATAAGTGTATAAAATCATTTATATCTATTTATAGAGGGGGTGGATTTTGGAATGGTATCAGACCTTTACTTTTATTTACTTACGTAGTTATATCACCTTTCACTGTTTGAGCACCTGTTAAGTTGCGATTAAAAGGATAGATATTGTGTAATATCATATAAGATGTATAATGAAGTATATATATATATATATATATATATATATATATATATATATATATATATATATATATATATATATATATATAATTATATATATATATATAGGGAGAGAGAGATCGATAGATATATAGATATATAGATATAGATATAGACAAAGAGATAGATAGATATACACATAGGTAGATAGATAATGAATGGCAGACAGAGAGACTAATAAATGTCCTTCTGTTCGAGTTTCTTTGGGTATTTGCAAAAATATTTCCCCTCTCGTGTATATATTCATGTCATATGGGTATTACTGGTTTCAGTCGTATAACCCTATTAGATATTTGATAGTTACTCGTGGGATTTCTTACAAGCAAAATATTTCATGCAATTGACGTAAGAAATGTATTAATGCGTATAATTCAAGGTCTTTGCCTCAGTGTGTGTGCGAGTGGAAAATTATTGGAAAATTGTAGAAACGAACCAAAATAAAAAAAACAAACAAAGAGGCAGATTTAGAGTGTAAGACCAAAGATCGAAATCTCTTCTGAAAATATCAGGCCATACTAACGAAAAATACCTTACCTACGGCGATAAACCGTAGTTCTCTTTAGATTATTCCTCTTGGAACCTCACTCACTGACCCTCGTGTCAATTCCACTAATAAGAATTGCCTGTGTAGTCCTCTATCATGGCTTCTATCACTTACCTCGACGTGATCACCTTAATCTCGTCCACGGTCTGAAATATCTTTAGGAAAGTCAAAAGTTGCTGGGAGCCAAACCTGGACTGTATGGTGGCGGGGGATGGGGGCTGAGAGACCTGGGTAATGCGATATTCTGCCCTGGAATAATTGCACGAGATGTGAAGAATGACTCGCTCGGCCATTGTGATTGCAACGGCCGCGCGGTATACAAGATCAGTCAATGGTGCCTAACGGTCGACTGGGTTATCGCTCGAACATACACAATAAGACCCACTCTCGTTGGTTGCTAATTTACGTCAAAGCCAGGCATTAGGCTCTCAGGATATTCAAAATGGCTAAATGGCTGGATACTTTCTGGACGTCCCTCGTACCAGGCTCCAGGCAACTACACTGTCGGGTCCCTACTCTGCTCTATAGTCAGCGCACGCCTGCTACGTCGGAGCGTCTTGAATCTTGATAAATATATATACATTTATATATATTTATATTTGGTTATAAATTGCGTTCTATTATATTGAATCTGTTATTTGAAACGATCTCCCGTTATTACACGGTGAATATATCATTTTGCCTGGACAACGTAAATAGAATGGACAATCAAAGAAAATGGGGCAACTGTAGGAAACGAGCATGCGACCAATAAGGTAGCCGCTTCAACGTAGCGTTGATCAATTCCTTTGATATTTACCGTGTAATAACGGGAGATCATTTCAAATAAGTGTTTCAATGTGATATAGCGCAATTTATTATCATTCTGTCGGATC
The DNA here is from genome assembly GCA_963457665.1 of Thysanoteuthis rhombus. Lineage (NCBI taxonomy): Eukaryota > Metazoa > Mollusca > Cephalopoda > Oegopsida > Thysanoteuthidae > Thysanoteuthis > Thysanoteuthis major. Next base: position 28,912,922 of record OY735232.1, read on the forward strand.
ATATATCTATTTCTTAATAACATATACATATATATACTTGTGCATATGTATAGAGGCTGTTTGGTGACTGGGGCAGTTGCATATTTCCAACCACTGCTAGCGATCGGTTTGCGAGTCCAGGTTCAACCAAGAATTTCAAACTCAGATTTTCAAGGCATGCAGCCCCTTACTACTTGGTCGTCCACCACAACACAGTATTTCTCGAAACTCAATGGGATCTTGTGATAGATTAATCTAAACATAATAAACGTATGTGAGTCTATGTGTATTGGGGATTTGAACAATTCAATCGTGTAATGAGCTTGACCTCACCAGAAGCTCTACTACAGTGACGCTGAGCCAGACAAAGCTTCACCTAGTATCACGTGTACCTGAAATAATATCGTTTTTATTCCAGCGACAGATAAACCTCTTTCATTGAGAAACATTTATAGTCCAATCTATTACACTATCACCGTTGTTATTTAATACAGTTGTCCATCTTGAAAACAAATTTCAACTCCCTCTTTGCGAAAAAGATGCTGACAGTGATGGGAAAAAATCTGATATTTTTGCGTAAGAACTGCTGTGTGATCTGAAGATAGCTATTAGTCCACCTGCATTTTGTTTACATATATAACCCATTTCTCGTCCCCAGTAAAGAATAGACGAAGAAACTATTTCCTTTCCCGCCTGCCCTGCAAACTGATACAGATAGCTGGAAGTTGGGCTCTGTTTTCAGCTGTAAATTTCCGTGGGGCTTTTCTCATTTTTCCCCAATCGTTTGACGGAGATCTGCCTCAACAACGAAGCGGGGTGTCGTCCTGGTCTACAGGCCTTTTCGAACGATAGGCATCGTAGAGCTGGAAATTATCTGATCAGAGTAGTGCGTACCGGCCTAGTGCATTGTGATAAACACTACAAAATCCTTTAGAAGCCATTGTTGCATTGTCACCAAGCCGAAATTCATAGAGCATATAATGATCCATATGACAGTCTTCAGTTGTATTTTCACACGTCTTGTACAATAGGACCAGGAAATAACTACCTTAATTTGAAGTATAACAGCCAATTCATCTGAAAGAATATTCATTTAATTTTTGGCGGCGTTAAATACTCAGTAGATAACACCTGAAGTTAGGTTGTGAAAAACGACATTACTTTCTGGTACCTCCTGATAAATATCTTATGGAGGAATGGTAGGTAAATAAGCAGCAAATGAGAATCGTAGTCTAGAGTGCATTCCCATGTGACGAATTAGTATAATATTCGCCCATTTTCTTTAAGTAATTCATTTATACATGTCTTGTTAGGTCTGTTGGTAAGTATCTGTTTGGAGAAAACGTTCTTGAAGAGAAAGAAAGAAAGAATGAAAGAAAGGGAGAGAAAAGATCTAATCTAGTGAGAGAAAACGAAAGAACGGTGTAAAATTGAGATGCCTAAAGAAAATAAGTGATAAACCCCAGATATTTTACGGGTAGGTATGCCTTGATATTTACGAAACATTAGCACAGAATCAGGCACAAATATAGGTAGGTCTCATTGTTTACTAAATTTAGCTTTGTACGTCACAAGGCCAAAGTATACGTATATTTCATTATTTACTTAACTTGGCCTAGTGCGTCTCAGGCTTAGCTCAGTATGGCCGAAAGAAACAGTGTACTTAGATCTTATTTACCAAAATTATCTGAGTTTGACACAAGGCCAAAGTCTACATAAGTATTTTAATTTACTGAAATTCGATTAATCGCTCAAAAGGCCTAACTCTATCTAAATTGTAAAACGCTGTTCTCTTAAGATTGGAGTATGAACCGCCGGTAATGCATCGGCTTAGTGATCCTTGCAAGTTTCTAGTCTGGTCGAGACCAGGACTAAATTTTTATACTCTTCCTATGACTAGTCCACCAAAAGGATGCCCCACCCTTATAACACAGTTTAGAGTGCAACCAATTAGCTGTTGTGTGCACAGAGAAATTTGTCCTAATTAAGAGTTTACCGGGATCTTCAATGCATGAGATAGATGTGTATGCGAACCAAACTCTACACGTCTTATTATTTACTGAATTTAACAGTGGTACGTTGGGCCCGTGGATACGTAGAACCACAACAAATCATTTTGCATTTCCGAAGCAATGGTTCTCAGCTCTCTTCTGAGGAAACCTCTCTTGACAATTTTCCTCTCTCATCGGTCAACAGAAAGCTACAAACTCCCTACTGTGATTTTTGTGATTTGAGACGTCAAAATCAACTTCTTAAACCTTCGCTCTCAATGTAGTAACTTCTCCTTAAGTAGATAAAATCTATCAGCTCCAAATGACTTAATCTGTCATGATTTGTACACAGTTGGTGGTTCCTTCATTGTGTTCACACTCTGTCTTCCACGTTTCATGGGATACTGGAACGTTGTTGTAGGGCAAGTTAGACCATAGGGTTTTGGGTAGGTTGGACCAATGTCAGTAATTGACGAGGATGACAAGAAGTTTGTTTCTGGTTATTTAAGGCACCCAAGAAAAATCCACGGTGAATTTGTCACCTCCAACTCCATGTCGACATTTCTGACATTGATAACGAGAATGTTGTCACGTGCCTGTCTCCACCTATCCCAGCTGGAGATATCAAATGTGCAAATTCAATTCTGCAATTTCCTGTTGACATAACTATATCCTAGCGTCAGTAGCTTAACGGTAATTCTGTGCGAGCCCTACTTTATATTCAACTGTCAGTAGGCTAACAGTGTAATTCTGTGCAAGCCCTACTTTGTATTCAACTGTCAGTAGGCTAACAGAGTAATTCCGAGTAAGCCCTACTTTATATTCAACTGTCATTAGGCTAACAGTGTAATTCTGTGCAAGCCCTACTTCGTATTCAACTGTCAGTGGGCTAAAAGAGTAATTCTGTGTAAACCTTACTTTGTATTCAACTGTCAGCAGGCTAACAGAGTAATTCTGAGCAAGCCCAACTTTGTATTCAACTGTCAGTTGATTAACACAGTATTTCTTAGTAGACCTCACTTTACATGAGGGCACGACAACCAACTCATACCAGAATGTACAAGAACTTAGTACAATACTAACTGAAACTTGCTAGCTTCAGTAAATTCTAGTTATCGTGTTAAATCATATTTTAAATGATTCAGAATCAGAATTAGATTTTTTTCTTTCACTTGTTTGTTACTGATTTAAAATGCCCCACATGGTTGTATATAAGGCGTATATCGAGTTTACTGACAATTTTTTCAAAAATCTCAATTTTCCTTTCTACAACAATACTTGGGAACATCTTGATACTGGCCAACATTAAAAAGGACGTAATACTGTCATCCTGTGTACGAATCTGGGACATAGTCACAATATCAGTTCATCATCATCAGTCTTTTAACGTCTGTCGTTGGACATAAACCTTCCCCAGGATTCGCCACAATTCTTTATCATGAGCGTCTCGGAGCCAGTATTTCCTGAATTTGTCAAGTTCATCTCTCCATCTTGTGTTCAGTCGGCCTCGGTTTCTCATGTGATATCTGGGGATCCATGTTGTGAGTTGTGATGTCCATCGGTTGTCTGCCATTCTTGCAACATGGCCTGCCCATTGCCTTTTGAGTTTTTTTAATAGTTTCTATGATGTCTCTGACTCCTGTTTTGTTTCTTGTATACTGTGCTATCTTGTGATCTCTCCATGTAAGGTTGAGCATGATTCTCTCATGCACACACTGCATGCTTCTCAGTTTGTAGGTCTGTCTCTTGGTTAGGTTCCATGTTTTAGCTCCATAAGTGACTATCGGGAGGATGCACTGGTTGTATACTCTTCTTTTCTGGATTATTGGGATCGTCTGGTTTTTGAAAGTTGAGCTTGCTTTGCCGAAGGCTTGCCATCTCAGAGTGATTCTTTGCTTGATTTCCTCCTCTTTTAAGGGTCTCATGGAGATTTGTTGTCCGAGGTAGATGTAGTGGTCTACCTTGTCGAGTTTTGCATCTACTATCTTGACAGTTATGTTCTCATTCTCAACATGATTGTTGCACATGATTTTTATTTTACTGAAGTTCATGTGTAGGCCGATTTTCGTTGGCATACGTATGTCTTATTATCTACTAAATTCAGCGTAGTATGTCACAAGACCAAATTCTACGTAGGTCTTATCACTTATTGAAATTAGCTTAGTACTCCATAAGCCGAAGTATACATATTTCTTATGATTCACTAAATTTAGCTCAGTACTTCTCAAGGTCAAAGTCTATTTATGTCTTATTTGTTACTAAAATCAACGTAGTACTTCCGGTGGCGGTCGTAGGTCCGACTGTGCACCCACACGCTGCAATTCTTTTCAGATTATTTTTCACATCATTCAGGGTCCCTCAAATATTTCACCCCAAAGATCTCGCAGTTGCAAGGTCTACGGGTCCCACGCACCGGCTCTAGCAGTACAAAAGGCTAAATTATACATATTCCTCATGATTCACTAAATTTAGCGTAGTACGTTCCAAGGTCAAAATCTATGCATATCTTATTATATACTAAACTTAGCCAAGTACTTAACAAAGTCAAGGTCTATGTATGTCTTGGTATTTACTAAATTTAGCTTAGTACTACCCACGGTTAAAGTCCACATACGACTCATGTACTAAACAAAGCTAGAATCTACGTATGCCTTATCATGTACTAAACTTAGCTTAGTACTTTACATGGTCAAAGCCAATGTACGTCTTATGTACTAAATTTAAATTAGTACATCTCAAGGCCAAAGTTCGCATATTTCATTATTTACTTAGCTTAGTTGAGTTCGCCACAAGTTCCAAATTTACGTACAACTTACTATTTACTAAAATAAGCTTAGTACTTTACAAAGTCAACATATTGGTATATCTTATCATTTATCATACCTTGTTAGTTCAGCACAAGGCCAAAGTGTAGGTATTTGTTATCATTTACTAAGCTTAGCTTAGTACGGCACAAGGCAAATCGTCAAGAATTGTCCCAATATTTGCAACAATTAGCTTTGTACAACATAAGACCAAACGTATAGCGAAGTTTTGATACGTCTGCATATTTACTAAACTTAACTTCGCACAACTCAGGGCCAAACTTGTCTTGATATTCATTTACTAAGCCTAGCTAAGTACAGCTGAGGGCCAAACATCACGTTAACTAAACTTGACCTGTGAGGCACGAGGCTAAACGTGGAATAATGCTTAGATATTTACTAAGCTTAGCTCAGTAGAGCACTGGGGCAAGTGCCTACGCATATGTTCAACAAGTGGAGTTGATAATTACTTAACTTAGCAAGTAGAAGGCCACAATAGTGTGTCCCCAACTGAGAATCGAACTCACAATCATAAGTAATGGTTCAACTAGACTAGCGAGTCGGCCATATCTCTAATCCTTAATAAGTATTTGTTGTACTTTGAGAAACTGTGAGGATCGAACTCCTTATGTTAGGTAATCCTCTGCCAGACTAGCTCATGAACCATAACTCTAACCCTGAATGCGTATTTAGTAAGCTTATTTTGGGCACCCATGAGGATCAAACTCACTAAGGTAGTAACAGTCGAGAAACCGGTAGGTCATTTAGTACAGTAGTTAGATTCCTAGATTGAAGAGATCACAAGATAGCACGGTATTTTAGAGGAAAAACGGGGGTCTGAGGTATAGAATCCGCAAGAAAACTTAAATGGCAATGGGCTGGTCATGTTGTGTGAATGTCAGTCAACCGCTAGATATCACGACTCGCAAAGTGGACCACCAGGGATCAAACTGGAGCTGACAAAAGTTAGATAAATTCGGAAAGTACTGGCTCCGCGACGCCCACGATAGAAAGGTATGGCGAATCCTGGGAAAAGTCTATGTCTAACGACGGACGGTAAAAGGCTGATGATGATGATGATGATGATGATAATGATGATGATGCACGTTTGACAAGTTAGTACTGAACTCGCGATAGGTTAGTCGGTAAAGAGGACAACTGAGGAAGTATTGGTGTTATCCTTTGGCCAAGTCAGTTGATCTTCATTTTTTGATCTTTGATTTTTGTAAAAAAATATTTGTTGGCAATCTAATGGATCTTTCAAGCATCACCTAGTCTGGCGCAGGACCAATCATACTGAGAATCCAAAAATAAGAAGACAGTAGACGAGCTTGCTAACAATTCCCCAAGGCATTCACCATGATTAATCAACTTACGGTAAAATCATTGTTATATACGAAGATAAAAGATTACGAAGGTTTCGGCGAGGATCGAACTCGCGGCCTTCTGCGTGTAAAGCAGACGTGATAACCACTACACCACGAAACCGGGACTATATGCAGAGATCCAATTGAGAATCATATAGTGTTTGTCGTTTGCTATTCATGTCTTCGGCCGGTGCGAGTGTAAGCGCGCTCTCTTGTCAACAAAACGAGACTCGCTTTATTTTATCGACTGGCAAAAGCATTTTAAAGGATTAATTGCACGCTTTGGTGAACGATAATAAGAACGGCTGATTTCATTATCTTTCCATCAAATTTTCCATTGTTATCCTAAAAAATGGAGTTTTTTCCTCCAAGTTTGATTTCTTGACCATTTAACTAGTGTATCCCTGCAATGGTCACCAGGGGCGAGATTGACAGTGATATTGGCCCCTGGGTAAGAAAGGTTTTCGACCCCATTAACCCATCCCACTCTAACATTCATTCCATACATATTACGTACAATCTTACTCAGACATTTGTTTTTAAGACTCCATGTCTCAAGAATTACAATGGAAATTCATTTGAAGCCACTTCAAAAATGAGACTTTTGCTTGTTGCGCATATTGGTGCTTGTATGCCCCTCTGGCATGCCTGGCCACTCGGTCCGACTCTCTACGGAGCTGAATCATGCGAAGAACTTGAAGAAGAAATTGACTCTCAAACTAAAAACCATGCAACGATTCCCAGAAAAGATCGTGTTGAATATCGCATGCAAAGATCACAAAACATTAAATATAACAGAGAAACACCGTCGTCAGAGATATCCTAAAGGCCAATAGCTAGCTCAAATAGCTGTGGGCCCTGGGTCAGACTATTTTACAACGATGTTGGACAACCGTTGAACATAGCAATTAACTACATGGATCCCTTGGGGCCATCGACGAAATTGCGGCCGACAAAAATAAATAAAGAGAAGTGACCGGAACATAAATAATGTTTCTGCAACGCGATACAACAAATGGCAGACCAGTACTCACATGAGAACTGTGCAAGCGATTACCATCTGGTCAAATCTCTCGGC
>OY735232.1:28920340-28930340 GCA_963457665.1 Thysanoteuthis rhombus
GAACAAGAACAAAACAAAATGTTCCAGACAATGTATTTTGTTGTTCCGGTAGACCCAAAGAGTTAATCTGAAAGAATTTGAAAAGCTGGATAAATATCTTGACTTAGCCAGAGAACTGAAAAACGTGGAACATGGTGGTGACTATAACCACAATTGCGATAATGGTTTCAAATTTTCATCCCTTAACCAAGAAAAAAACGAATTCGAGATTGAGCTATAAAATACGATTTGTAATTTTTTGTTTACATTAATCAATTTAGCAGTCAAATTAGCAAAAAATATGTTACGTATCAATCTTTGAATGAAAAATATTAATAGAGTTCAAAGCTGACTTTTCATTTAAATTTTCGTTGTGTATGGATCACTCCCCTTCAACCTCCTCGTCATCCTTTTAAAGCCACTTGTTGTTGGATGTAGGCCTTTACATGTTCTGTTCGCTTTTAAGCAATGCGGTGCCTTAACATTCCGAGTTTGTCCAAAACCTCATGCCAACTCATTTTTTGATGGTCCCTATTTCGTTCATGATCTCAAAGGGTCCGTGTTTTTAGTCGCAATATCCATCGTTTGACTGGCATCCTTGCATCGTGGCCAGGCCTCATCCATTTTAGTTTGCTATTGGCCTGTAAGATATCTCTGACACCGGTTTTTCTCTGATATATTGAATGTTTTGAAATGTTTCGTTTAATGCTTAGCATAATGTTTTCCAGTATACGTTGCATAGTTCTTAGTTTGAGACCCCATTTCTTGGTCAACTTGCATGCTCCTGTTCTCAGGGAGGATCCAGGTGAATTACATAAAAAGTTATGACTGGAAAAGAACTCCCAATTTTTAGGCGTTCAAAAATCGAAAGGCAAACATTGTCAACAACATTTGAAACATATAATTCCGTGTGGAAGAAAAGTATACAATTCGTAGATAAAAGCGCACATCAAATAATCGTATTTACACAGTATCTTAGTCATTTAATATTAGCATTAGTGGAGGTGTAATATCATTATTATTTTACGACCTTTTTTTTTTAAAATTTGTTGATAGCACAACGTACTTTGTTAATCTCTTCCATGATCCTACAACTCTGTTGCTAAAAAAGAATTTTTCTGATATTCAATCTACAACTATTCACTTCCGCCATATATGTATGGCTTCTAAGTCCCTTGTACTCCCTTTTGGATAGAAAATACCTTGGGGTGTAGGAATTCCAGAACACACGTTATCATAAACATTCTTATCAAGTCTCCTTGATTCCTCGTTTTTTTCTCCAAACTATGTTAACCCTAATTCCTTTAAGTGAGCCTCATAACTCATTACTCATCATCATCAGTCTCACGTCCGTCGTTGGTCATAGAGCTTCCCCAGGATTCGCCAAGATTCTCTATCATAGGCATCGCTGAGCCAGTATTTCCAGAATCTGTCAAGTTCATCTCTACATCTTGTGTTATGTCGTCCTCGGTTTCTCATGTGATATCTGGTGATCCATGTTGTGAGTTGTAATGTCCATCGGTTGTCTGCCATTCTTGCAACATGGCCTGCCCATTGCCATCTTAGTTTTTTAGATAGTTTCTATGATGTCTCTGACTCCTGTTTTGTTTCTTGTATACTGTGCTATCTTGTGATCTCTCCATGTAAGGTTGAGCATGATTCTCTCATGCACACACTGCATACTTCTCAGTTTATAGGTCTGTCTCTTGGTTAGGTTCCATGTTTCAGCTCCATAAGTGACTACCGGGAGAATGCATTGGTTGTATTCTCTTCCTTTTAGGATCATTGGGATCGTCTGGTTTTTGAAAGTTGAGCTTGCTTTGCCGAAGGCTTGCCATCTCAGAGTGATTCTTTGCTTGATTTCCTCCTCTTTTAAGGGTCTCATGGAGATTTGTTGTCCGAGGTAGATGTAGTGGTCTACCTTGTCAAGTTTTGCATCTACTATCTTGACAGTTATGTTCTTATTCTCAACATGATTGTTGCACATGATTTTTATTTTACTGAAGTTCATGTGTAGGCCGATTTTTTTGCTGGTACCTAGATAGTTGCTTGGCTCTGGTCCTTCTCCAAGGTACGGTGACCAGACTTGTATGTAGTATACCATCTGCAGGTGGGCATACGTTTATAGAATCCAAGAGATTAATTATTAAGTATCGATTATTAATTATTGATTATTCAATGATCAGTCGTTTTGCGTCACCGATCTTACAAACGCACGATTAATTCTCAAGTTCATGTTCGATTTGTTGTGTTGAGAGAGAGAGAGAGAGAGAGAGAGAGAGAGAGAGAGAGAGAGAGAGAGAGAGAGAGAGAGAGAGAGAGAGAGAGAGAGAGAGAGAGAGAGAGACTGCACACCCACTGACCAGCATTGATTGAGACACGGTCGGCCTAAGGCAAACATGAAAATGAGAAATCTTGATTGAAGCCCATGTCATATATCCGGGTTTCGTGGTGTAGTGGTTATCACGTCTGCTTTACACGCAGAAGGTCGCGAGTTCGATCCTCGCCGAAACCTATGTCTTTTTATCCTTATTCACAACAAAATTACATACTGTTTGTTTTTGGCATAAATTGGTTAATATGGTTAGCTTGTATCGAGAAATTAAAAAGCTCGTCTACCGCCTTCTTATTTCAATTCTCAATATAAGTGGCCTTGTGTCCGGCTTATTGATACTTGAAATATCTATGAGAGTGGAAAACGAAATGAGCACAATAAATTCCGAACAAACATGAGTGTTGTTACGAAAAAGTAATGTAACTCTCGCGAGACGGATTCGAACCATCGACCTAAGGATAACAGTGTTCACTTCTACAGTCCTCCGCTCTACCAACTGAGCTATCGCGAGAACCCTGAAACAAGTGTGTGATTTTTGTGTTGAGGAATATTTGTGGAGCTTCTGATCCGTTTTTTTTTAAATTCGTGTGTGTTCTGTGTATCTAAATTTGATCAAAATGTAAGCTTCTGGAGAAGTGTCATGATTTTTAAAATTTATGTATAAATTTTACATATTTTTATTTTTATTTCTGTCTTCCTATCAACTCTACAGTTTTTTTTTCATTCATTTCTGCACTGATTACGCAGATCAATTTTCCAGAAGTTAGGGGGAATGGACCCCACATTACCCCACCTGGTACCAATTTAGTTGCTCGATTTTTTACCTTTTTCCAAGTACATTGACTTGACTTGCACACAGTATCCAAGTTGCGGGCTGACATAAGTCTTATAAAATACTAAAGACAAGAGAATCAGATATCTCGCAATTAATCCTTGATAAACTATTGCTAGTCGGTAAAAAAACACAAGATTTTTTTTTTGTTGAGAAAGAAGCGACGCTTTCACACACACTGACCAGCATTGATTGAGAGATACAGGTGGCAAACAGCAGACAGACGAGGATCAATCCTCAATTCATACCACTCGCTTACGTCCCGGTTTCGTGGTGTAGTGGTTATCACGTCTGCTTTACACGCAGAAGGCCGCGAGTTCGATCCTCGCCGAAACCTACGTAATTTTTTCTCATCGTGTATAACAAATATGGATATCAATGTTCATTTTACCATCAGTTGATTATTATGAGTGGCAGCTATAGAGGAATTGGTAGGAAACTCGTCTATCTGCTCCTATCTCGATCCCCAATATGAATGGCAATGTGCCAGACTGGGTGATACTATCTATCTGGAAGATAAAATGAAAGCGATGAATTAGGTTGTTATAAACGACGAACTCTTGCAAGGCTGATTCGAACCATCGACCTAAGGATTATGGCAGCACTGCACAACCGTCCGCTCTACCAGCTGAGCAATATGATTTGCGTATTCGTGCTTACATTAACGAACTTGAATGTCGAATCAAGCAAAAGAAATGATATGCATTAAACTTGAAGAAAAGTCAATAAAAAGTTCAATGTTGTCTTTTCAATAAATCTTGTTGCAAATTTTTGCTTAAAATTTATTCAGGAAAAACAGACCTCGCTAGACAGAATCAACCATCGACCTATGGATTAATAACAGAACTTCTACAGTCGACGAACTGAGCTAACGGCTGTTAAAATGGCGGAAAAATATCGTCTGATCTTGATATCTTTGGAATTTTGAGCCGTTCCTTCTATTTGTGAGTACAGTATTTCCTTGGAATTCACGTACGTCAGGGGCGGTGGGAAGTGGGAAGAAAAATGCGCTAGATCCATGAATAATTTTAGCCGATCCCCCACAAAAAAACATAGATCGTTTAAACTTTTTGATAAACAAACACTTTACGACTCCCAGATTATGATTGAACAATTCTATGAATACATGCAGTAAAGCATAGAGTAAAAATTATGCAGTTAATTAATGAAAACCTGGTGTTTCTTAAAAATATAATACAGTGAAGAACACTTAATTCTCCTGGTTAAGCGATCCGTAACTGTAAACATGTTTTCAACCACAATTTTATCTTCAACAATCTTTCTCCTTCTTAATAGCACAAATGTTATTAGAGTGGACCATGAAATGAAAGCAATGAATTACGAACATGTTGTTTTAGGAAATAAAGAAAAAAACAATCTCGCGAGACGGATTCGAACCATCGACCTAAGGATAACAGCCATAATATCTTCTACAGTCCTCCGCTCTACCAACTGAGCTATCGCGAGAACGACGTTAACGACTAAAAAATGTGTTGAGTCGTTAATCAGTTTCACCTTTTTGTTAGCTGCGTCCACAACTGGTTTTGTCATCTTATCAGTGATGTTAAGCATAATGTACACGTTCCTGTTCACGTTATAAGATTCTTGGAGAGTAAATTTTGATCTAAATTACACGTTTCAGTCGAGTAGGGAGCGTGTTGTTAATTAGAAACCAATACCCAAAACTGTCACTAAAATTATCAATATAGATTTCTTGAGTTTTGGGATAGGACTGGCTGGCTATGCATGCATACAGGCCGCATCAATGGAGCTTAAAGGCTAGAAATATTTTATGTTTAAGTGCGTCTACATACACACTGACTGGCATTGATTATAAGACACGGGCAGCAGACGCCAAAAAAAAAAGAAACCATATTTGATTGAAAATCCCAAACTTACCTGGTAGATTCGTGGTGTAGTGGTTATCACGTCTGCTCTGTACATAGACGTTCGTATGTTCGATCCCAGCCGAATTCTGTGTAAATCCTTACTTCGTTTTTAACAGAACTTCCTATTAAATTTTTCACTTCCCAATTGTTGGTCTTGATGAGTGGCTGCTTTAGAGAGATTTTTAGCAAGCTTGTATACTCTGCACCCGTTTTTCTCTGATGTATTCAATATTTTATTCAGTGGTGGGCTCAGCTGACAGAAACTCTAAACGGATCAACAACTGGTTAACATTCAAAATACAGTTTAGGTAAAGCTCTATGTCTAAGTTACAACGTATTAAAATCTCTTCTCTCTTTTGGTCTGGTCTTTAGGGTTTTAGATCCCCCAAGAGAATCGATGCTAAATCAATATAGAATAAAGCTTAGCGGTTATCCAAATAGAAAACATCGTTTAAATCTTTACGATTCCCAGATTGTAATTAAACAATTCTATGAATACATGCAGTAAAGTATATAATAAAAAATATGCAGTCAATCAAGGAAAACCTGGCATTTCATAGAAATAGTTCCGTGAAAGAATACTCAATTCTCATGGTTAGCTGACCCGTGACTGTAAACATGTTTTCAACCACGATTTCATCTTTCTCCTTATCAAAAGCACAAACATTATTAGAGTAGAAGAGGAAATTAAAGCAATGAATTACAAACATCTTGTTATGGAAATTGATGAAGAAAAATAATAATAATAATACGATCTCGCGAGACGGATTCGAACCATCGACCTAAGGATTTCAGCCACTGCATCTACTACAGTCCTCCGCTCTACCAACTGAGCTATCACGAGAACGATCATCCCATCCTGATAATGTGTTCAATACTTAATCAGTTAATAATCAATAATGTGTTTACTGCTCAATCAGTTTCACCTTTTTTGTTAGCTGTGTCTACGACTGGTTTTGTTATCTTATGAGTGATGTTAAGCATAATATAAACGTTCCTGTACACGTTATATGGCTCTTGGTTAGAGAGTTAATTTTTATGTAAGTTACATGTTTCAGTTGAGTAAGGAGCGTGTAGTTAATTAGAAACCGATGTCCAAACTGTCATCAAAATGTTAACACAGTTCTCTTGAGTTTGTGGGTTTGGCTGGCTGGCAATGCATGCATACAGGCTGCATCAATGGAGCTAAAGGGCTGGAAATATTTCATGTTTAGGTGCGTCTACATACACACTGACCGGCATTGATGTGGAGACACAGGCAGCAGACGCCAAACAGACAACAAATGATTGGTAATATAAGATTCAATATTTCGTGGCGGTTTCGTGGTGTAGTGGTTATCACGTCTGCTTCACACGCAGAAGGTCGCGAGTTCGATCCTCGCCGAAACCTATCTAATACTTTTCCATCGTTTTCAACAGAACCATCTATTAAATATTTCACTTACCAATCGTTGGTCTTTATGGGAAGCTGCTATAGAGAGATTGTTAGCAAGCCTGTCTACTTATTTCGATCCTCAATTCAAATGGCCCTGTGTCAGACTAGATGATGTTTGAAATATTTCTTTGAGTGAAAGATGAAATTAAATTAATAAATTTCAGACATAAATAATGCTGTAAAAGACCAAACATATCTGGCAAGACGGATTCGAACCATCGACCTATGGGTTACAACAGAACTTCTATAGTGTTTGCTCTACCTTCGGCGCTATCTCGAATATGGCATCGGTAATTATAAAAAAATCATGTGATCATAGCATCTGTTGGATTTTTTTGTCTTTTATTTTCATGTGTGTGCCTGTGTGTGTGTAGGCGTGCACGTGTGCGATGTCACGATGGATCACAGGGTTAAGACCAGAATCTGCCTCATCGCCTGATCCAGGCCAGGAAACCAAATCTACTTGTTGTGAATAAGGAGAAAAGAATGTGTAAGGCAATATCCTTTTGCTCCGTCCGACCACACAGTTGAACTGAAAGAAATCGAAAAATGGACAAACATCTTGACTTCGCATGAGAATCGGAAACAGAAATGTGGAATATGAAAACGAAATTAGCAGTGACCGTGGTTATAGGACACCTCCCCCGCCCTTTGAGCAATATATTATGTATCAAATTGAAGAAGAAATTATTAGACAGTTCAATGTTGGTTTGTTTTTGTTTTTTTGTTTTTTAAATTCCTCACCTCCCTGTAATCATCATCTTCATCCATTTAAAGCCCGTCTTTGTTGGATAAAGGTCTTCTCCATGGCCCACCAGTTCTTTTCGCTTCCGGAAAACATGCTGATCAAACATTTGGTGTCTGTGGAGTAAAGCATATGATAAAAAATATGCAGTTAATCAAGGAAAACCTGGCATTTCATAGAAATAAATTTCTGTGAAAGAATACACAATTCTCATGGTTAGGCAATCCGTGACTGTAAACATGTTTTCAACCACGATTTTATCTTCTACAATCTTTCTCCTTATTAAAAACACAAACGTTATCAGAGTAGAAGATGAAATGGAAGCAATGAATTACAAACATGTTGTTACGGAAAATAGAAATAAATAACAATCTCGCGAGACGGATTCGAACCATCGACCTAAGGATATCAGCCACTGCATCTACTACAGTCCTCCGCTCTACCAACTGAGCTATCGCGAGAACGAATTTACCAGGACAATAATGTGTTTACTGCTCAATCAGTTTCACCTTTTTTGTTAACTGTGTCCACAACTGGTTTTGTTATCTTATGAGTGATGTTAAGCATAAGTTTCTCGTTCCTGTACACGTTATAATGTTCTTGGTTAGAGAGTCATTTTTGATCTAAATTGCACGTTTCAGTTGAGTAGGGAGCTTGTAGTTAATTGAAAACCAATACCCAAAACTGCCAGTAAAATTATCAACATAGGTTTCTTGAGTTTTGGGATAGGACTGGCTGGCTATGTATGCATACACGCCGCATCAATTGAGCTAGGGGGCTGAAAATATAAACATTGTATCCTTATCACGTTTAGAAATAACGTTTTTTTTTGTTCTAAACCCACATCCAAATAAATTATTAGTAGATGGTGTCAATTTGTAATGTAAGTTTATGCTAAAGTTTATGTTAAATTGATCCTCACTTGGTGTCCAGCAGTATTCATGCTTTGAAAAAGATTGAGACATTTTCCAGTGATCACTGATCAATAAAATTGGAGAGAAGAAAGTTATTCATCGTTCAACCCTTTTCCAATTTTTTTTAAATTGATCCCCAACACGGCCCACTGCGAAAAGACATTGGTAATGTGACCGTTACTATCCACTGACTAATCTGACAAAATAATTGAAAATTCAAGCCTGGGGAAAAAATTGAAATGGGTGAGAAGAGTATTAATCGTTTTGCAATATTATTCTTGTGAGCAAGCGATTAATTCTCAATATATTTTTGTCAGTCGTCAAAATAAGCAAGGTTCGTTTTGTTGTTGAGAATGAAATGTGTCTACACACACACTGACTGGCATTGATTGGGAGACACGGACAGCAAACAGCAGAGAGACAACAAACAAATCTCGAATAAAATTGGCGGTAACTATCTTGGTTTCGTGGTGTAGTGGTTATCACGTCTGCTTTACACGCAGAAGGTCGCGAGTTCGATCCTCGCCGAAACCTAGGTAAATTTTATCATAATTCACAACAAAATTAGATGTCAATGCTTTTTTTTACCATCAGTTTGTTAGTATGGATTACAGCGACTTCTCTACAGTCCTCTGCTCTGCAGACTGAGCTATTGCGAATACAGTAACCTTAGATGAAAAATGTCTCATCATCTCAATATCTGTGCAGTTTTGTGTCTTTTCTCCTATTTGTGTGGACAGTTATCCGTTGGAATCCCCAGGGGTTAGGAGAAAACGCGCTAAAAAAATCACTCTCGACTTTCGTCAATTGAATATTGATGAGGGAGGTTCTATGGTCGTCCTAATTGTCTACTTCTTAGCTGGACACAATGTTAATATCTGCATGTAATTTATAGGTTTATTATAAAATTCTGAAGATACTCGAGACTATGAGCATGGACTCGCGATAGCTCAGTTGGTAGAGCGGAGGACTGTAGATTATACTGTGACTGATATCCTTAGGTCGATGGTTCGGATCCGTCTCGCGAGAGTTAGCCTTTTGACAATGTATCGTGCTTTTTGTTCCTACCTGAATTCTGATGTTTCACTCTCAATATTGATAGATAGGTTAGTTAGTTCTTTTTAAGAGGATAGAATAATGGGTAATCTTAGTTGTCAATCGCAACACCCACGGAATTTTTTTATAGGTTCAACCAGTTTAGTATATATATCAAACAAAACCAAGGAACTACTTTCAGGAAAATCACTATTAAATAATTTCGAAATTCACCAGAACAGTATCATTAGTTTTTTTGATTATTCAAAAAAAAAATCTTTGACTTGTTTTCAAGGTGTCGAGGGGAGATGAAGACGACAGTCGCATCATTTTGTTCGTCCATTTTTATTCTCCTCTGGAGCAATTTATCATAATGCATTTCTGTCATGCTAAGCCCGTCGAACCTTCACCAGAATTCTCTACTCTTTCTGTTCCCCTCCTCTCATGACGCTGGACCAAGTATTGGTATTCTTACCCCTTTTTTTCCAATAAGAGTTATCCGTGTTAGGGACTGGTTTCCAACCAGCACAGTCTCTCCAGCCGGGTTGATGGAAGATAGAGTTATTTCCTTCCTAAGGGCACAAGTACAAAATGATTGCCAGCTGTCTCAACCGGAGTTCGAACTCGGTTCATTAATTTTGTTTTCGCGCTACTAAACGATTCGCACCTCCACTAGTATCAGAATCATCGACAAGAGAAGAAATTAAATCACAAATCTAATTTGACACAATAAGAATACCTCAGCTGAAAACCTGAAAGAGAAATCATAGAAATATACGTACATCACATAAATGACTCACCGTAGTGTGTGTTCCAGAACTGATTATCTAAAAAAT
>OY735232.1:28935340-28977840 GCA_963457665.1 Thysanoteuthis rhombus
TTCTTTTGCGTCTGACGGACAATTCTGCGCTGAACAATTTAGCGCCGACAATTCAGCACAGGATAATTCAGTATAAAGACTAATGAGCACAAGAAAATTTATTTACTTATAAAACTGAACATGAGCAATCATTTAAGGAATATTATTTACTTTTCTAATTTGTTTGGTTACTTATGACTAGCAGGTATTATAACCTTTCCTAATTTATATACAGAAAAGAGCTGAACACAAAGCATTTTAAGTATAATCTTATAATAATAATAATAGGCTCAAACCTGTCCAACGATGCGTTGAGCAACGACAGACCGTCTGGCTCTTCCACCGTGTGTCGATGGCAGTCATCCGATACATCACGTTCCCCATAGTGACGACTGGAGTAGACAAGGTTGACCGATGAAATAGACGTTGGTTTGTTTGTTGCTTTTACTGTCTCGCTAAATCAAACAGAAAGAGAGGAACGGGGTACGACGAGCACACCTAAAGATTGGCTGCTTGCTGCTGGTAAACAGCATTTGTCACTGGATAATAACATCTTCATTTCGAAAGATGCTGATGGGATGTGGGTCAATAGAAAGAGCTCTTGTTTTGAGAAAGTAATCTTATAAAAATATGTGCGTTGATTGGTTTGCTGGAAAAGAGGAAGGGTGTACGATGAACACACAGACATAAAACGGGCTGCTGCTGGTGAACTGCATATGTTACAATCTAATGACATTTTTTTTAGAAGAGATGTTGATGGGCCTTGAGTCATTAAAGATAGAGAGACAGAGAGAGTGTGTGAGAGAGAGAGAGAGAGAGAGAGAGAGAGAGATCTTGCTTTTAGAAAGTGGGCTAAACCTTATGACAATCAGGTTGTCAAATGATAACATCTTTCGCTCGAAGTGCCTGGCCACCCGCTGAAAATTTGTCGGACGTCGATCAAAAAAACAAGTCGGAAGTATTTATCTTCTGTTCTGATCTCAACTGCGATGCGGCCTGGCTTCAGGGGCTTCAATTGTAAGCCCGAGTGCACAACATTTTGGTATTGGGTTCCCTTCCCTACTTTGAGAGATGTTAACTCGAGGAGAAGCACAATCTGTTGGTAATAGTGCTGCTACCTTTGATACTTTTGGTACTTACAACTCATTGCGGTACGTTTGGTACTACTTATGGATAATTTGATGGATTTTGGCAATTTTCTTTCAAATATCTATGTAAGAAACCGTAAATAAAAACTATTAAAATTGGTTTCGTGAGTTTTCAAGTCGGTCCAGCTGACTGGCTATGTATGTATGTATGTATCATGTGCCCGGGTCAAACCAATGGATCTAGGGGGCTGAAAATGTTAGCAATTACTTCTTATTATGTCTATAAAACAGATTTTTAAAAAGATTTTACAAGGAAGTTCAGTTTATGCTAAATTGATCACTATTTTGTGCCCGCATGAGAGAAATAACTTATTGATTGATCATCCCCTTTTCATTTTCTAAAATTCATCATGTCCAAGGAGATGCTAAAACATACTAGTCAGGTGACGGTTTCTTTCAAGCGACTAACCAGACCTGTTTCTGTTTATTGTTGAGCAAAATATTGAAATATACTTCGTTTCGTTTGTTTAGCCTGTTACTAGACACACACCATTCGGTGGATCCTGTTTGTAAAACTGTTTAACAAGATTTAACAAGATGGAAGAAAAAAAATTCATTCAAATGAAAATACTGATGGAAATTATTCAGGCTTTTTAATACTTGAGTCTAGTATGATTAATTTATTGTCAAACCCTGAACTTTGTTTTCGCGTCGTAACAAGTTTTCCTTACCAAAAACCGATGGACCATACACGTAAAACAATGACGTACAAAAAAACTGATGACGAATCGAACCACAAAAATGCCGATGTCAGGTTTCTTCGATGAATAGAATAGAATAAAAGATGTCTTATTCCAACAAACGAACAACAAATTAATTTTCGCATATCTATTCTTAATTTCAAACCCGCCTTCCTTGTAGTATTTTGTTTGTTTCAAAGTTAAAACGTGTTTTTATTTTGAACATTGAATTTCTAACTAAAAAAGGAGGTAAAATGAGACACTAAGTTTTGGAATAATATTGTAGGAAGAAATGAATTCTGTTTTGTTTACCTTTCAGATTTTAATGAAATAAGGGAGTTTGACCTTAGCGTAGCCAAGCTTGTTTTAATTCATGAATATTCAACATGCTTCTATTTGTCTGTTTCTTTTATTGACGAATTGGTACGTTTTGATCTAAGCTCTTGGTACATTTGCTGAAAACTCAGTGGCACCCCGGTTGGTAGTGTCTGGTAACAGTTGTGATTCGACTTAATATATCGTTGATACGATCAAGTTGATGGCAAGCTGGTCCCGCTGATCATTATTACAGGGTAGTGAATTCGATTCTCGTAGCGTACTCTATAGTTATGACCAGAACTACGCTGCGCTTGGTGAATAACAGCAATCAAGTCTCTGCATGAATTCTTTCAGGTTACGAACTTTTTGAGGCACGAAAAGTTTATTCGAGAAATCTATAGTAAAAAATGAAATCTCTGACAATGAAATTATTTAAAAGAAAACTTTCAAAAGTCAAAACTTCAACCAATTTAGATAAATTATTGTCACATGACAGAATAAAATTTGGAAAAAATGGATAAAAAGAAAATATTCAAAATTTAAAAAAAAATCAGTTTATTTTACTTTCAAAGTCCTGTTGAAAGTCTGGAATTGACTTCGTTTTCATAGAGTAACAACAACAACGATCACAACAGCAATCCTCACCAAAAGGAGTGATGTGAACCAATACGTATAATACACATTTTCCAATCACGATCAACTATTAGCTAGGTTGTCTTACTGGCTGAGCAAAGTTGACAGGTCTTCATACAAATTTCATACTGATAAATTAATACCAAAAAAATGTTTTCATATTTTTTGAATTCATATATATATATATATATATATATATATATATATATATATATATATATATATATATATATATATATATATATATATATATATATATAAAGTTGGAGTGGAGTTTGACCCTGCAGCAGCCAGTCTTGAATTATTTTTTTTCTCAAAATTTTATAATCTGAAATAAAAGAGAAACATAAAGACGAAAGAAAAGTTAATTTTGTTTATTCAGTAAAGAAAGGAATTAATTATATTTTTTTCAAAATTTTCAACATGAACTTCATTTTAAACAGTTTTTAGTTTTTTTGAACGATTGAACTCTACGTTTGTGTTGCTAACATGACGTGCCGGTCGATCCATTCTACGGCCTTTTTCAAGTGGATTATCCGAATGTGATGGTGGAAAGTCAAGGAGACAGCCCACTGTAACATGCCGACTGAGTCTATGCGTCGGACAAGTGCTGAGTTCAACCTGCTGTGGCTCCCACTTCTCAACAGGGACACGGAATGGAAATCCAAGCCTAACAAGGAAACGATATCCCTCGAATCCAATGTTGTAGCGTTGGGAAATTCTGTATACCACCACCATTGGAATATTGTGTGTACCATCGTCACTTTGGGATAGCACACCCGAAGAAGGCTGTAAAATGGATCGGCCGAAATGTTTCGTTAACAACACAAACAACAATGAGCTCAATTGACCGAGAAACTCTGAATGTTAATGACTCTTCTCAAAACTATTGACAAACTTTACTTGACATTTTGTTTTTCATTATCTTATGCATCTTTCTATATACTGATTCAGGACCATTTTTGTCGATTCGTTGCTTCCAATTAGTCTAATTGGCGGCAGTTGTTGTTCAAATCAATCGTTGGGATTTCCCCTCCAATCGAACAATGGCTCGATTTTCTTTGGTTGGAAACTGTTCTTTAGTACAGTTAGTGATGGCTCAGTTCGATTGTTCCACGATCAGTTGCGTTCCAAAGTAATATCTTGATTTGCTCGTCATCAGCATCACCTTGACCAATCGATCGGCAAGCATCGCTCAGTAAGGAATATCCAGCGCAGAATTTTGCAAGCCACTTTTGACACATTCGTTCATTCAATTACCTTATCCAAAAAAACTCAGTTCTTTATTTACGTTTGAGACGGACTTTCAGATTTCTTGAAATAAAAAAAGCATAATGTGCTGGAAACATTACTTATTTTTTCAGCTCAGAATCAATGAACAAAAACATTACAGTTTTGACAAATTTGAAAACTATAAAAGCTGTCTCAACACAATCAAAAGTGATTTCGGGGGGAATTAAGTTAAAGCCTAATTTTCGTATGCCATTCGCTGATAAGCACCGTTCGATTTTTTGGCTAACCCAATATTTAGAATATCAATTTCGAAAGATTTAAAATTCCCACCCAGACTTTCTTCACAACACTCATTTTGATATATTAGAAGCTATTCCTAAAAACAGATAAACGGTTTTTGTTATCAGGATCAGTAAATCCCAACCAGTTTTTTAAGTGATCACAATAAGCAGCTTTCTCGATACATCGTTCACTTGATCTTATCTGCTGGTTATTGTTATCTAAAGACTCCTTGTCACAAAGAGATAAAAAAATGCAGTTTCCTCTGTATATGATTTCTTCCTGACCAGTTCACTTGTCATTGTTTTTTTTCTTTCTTTTTTTTTTGTTGGGTTATTGTTTTTCTTCAAGATGAAAGTACAGAGTCTGGAGTTGACTTTGTTTATAACCATAATAAGAACAACAAGAACAATGCTCACCAAAATTTCTCTCTCTCTTTCTTTGGATGCTGACTGTGACAATGAAATACCTTTATGCTGTGGAACCAAAGAAGAAGAAAGAAAGATGTAAAAACAGTGAAGTACAAGCTTGGCTGTGCTATGGTCAAACCTCCTTGCTTCATTAAAATCTAAAAGGTGAACGAATCAGAATTCATTCCTACATACAATATTATTCCAAAACTATGTGTCCCAATTCAATTCCTTTTTCAGTAGTTCCTGTAAATGGATTTCGGAAACTTTAGCGAGACTAGTCGACCTGAGTTTGGCTTTAGAAGTTGGAGTGGATTCATCTGTTTTTGCGTACGTCACTGTGTCACAGTTATCGTGCATGATGTCACTCATTTTTGGTCTTGTTGTAGTCATCCGCCATTGTTGCATACGAAAATAAAGTCAAAACTCAAAAATATGACTTTGACATTATAAACAAGAAGAAAACCAACACGAAGTTGGTGGCGAATTACGTATGGCACAAAATAAGAACACTTTTACTTCTACGTTAAGAAGGAACTTGCAGAATTTAGAAGAATCCAACGGTTCAAGAGGAAAACCATTTACTCTGGCACCAATCTATTGAACAACCGTTGAAAGCAAAGGTGAGGAAGGGTTGTATCTCTCTTTATTTGAGCGTGTGAGTGTGTGTTCGTATTTCATTCCAGCGTGCTTGGTCATACCATTTTGTTTGAAAATTGGCATCAGTACTCCATTACACCTCTCCTAAAATCGATTTTTTGACCTTATTCTGAGGGGTTTTATGAATAACACTTAGATGGTCCAGAATATAGATATTTCTAAATGTTGTTTTTTTTTTAGCTGTTTTAGATATTTTCCAGTGATGTCTTAGACATGATTTATTCTGACCATATTGTTTTTTCATGATTTCAAATTTCGACGCTACGGTTGTTCAGTTATTGACTGTGATGGCGAGTCTCATCTTTAATAAAAATTTTTAATTAGATGAAGCATTGTCAACTATTATTTGTTACTAATTTTTAACAAAATTGGTCTTAAGAAACAAGTCGAGATTGACTTTATTTTCCTACCAAAACAAGAACACTCCTCACCCAAATCAGGGGTGTAAACCTACCGTGATTTGAACTAACAACATCTGATCACCCGGTGGATGTCTTACTGATTGAGCTAAATTGACAAATTTTAGATGTTAACGAAAGTTTATTATACAGATACACACAGATTGTTCTAAACCGAAAAATAAATACATTTAAATGAAATATATACATCTTTTATAATTATACAAAAATTGCAGTAATCATCTTCTGTCGGAGTAGAAGTACGAGTCTTAGATATTAACAAAAAATCATTATACAGATACGTTCGGACATTTCATCCCAATAAATACGATATATATATATATATATATATATATATATATATATATATATATATATATATATATATATATATATATATATATATACATGTATATATATATATATATATATATATATATATATATATATATATATATATATATATATATATGATTTTTTTAATCTATTATATATACAATACAAAAGTAAGCATCTGCAGTCAGAAGTCGGAGTTGAGTTTGACCCTGCAGCAAACAAGCTTGTTCTTCCTTATGATGACATTGAGTCAGTATATACATATTTTACCACAACCTGACAAGGATTGGCCTCGGTGAAATTAGCCCCGGAGTCACGATTCCCGTCCAGAGCTCTTAAATACCTAAGGCTTCAAAGCGACCGAATATTTCTTTCATCGCGTCCGCAACACTCAGTGCGTTCGTAAACGAGTAAAACCTGCGATGCCGTGGAGCTGTCGTGGCTGTAAATGCTGCTATTAATTGTGGTCACCTTATTTTGAGGTAAGCAATGTGTCCAATCGTTGTATAAACCACACCAGCGAATCACCTGATATTCTCCGACCCCACATAACTTCCCAACCACCACCTTCGCTGTGCCCGCATTCATTCACCCAACCTAATCTGACAGCTCTTTTTTGCGTCTTATTCATCTACTCATTTGTTTATTTTATTTTTTTTTCAATTCAAGATGGCCGTCTTCTAGGTTAGTACCTATGAATTCAATCCGACACTAGCATTGTGTCCTTTCATTTTCCGCATTTTTTAATTCACCGATGGGAAGAGTTCAGGTTTAATTGACAATAGAAATAAATACTTCGCCAGTCGGTAGGCGGGAAGATGTCAACAGGTAAGGTCGTCCAGTAGCTATAGATCGGTTAGGTGCCCAAATCTTTCTAATGTTGAAAAGGCGCCTCGTCGTGGGGTAATGGTTAAAGAGCCAAGCTAGCCAACAATTACTACTGTGTAAGTAGTTCGATCTTCGCTCAGCTTTGTAAATACCTAGGACATCT
Source organism: Thysanoteuthis rhombus (assembly GCA_963457665.1). Classification (NCBI taxonomy): domain Eukaryota; kingdom Metazoa; phylum Mollusca; class Cephalopoda; order Oegopsida; family Thysanoteuthidae; genus Thysanoteuthis; species Thysanoteuthis major. The sequence goes on from OY735232.1 coordinate 28,942,406, forward strand.
TGTCCAGGGATACCAAATCAGTCATTTTTTGGTTAAACCAAGCCGATTTCTTTCCTCGTCTTCGATAGCAGGTAGCCTAAAATCTGGTCATTTAAGAAAAAAAGAATAATTAGCCGAAATGATTTAATTTTTACCTAACTCAAAACATATATTTGATATTTTTAGCCATAAAGTTAATTGGAATAATTTGGGGTCAAGTTTAGCAAATAATACATTGTAAAGTGAGCATTGGGTGTCGCTAGGACGGGTACAAAGTTGAAGTCGGGTTTGTTCTGGTAAGTTTGATAAAAGTAAATGTGGATTTTTTATTAGTTTGTTCGGGAGACTTATTATATAGTTACTTCATTTGATTATTGGATTGTAAACTAGTACATAACATTTTAGCCATGAACTTAGCCAAAAGTGGTAACGATTAGCCAATTTCAGCCATTTTCTGAAGCAATTCCAGTCAAAAACACTGCGTCTGTTAGCCATAGATCGACCAGGTGCCCAAGTTTGTCTAAGGTTAAAAGGGCACCTTGGTTGCAGGGTAACGGTTAAAGAGCTAAGCTGGCTAACAATTACTACTGTGTATGGGAGATCGTTACTTTCTAAAAAGCTTAGTGGGTACCTCGGATGTCCTGCTATGGGGCAAAGTTTACTGGGCCAATCCAGTTAACTGTCACTGCTGTGAAGTGAGTTCCATCCTCACTACATAACCTACATTTGTGGCCTCATTTCAAACTAAGCTAAGTTTAGTAAATACCAAAGACACCTTACTTTGGGGTCATGCAGGTGGGGTGGTGACCATTGCAGGTTTGGGAGGAGCACAATAGTTGGCCCACAAATACTACTGTGTAGTGATTTTGATTCACACAGTGTGTCCCATACTAGTGGTTTTATGTCAAATTAAGCAAAGTCTACTTTTCATTTATTGTACTTCGAAGGGTGTAATGGTTAACAAGCTACTCTAAGAGACCATTACCACTGTTTAGCGAGTTTGGTCATCGATTCAGATTAAGCTAAGTTTGGTAAATGCCTGGGACCAGAAGAAGTTTCAGATTTTCCAGATTCTGGAATATTCACAAATACATTCTGATATACATAAGAAATCCAATATTTACATTAGAAGCCCATCCACAAGATGTTACTTTCCTATAATAAGAGTGTTTAGTGTGTTAAAAAAAATTTCAGTGACAATTATATGCTTTGATTGGAAAGATATGGTTTTGCGTTTCTGTAGGGTTACGCAGAGATAATCAAGCTCTTACTGTAGTTAAAAAGATTTAAATGCCTTGAAAATCGAACAGGTATTTCGTCTTTGAATCATACTACAGTAAAGTCGGGTGTGGAATTTCCAACTTCTGACACTTTGTTGGCTTTAGTTTTTACAGATGTTTCAAACCTTTCAGTTTTGGGAGTTTCAGATAAGATGTACTTAACTTATCCAGTAATCGTCAACAGGCTAACATTATTACTAAGTAGTGAGTTAAATCCTCAGGGGTCTCCTTCACTTTTTATCATTGAGAGCCGCTCTCGCTCAGTTTAGTCACCAATATGTTAGTATTCATTACTTTGGAGTATTCATCTCTCGAGAGACAAGGTGGATCATCTCCATGGTCCTTGCAAGTTTCCACTGTGGTCGAGACTAGGATTGCAATTTTACTAATTTTATGACCATCTCCCCAGGGATACCTCTTCAGCTTAGATTGTAATCAATCAGCTGCTGAATACACTGGAAAATTTGTCCTGGAGAGTTTTTGGTATTTTGCTCATACCTGAAATAGTACCCGGGACTTTCCGCGTGTGAGACTGACGTGCTAACCATTACACTACACTATCCGAGTGGACGTCATTTGTCTTAACTGAAGATTATTTCTTTCTTTAAATAAAGTTAGAATAAATGGAACTGTTAACTATGTGGTCTCTTTATATTCAGTTAAAATTGATCCTGGAACGACCTGTTTGGAAAAAAGTCTGTGTTTCTCATTGGTTGAAAATTCTCGGTTTCTCATTGGTTGAAAATCCATGATTCTCATTGGTTGAAAAATGCCCAATTGTATTTTAGCGCCAATTTCGGGGTGTCGTCGGAAGAAGCTGTTTTGACCCCATTCGGAAAACAAAACCACCTCTGTCATCCGACTTCCGACCGTCTGGATGTAAACCAGGGGTGCAGTGTCAACTTTCTGGTGCCAGAGCTAGCAAAACACTTGCTACTTCCTACACTCTTTCTCTCTGTACCAGTGATTCCTAGATCTGTTCTGTTGCAGAAACCCGGCACGATTCCCTTCAAATCCAAGAAACAAAACCTATATTATACAAACAATCCCCACATCCTGATTTCAAAAAGACATTAAATGAAACAGAAATTGTCTTAAAGAGAGACATTATTTATGTGAAAAACATCGCAAATGAAACATTAAAATAATGAACAATGTCACTAAGTTGCCCAACTTCTTAATGTGAAAATATCACTTTTTTAATAAAATGATATAAAAAAAATATCAACAGATTTCGTATCTCGCTGAACCCCAGATTTTCCTGGGAAGTTGCTCAGTATATTAAATGGACAGGTACACAAATTGGGTGTTGTAGATACGTGTAGCTGAAAAACTTTTTGATGTGACTTGATGCAGTTTTATGAACAAAAGGTCAAGTTCACTGCTACATAACACTCCAGTCAGAGCGCGCTAAACGTCTCATTGATGCGCAGTTTTAAAAGTTCGGCTCTTCATGAACAAACATTGTATCCATAGGAATAGAGCACTCTGGTGGATGAGGGATTTCTGAAGAGATATAATACATCGAAACAGCTGTCTGTGGATGACACAATAATTAATGCTCCTCTATTCAGGGTTGAGCACTCTTTAAGTGAGGTAACTCATCCACTGTAAGCTTATGCAATGCTCTTCCATAGAAATAGAGCTCTCTAGTGGGTGAGGGATTTCTGTGTAAATAAATACATCGCTTAAATTCAGCCTTACTGACCGTCCAATTCCGTAGTCCAGGGGTAGGATATCAGCCTCCGGGTCTGAAGTGAAGGTTTCAATTCTGCCTCGCATTACTGGATGGGATAATGGAAAGTCTATAGCCACACTGAAGAGATGTAATACACCGAAACAGCTGTCTGTGGATGACACAATAATATATATATATATATATATATATATATTTACTCGGACCAAATTACTTTAAGTAGTAAGCGATCGGAAAACAAAGAAAATAAGCCTCATGTAGAACTCTAGCCCACGCCCTTTTCCATGGAAGCGCCTATGTAGTCTAGGTCTACTCTAACCGCTTGAGTTACCGAGTATCAGTCGATCAGAGGCTGAGATAACACCCCTGACTCATCCTTCTTTCTCCGATTCACTCAGTTGGATAGTAATATCCATTATTCATCATACTGTCGATATGGGAACAACGAAAATAATACTGAAAAAAAAAAAAGATAAATAGTCCTGAAACCAACAGAACACAAAAACAAGCCTGTGTAAGCTATGGTGAGCTCCGACGGTATTGCACACCCGGTGTAAACATGCAGTGCATAAAGGATAGGAAATAGGGATTCGACTGTCCGGGCATAAGTTGAAGAGAGAAAAATGCTTATCTAAACGACGACTGTAACTAAATAGCTTGATAGAACCTTAATTTTTTTCCACGAGATAATTTTTACCTATAAGCACTGAAAAACACCCGTACGTGCCAAGTGTTGAAGACAGCTTGAAAGGCAGGAATCAGGGTTTTTTTTAAGGGTCTAGTGTTATTAAAAGTGTGAATTAACATAGACATTCTCCTGGGTTAGATGTACGTATTCAACTGGGGGGGTATCTGGTGGGGGTATGTGACTATTGGTATAAATCTGCAGCTTTATTATACAAATAAAAACATCAATTTTACACAACGGATATTTATTTTTCAACATAGCCTCCTCCCTTGCCAAGGCACTTAATTGAGTGGTGGATATTAATCACATAGATCGAACATTGTGCAGTGAAAAATTTTACACTAAACTTTAGCGAATGACTACTCATCAAAGGCGTCTGTGCACGAAAGTACACGTTTTTTATGCTTGTAATCATTTTCTAAACAAAACATGGTTAGTAAATCGCATTAATCGGGCACTCAGTGAGGAGCGAAGTTACTATAGTACTTCTAGCGAATCCGCTAGTCTGCAAGTGTAGTTTGAACAGCAACAGGTCTGGTTAGTCACACGACAGAAATCGTTACGAGACCAACGTCTTTAGGCAGCATGATGTGTCGGGGGAGATGAATTAGAACATTGAAAGAAAGGGGTGACCAATTAATCAAGTTTCTTCAAACGTCTCTGTTTTGCAGTGATCACTAAGTCTAAATTCAAAAAAAGAAAAGGGTGGATGCAGTGTGACTCGAACCCAGGGACCAATCTAGCATAAACTTGGATAAAGGGATTTGGGAAAATGAAATAAAAAGTTTTTCTTTAGATATAATAAGGCGATAATGCTTAAATTATCTGTCCCTGGTTCTATTTGTGCGGCCTGTACGCACCAGCTAGATCAGCTAGACCAGCTTAAAGACTGAAGAAAACTATGTTGACAGTTTTGATGACGGTATATGACAGAAGCCTATTTCTGTGTGATGGCAAATTTAATTGTCCTTTAGTGTGTGTGTATGATTACGTTCATGGGTATAAGAAAGATGGACAGACAAATAGAAGAGGCGGAAGAAAGATAAGAGAAGTCAGAGGAAAGAGCGAGAGGAATATGTCGAAAGAAAAGGAAGAAGAGAACAGGGAGAAAGAAGAGAAAGGAAAGGAGAGAGAAAAGAAAAAAGGAGGATATGAAATAAAAGAAAAATGAGGGGAAGAAAGAGAAGAAGAGGCTGAAAGGAGAGAAGAGGAAAAAGAAAGAAGAGAAGAAAAGAACGAAAGAAAGAAGGGGAATGAAGGACGGATAGGTGAGAAAAGAAGAGGAAAGAAAGGGAAGGAAATAAAGGAGAAAAAGGAAGGAAGGAAGAAAGAAAGACGAGAAAGAAAAGGGAGAAAAGGAAGAAAGAAAAGGAAAAGAAAAGAAAAAAGGGTGAAAGAAGCAAAGAAAGGTGAGAAAGGAAGGAAAGAGAAAGATTGAAAGTGAAAGAAATTAGGTGAAAGAAAGACAAAAAAAAAAGGGGGAAGATTTGGAAAAAAAGATGAAAAAGAGCCCCGAAAATGGGCGGGGCAGTGAAAAAAAAGGGGTAGAACTGAATAGAGCAGAAAGCAGGAACGAAAGAAAGGAAAATAAAGAAAGAGAGAAGGGGGAGAGAAAGAAAGAAAAGGAAAGGAATTAGCAGTAGAAGAGGAAAGTGAAGAAGAAGAAGAAGAAGAAGAAGAAGAAGAAGAAGAAGAAGAAGAAGAAGAAGAAGAAGAAGAAGAAGAAGAGAACAAGAAAGTGCAGAAGATTAAAAAGAAGAGAGTGAACAGGGAGAAGAAAGAGAAGAAGACGAAAACGAAGAAGGACAAGACGAAGAAGAGGAGGAAAGTGAAGAAGAAAAAGAATGTAAAAATGAAGAAGAAGAAAATGAGGAAGATGAGAGCGAAGACGAAGAAGCAATGGGAAGAAAGAAAGAAAGAGAGAAAGAAAGAAGAAGAAGAAGAAGAAGAAGAAGAAGAAGAAGAAGAAGAAGAAGAAGAAGAAGAAGAAGAAGAAGAGGGCACAAGGTGCAGATTTTATGTAGCTAAAAAAGCTGCAGCCAGGAGGACATATTGAGTAAGTAAGGAAGACACGCACTACTTATGTATCACGTAACTAACAATGACGTGGGTGAATGCTCACTTCTCGTATAGAACCCTTTTAGTGGCGTGACATTGGAATTCACTCTATCCACGCACTCTCTCTCCCCTCACCTCCAATTGCCGCTGCCGCTACTACTACTACTACTACTACTACTACTACTACTGTTGCTCTTCAACTCAACAATTCCACTCTTCCCAGGCTACGTCTATAACAGGATTACTTTTTGCGAATACTTCCATCCATCAACGTGCTTACATCGTATGACACCATTTACAACTATTATTATTACTAGTTAGTTATGCACCGTTATTTCATCATTAGTGTAATTATGACTATAATGATACAGTAATTAAAAATGGTCGCTCAATAGAAAGCGTCACGTGACCGACGTCGTTTGGCAGCGCTCCGTCTTGGAGGTGATCAATTAAAAGAAAAAAAAAATTGGAAAAAAAAGGGGCGATCAATGAATGAGTTACTTCTATCGCCTCTTGTTGGGCAGTGATCGCTAAAAGACTTTTTCAAAGAAAAACCTAACGTCATCACTGCTGGACACGAACTAAGGATCCAATTTAGCATAAACTTCCATTGTAAATTGAACCCCCTCCCACAGAGATACACTTAGAACCTATAGGGGATAAAAAGGAAGTCTTTTTTTTTTTAGACATAATAAAGACTTAATGTTCAAATTTTCAGCCCATAAACTCCATTCACACATATATAGCCAGTCAGCCAACCAGACCCTCTCGAAAACTGAAGGAACCTGTGTTGACGTTGAGTATGTCGACATCGACAGTTTTAGTTGACAGTTTCTGATATATGTATTCTCTAGTATTACGTTATTATCCCCAAATCTTCCTTTCTTCTTCCTTCTCTTTCTTCAGCATCAGCGCCAGTACCACTTGGCATTAACATTACCGCGTACGTGGTTTGTGGTAAGAGGACAGATCAATAAGTCTGTAGCCTGGCGTGTAATCGCATCACCGTAGCCCACCCGACCATCCACTCAAGTGGGTTACTGATTCTACTCTTTGCTCGTCTCGTCAGTCCACCTCTGTTTGTGTGTGTGGTGGGGAGTTTGTGTGTGGGTGTCCGGGAGCTCCTGTCCACATTTTTGGAATTACAACCTTGAAGATTTGCATGAGTACACAACTAAACACCATCTTATTTATTTATTTTTTAAAAACCTTTTCAGAGTGTCCATGATCATTTTGGATCACATTTTGCGCTGGTACTTTTTATTACATAATCTAAGGTAAAAATACTATCTTTAAAAGATGATTTTAGATAATCAGTTCTAGTAAACGCGCGGCCGACGGTGATCCATTTTTGCGATGTACGGATATCATTGGCTTGATTTTGATCTTAGATTTTCACTGTATAATATTCGATTTATCTGATTAACATTCACCACTAAAATATCTTTTCCTAGTTAAGACACGAACGTATTGATGTGTCTACTCACATATAATGCCATCTGAGATCTGTGGAAAGAGCTTGATCAAATTCATTGATAAGGAAGGAAATTATGTTGAAAAATAAACATTTGTTGCGTAAAATGAAAGCTTTCTCCATTATGAGGCTGCGGACTTATTGATGCACCAACAAACATACAACTAAACTCACGAATTTTACAACCTTATTACGTAAATAATTGCTCATTTTGATAGCAACAACCAGGGCCGGCATAGGGGTTTAATGTGTCCTAAGTGAGACTTCAGATTTGCTCCCTTGGTTTAATGAACCCAAGGTGAGTTTTAAAATTTGCGCCCCCGGTGGCTTGGTCTTTTCTCATTTTTTCCCCCAAAGGTCTGTACAGACCTCCCCCTCAGAGGTCTGTCCCTTTGGCGACTGCCCAGTTGACTATATGGGAGTGCCGGTCCTGGCAACAACAATGACAATGACAATAATAAAGTAAACGATATAATGGTGGACTACACCGTCTAATCTCTCTCTCTCCCTCTGTCTGTCTGTCTGTCTCTCTTCCTGTCTCTCTGTCTCTGTCTCTGTGTGCGTTTCAAATTCATTGAAGAGAAGCAGGGAGGGGCAAACGGGGCTCGCACCCATCCCGATCGGGCCTTCTCACTCAGAGAACCTTACAGTCAATAAAGGATAATGGCACAATAGAATTGTTTTATGTAATCCCAATTTAATGCATCCATATAAAAAGACGGTAATATTCTTTGGTGGCACCAGGATTACCGATAAGAAACATTCTGAACATATAACACCAACCCCTGAAAATTAACCAACCCCATCCTTCTGGCAGTGGACCATGACTGCAACGATGGCCGACCAGTCCTCTTATCCGTAAGCGGCACCGATGCTAGCAGTCTGGGCAGATAAAGTAGTCACTTGTTTGAGGTTGGTCTTGAGCATTAGCGTATCGGGCCGGTAAGTGCAGCGGCATTCAAATCACCTTACACCAGTGTGATAGACCTAAAAAAAGTCTACCAAGGATCGCTCTCATAGAAACTGCTCACTTATAGAAATTCTACACGTGAATTACTTTTTTCTCGGATCAATTATTGTTATTAGAACGTGTCAACCAAAACTGCTGCCATAACTCTCAACACAGGTTTCTTTAGTTATCATGTTGGTTCAGCCAGACCAATAGGCTGGCTGACTGAATATGTATCACGCGTACAGGCCACACCAATGCGGCTATATCTAGATAGAATGATTTTTTTTCGAACAACCCTCCAACTAGGTTTTTAATGGGGGTTCGATTTACGATGTAAGTTTTTGACCCCTTAGTTTGTGGCCGGCAGCATTTAAGCATTTTTTTTCAGAAAATTTAGACTTTTTCTAGTGATCATCCCCAACACAGCCTGCTGCCAAAAGACGTTGGTCACGTGACAGTTTCTATTGAGTCACTAACCATACCTGCGATTCCATCGCAATAGCATTTATACCTTTGAGTAAAGATGAGGATGTTCGTCCAGTAACACTTTGCTTTCTTGACGAGATTTGGTTGCTATGCCATGGAATGTTAATAATCTACATACATAAAAGTTAATATATATATATATATATATATATATATATATATATATATATATATATATATATATATATATTATAGTGTCATCCACAGACAGCTGTTTCGATGTATTACATCTCTTCAGTGTGGCTAAAGATTTTCCATTATCCCATCTAGTACCGCGAGGCAGAATTGAAACCTGGGCTACGGAACTGGACAGTCAGTAAGGCTGAATTTAAGCGATAATTTATTTACACAGAAATTCCTCATCCACCGGAGTGCTCAATTCCTATGGAGAGCATTGCGTAAGCTTACAATGGATGAGTTACCTCACTTCCCCGAGCAACCCATTGCGTAAAGTATTTACCAAGAATAAACTGAATATTAGCTATAGTTGTATGGATAATTTTGATAACTTCAAAGCAAAGCATAACAATAATGTAATTAGAAATAAAACTAATGGAGAAAGCATAAATAAACCAGATTGCAACTGCACAAATAGAAACGGATACCCTTTGAAAAACAAATGTCCTAAATCGAATACTGTATACCGAGCAGAAATATCAATCCAAGAGAAACCCTTAGAAGTAAAATATTATATAGGAATATCTAAAACACCCTTTAAACTGAGATTAACCAACCATATATCATCGGTTACCAACGAAAATGCAAAAACAGTACATCACTGTCGATATATCATTGGAAACTAGCCGATAGCAACCTTAAATCCATAGTAAAATGGAAAATATTAAAACAAACACTCATGCCAGAACATGTTATCTATGCCTAAATGTGAAATTTGAAATCCTCACTTTTTCCTATAGAACAAAAAAATCCCCTAAACAGAATTATTTAATAGAAAAAATGAAGCAACGTTAAAGAGCTGACACTGCTCAAAATTTCAGTTATTTAAGATAGCAATGGCAGCTATCAATAAATGTCCAAAAAAGGAGTCTTATAGAATAGACTAAAAAAAAGGTATTTTTTTATTTGCATGTTAAATGTACAAAATAATAATTTTTATTTATGAATAATCTTCTATAGAATATAGTTTTCAAATTCTTTACAACTACTTATTTGTGGTCCTACAACATGGTGTAGTTTGCGTATTGGCTAACCCAGCCCTGCCAAGATGGAATGCTTAAAAGTGCTCCAACAGCCCTGCTATTTATCCATAGACTAGAGGTGATTCATGCCTTCCCCAAGGGCAGAGTAGGAATGCAAACTGTCGATTCCATTCTCCGTGACGTTAAATCGCACCCCCAGGAAAGAATACCCGTATCCAAGTCGGCACATATCAGTCCAAATCAGAGACTTGAACAGTGTGGGCGATCCGAAAACTCCTCTTTCGTTCGCTGTTTTCCTTTCGAATGGGGGGCGGGTCCTAATTTATTCCACCCTGCAAAAGACAGATCTGCAAATTGAGAACCATGCAACGTGCACATGAAAGAATTTTGCTGGGCCTCACATGGAGAGACCACAAAACAGCACAGTACACCCGAGAAAAGACAAGAGTCAGGGGCAATCCATTAAAAATCTCAAATAGTAGTGGGCTGGCCATGTTGCAAGAATAGCGGACAACCAATGGAAATCGCGACTCATGACATGGATCCCCCGAGATCACATGCACAACCGAGGCCGGCAGAATATTAGATGGAGAGACGAGCTAGACAAATTCAGAAAGTACTTGCTCCACGACCCCCACGATAGAGAAGTGTGGCGAATCCTGGGGAAGGTCTATGTCCAACGACAGACGTTAAAAGACTACTGATGATGATGATGATGATGATGATGATGGGTATATTCACTTTGCTTCTGGGTGTACAGGGAAATTTTGTCCCAATGAAGAGCTTTCCATACTCTTCGCTCATACCAGGAATCAAACCCTGATTTTTCTGTGTTGTGAGGCGGACGTGTTTATCATTGCACCAAAACAGAGGAATACAGACGGTTTTTGAGCCAATCATTTGATGGTGAAGGTTATGGAGAATTTTGAAAGTTGATCTCGGAAGGAAGAGATGAAACCGAGAGAGATAAGAGTTGGTGATAAAAAAAAATTTCTGACATGTAGACAGTCCCACTCCGATCGTCGGTTGAAGAGTGAATACAGGTTTCCCCAGCAATCTGAAAATAGAGCGTTCATGTAAAAAAAATCCCAACTTTTGTCAGCCCAAATCATGGAAAGCGAAGAAGTAATTGCCATTAAAATGTATATGATCAAATTTTGAGCGTTTCCAGACCCGTAAACGGTGATGATGGTAAGTTAGACTGAATCGTCGGGAGTTGAGCAGTTGGAGGGTACTGGACACTGGGGTGTTTCACGGAGAAGAAAGGGGTGTGCGCTTCCTCTATAACAGCTCACTGTAAAACAAACACTGAATGTTTTGAATGAGTTTCTAAGATGGAAAATTATCTTAAATATACACTGATTTAATCGAATTAGTATACTTATCTTGGTTGTCATGGTACGAACGTTTTGGGCGTGGTAGCCCCCCCCCCGGCCCCTTTCAGATGTCTGCCGAAGTTGGTAACCCCGCAAAGCGAAATTTCCAGAAGGTTAGCAACTACGACAGACAGCCGAAGAAGGCCGAAGGGTACAACGACCGAAATATTGTGACAATAACAACCAAGCGAAGAACACAAGCGCGGGTGAATCAGTGCATAATAAGCACTGAGTGCTATTTTTGCATTTTTCCCCCTTCTTATTCGTAAAAGCGAAAAGGTTGCTAGCGTAAAGTGAACTTTCAAAAAGCGGGGGATACCTGTATTTTTTTTTATATATTTGGGGCTGGGGGCCTGTCTAGAAACAGGGACTCTTTGATAGACATGACTTATGGTCATCCAAGCCCCACCCATGACCCATCCGTTTATTTTTTCTCTATCACCTGCATCAACGCGGTTGCTGTTATGGCTGCTGTAACATTGAATCAGACAACGGAATAATTGTTCCTTCTTATTGCAAGCATCACCTGATGCACTCGTCTGGCGTTCTGTTCCTCGGTCAGCCTTTCTTTCATATCTTTACCTTCTTTGTTTCTCGATAGAGAAGAAGCCGCATATTATGATCACGTTGATAAAAGCTCTTTTAGATTAAAGTAACCGGCTGATAACATCATGCAAAAGGATATACAGAGGATACCGCTTATTGTGATCACTGTGGTACAGGGTCTTTCAGATAAAGCTGGTTGATATCATCAAGCAGAGGATGTAGGAATTGGAACTAATTACATTCATTGTTACAAATTATTTGTTATGTTTTCAAATTCATTATAATAAACAACTTCACATTGTTAATAAGAGAAAGAGAAGATATCTGCTGCATTGTACGAACAGATTTTGGCAGCATTTGGCAACATTTGGCAACATTTGTTTCCGTAATAAAACTAATTGTTTCCAATTGATTTTTTCAAGTTAATCCCCTTAAAAACGTCTGAAACAAAAATAAATGATCATTGCATCAAAAATAGAACGAAAATTATCGTCCAAAATGTAACATGATTCATTGTAAAATGGAAAAAAGTTATCTATCTATCTATCTATCTATCTATCTATCTATATATATATATATATATATATATATATATATATATAGATAGATAGATAGATAACTATATATATATATATATATATATATATATATATATATATATATATATATATATATGAAGTGTATGTATACAGACTATACAGCATAAATATTGTATAGCCTGCTTTCTTTCTTTCTTTCTTTCTTTCTTTCTTTTTTCTTTCTTTCTTTCTTTCTTGTGCTTTCTATTTTCTTTTCATCTCGAGAATTGTTTTTTAAAAATGGAATAATATGACGTAGTATAACGTGAAAAAAGAAAAAAATATTCCTCTTTCTTTGCCCACTCTCTATATCATACCTTTCCATCTTTTCCAACGCTCACTCTCTCTTATTATCCCCATCCCTGTCACTGAGATGACAGCTTTCTTTCTATCTTTATTGAAAATGCTGTCTATATCTCTTTAACGATTATCGCTTCGGGTCACTTGAATCCTTACAAACGCCCTTAACCTATGTGAACTGGTTTTAACATGAAATTTTCGCCGTTCTTTGAACTGTCGACTAACACCATAGTTAAATAGAATGAAATTATCATGAATTCTTAATTCAGCTGTATTATACATACTCAAGTGTGTATACATGTTCTTACTCTAGGATGTCGAGAACTATGCTTCTCAAAACAGAAACAAAGGCATGTCCGAAATAGGTGTGTCCCAAAATATCTACAGCGCATATATTTAGGTCGAATTTTTAGAAAAATATCCATTGATTTCTGTGGGGTCTGTGTTCCCTCTTTCAAAAGAAAGTCTGTCGAAAAATATTTCCTCATTGTGCTTATATATTTATATGAAGAAATGGGTATATAGTCCAACAAAATGATTATGAATTGTGTAATATAATATGAAAACTCTTATTTGAAATGATCTCCCATCGTTACGCGGTTAATGTATCATTCGAACAAGACAATGTAAATAGAATAAACAATTAAAGAAAATGGGGATGCTTAATTGTTCATTCTATTTACGTTGTCTATTTTGAGTGATACATAAACCGTGTAACGACGGGAGATCATTTCAATTAAGAGTTGCCATGTTATAAAACGCAATTTATTATCACACACACACACACACACACACACACACACACACACACATATATATATATATATATATATATATATATATATATATATATATATATATATATATAATGCTCCTCTATTCAGGGTTGAGCACTCTTTAAGTGAGGTAACTCATCCATTGTAAGCTTATGCAATACTCTTCCACAGGAATAGAGCACTCTGATGGATGGGGAATTTCTGCGTAAATAAATATATCGCTTAAATTCAGCCTTACTGTCCGTCCAGTTCCGTAGCCCAGAGGTAGGATATCGGCCTCCGGGTCTGAAGCGAAGTTTTCAGTCCTGCCTCGCGGTACTGGATGGGATAATGGAAAGTCTATAGCTACGCTAAAGCGATATAATACATTGAAACAGCTGTCTGAGGATGACACAATATATATATATATATATATATAATGAATCAGAATCATTTCATCATTTATTTGAACTCACATACGTGAGGAAGGTCTGTGCTTTTTTTTGAAAATTTGTTTTGGGGCACGATAAGAGCTTAAAAGTTATAACCGAGTGGTTGGAGTCTCAAAAAAAATAAAAATAAATAAATGATATTAGCGAACCAAGTTCAAACTCAAACAGAGAAAGTTTTTTCCCTTCAAATTTCACATGCTTTCAAACCATTTGACCATCATACCTTTCAAACCGGAAATCTGTCAGTATTTTAAAAAAAGTCCAGATTTTAGAGGGGCTTTTATTTACCATGTAATCGTAATACTAAACTGGTACCTCGCTTTCCATTCGTCGTGGGAAAACTGCGAATATGGCTTTCTTTCTCTCTCAGTATTAATGTAATTTTGACTGTATCTATATTGTTTATCTAGCCAGGCCACCCAGCGTTGCATGAGGGGAAAAATCCCAAGTCTAAAAACACTGGAAAGCAAATCATTTTCTCTTAGCGATTTCATTCAATCAAATGATTTGGAGGGGTGCTCACATGCAACTCCCTTTCCCAAAGGTTGGATCAGACCCATGGGCAGTCAGTGCACGACATTGGGCAATACCTACTTCATCATCATCATCGTCTGTCTTTTAACGTCCGTCGTTGGATATAGACCTTTCCCAAGATCTGCCACATTTCTCTATCATGGGCATCGTGGAGCCAGTACTTTCTGAATTTGTCTCCATCTTGTATTCTGTCGGCGTCGGTTTCGATTGTGATCTCTGGGGATCCATGAACATGGATCCACAGCACCTGCTTATTCCCTCCTGAAACCTTAACAATAAATTTTCCCCAAAAGTGGAATTTATGTGCTCACCCTTGGCGTTAGCACTTCCCACATCAAAGCGGACTATCGGGTTCAAATCGTGCCTGTGTTTTATTTTGGGTTTGGATTAGAGTTAGAGGTGGGGCACGGTTTTTCCTCTTACGAAAAAAGTTATTCTCTTTTCAGATTAGTGTTAGATTCTCTTAAGAAAAAGGATTGCCTCATCGGTATAAGCACAGAGAGAATGAAAAATTCACGTCCATGGCTTCATAATGACGAATGTTATAAGATTTCGAAAATATGAAATTTATGAAGCAATTTCTTCCCACCCTAGACGATATTTATTTTTAAAGGTAACGGTTTAGTTACACTGCAACTAGAAAGAAACTCCTGAAGGCTTTCATTTTTTCGACTACGTTGTTGACCGAAGTCGAAAACTTAATTTAGATACATTTTTAAAAAGAAAAACATTGTTGACAAATGTTAACTTTAAAATTAAAAATTGAAAAATTCATTATAAAAATTGAATTAAACTGAAACCCATTTATATGAACGGTTATCTTGAATTTTTATTTAAATACGTTTTGGGGGTAACCTACGTGAGTAAGCCTTGTTTCAAGAAGAAAAAAATGATGTTTAATATTAAATCAAATCCATATACAATACATCATGAGAATACCCTACATAAAATAACAAACTTTAAGCTGTGAACTTGCATTGTTGTCAAGGTGGCAACAGAATTGTTGACACATGTGATCGCGTAAACATTGATGATGGAGAATGTCACCGACTTGTCCAAACACATCTGCTCTCTCTCACTTCAAAACGACACTCGGACCATAATCACCTGACTTGGGAGAGCCAACAAAACCTTCCAACGTCAGCATTTAGGGGAAAAAATGCAAAAATGTGTCTGGCTGGTCACTCAATAGAAATTGTCACATCACCAACATATTTAAGCAGTATGCTCTGTTTGGGGTGATCAATAGAGAAAACTGGGGAAAAGGGGAGGTGTAAATTGATAAGTTTCTTCTCCCACCTTTTGCTGGGCGGTGATAACCGAATTTGTAAAAATGAAAACAAACAAACGCGATAGCTGCCGGACACAAAGTAAGGGATCAATTTGGCATAAATCTACATTGCAAATTGAACTCCTCCCTTAAAAAATACCCAGTAGGGGGTAAAATAGTTTTTTGTAGGCAAAATAAGGAGTAAGAATTGAAATGTTAAGCCCTCTAGCTCCACTGATGCGGCCTGTATACTTGATGCATTCATACATATATAGCTAGCCAGCCAGTCAGCCGGACCAACTTGAGAACTGGAGAGACCTATCTTGACAGTATTGGGTGACAGTTTCAGTTGACGGTTTTTAACAACAATGATGTAAGAATACCAGATACCATGCCAGATGTTGTTTTGGGGCGGGTGGGGGGTACTGCTGACCCATGTTCAGACCCCACTAAAGTTCTTCAAACATGGGCTGAATTTTGAATTTAAAACCAGTCAATAGATGTGACGGCAACTGTTTCTTCGCTCAATCCATTTGAAGAGTCCACGACACGTTGGCTAAAAAAATTGTTTTCATTTTCAAATTGAAAGATTTTTTTCAAACTCTACATTCGTGCAGTCCTTTGCCAATTCAAATATCTCAATTAAAGTCCGCTCTTTCTTTTCTCCTTTCCGAAGAAATGAGCTTGCATTTCTGCATCCTTTCCTTAAATATCAATTCTTCGATTCCTTCTATCATTCCAATAAAAAGACGTTGAACGCCCTCTAGTGATGAATGTGATAGTAGTAATAACGTCATCAATAGATTGGACTATTAATAATAATGTTAATGATAATTATATCTGTAATAACTATTATACATATACATACATAATAACTGTATTTGGTTAGTAAAGCTTTCTTAAATCCCTGACCAGTAAAAATTCCATTTTCTTGATTTTCAGTGTGTTTCGATGGTTGAGTTATTTACCTCTGTTAACGAAATTGGAGTTGCTGAGGTAGATAATTTTACGGCTTATTAGTATTGCGGCCATATATGACGAACATCAATTTTTTCAAGCATATTATTGAAAAAACAAATAACCCGATTTTTCCCCTTCTAAATATCCAACTTCAAACCACTAGGTTATTTTGATCTTATCTATCCAAATCTCTATCAACCCCCGCAGTGGCTGGCTGTTTACATTATTTACCAAGCGCAGTAACGTCAGTGAATAACTGATAACGCATTCGACGGGGCGGGTGGGGGGTACTGCTGACCCATGTTCAGACCCCACTAAAGTTCTTCAAACATGGGCTGAATTTTGAATTTAAAACCAGTCAATAGATGTGACGGCAACTGTTTCTTCGCTCAATCCATTTGAAGAGTCCACGACACGTTGGCTAAAAAAATTGTTTTCATTTTCAAATTGAAAGATTTTTTTCAAACTCTACATTCGTGCAGTCCTTTGCCAATTCAAATATCTCAATTAAAGTCCGCTCTTTCTTTTCTCCTTTCCGAAGAAATGAGCTTGCATTTCTGCATCCTTTCCTTAAATATCAATTCTTCGATTCCTTCTATCATTCCAATAAAAAGACGTTGAACGCCCTCTAGTGATGAATGTGATAGTAGTAATAACGTCATCAATAGATTGGACTATTAATAATAATGTTAATGATAATTATATCTGTAATAACTATTATACATATACATACATAATAACTGTATTTGGTTAGTAAAGCTTTCTTAAATCCCTGACCAGTAAAAATTCCATTTTCTTGATTTTCAGTGTGTTTCGATGGTTGAGTTATTTACCTCTGTTAACGAAATTGGAGTTGCTGAGGTAGATAATTTTACGGCTTATTAGTATTGCGGCCATATATGACGAACATCAATTTTTTCAAGCATATTATTGAAAAAACAAATAACCCGATTTTTCCCCTTCTAAATATCCAACTTCAAACCACTAGGTTATTTTGATCTTATCTATCCAAATCTCTATCAACCCCCGCAGTGGCTGGCTGTTTACATTATTTACCAAGCGCAGTAACGTCAGTGAATAACTGATAACGCATTCGACGGGGCGGGTGGGGGGTACTGCTGACCCATGTTCAGACCCCACTAAAGTTCTTCAAACATGGGCTGAATTTTGAATTTAAAACCAGTCAATAGATGTGACGGCAACTGTTTCTTCGCTCAATCCATTTGAAGAGTCCACGACACGTTGGCTAAAAAAATTGTTTTCATTTTCAAATTGAAAGATTTTTTTCAAACTCTACATTCGTGCAGTCCTTTGCCAATTCAAATATCTCAATTAAAGTCCGCTCTTTCTTTTCTCCTTTCCGAAGAAATGAGCTTGCATTTCTGCATCCTTTCCTTAAATATCAATTCTTCGATTCCTTCTATCATTCCAATAAAAAGACGTTGAACGCCCTCTAGTGATGAATGTGATAGTAGTAATAACGTCATCAATAGATTGGACTATTAATAATAATGTTAATGATAATTATATCTGTAATAACTATTATACATATACATACATAATAACTGTATTTGGTTAGTAAAGCTTTCTTAAATCCCTGACCAGTAAAAATTCCATTTTCTTGATTTTCAGTGTGTTTCGATGGTTGAGTTATTTACCTCTGTTAACGAAATTGGAGTTGCTGAGGTAGAGAATTTTACGGCTTATCAGTATTGCGGCCATATATGACGAACATCAATTTTTTCAAGCATATTATTGAAAAAACAAATAACCCGATTTTTCCCCTTCTAAATATCCAACTTCAAACCACTAGGTTATTTTGATCTTATCTATTCAAATCTCTATCAACCCCCTGCAGTGGCTGGCTGTTTACATTATTTACCAAGCGCAGTAACGTCAGTGAATAACTGATAACGCATTCGACGGGGCGGGTGGGGGGTACTGCTGACCCATGTTCAGACCCCACTAAAGTTCTTCAAACATGGGCTGAATTTTGAATTTAAAACCAGTCAATAGATGTGACGGCAACTGTTTCTTCGCTCAATCCATTTGAAGAGTCCACGACACGTTGGCTAAAAAAATTGTTTTCATTTTCAAATTGAAAGATTTTTTTCAAACTCTACATTCGTGCAGTCCTTTGCCAATTCAAATATCTCAATTAAAGTCCGCTCTTTCTTTTCTCCTTTCCGAAGAAATGAGCTTGCATTTCTGCATCCTTTCCTTAAATATCAATTCTTCGATTCCTTCTATCATTCCAATAAAAAGACGTTGAACGCCCTCTAGTGATGAATGTGATAGTAGTAATAACGTCATCAATAGATTGGACTATTAATAATAATGTTAATGATAATTATATCTGTAATAACTATTATACATATACATACATAATAACTGTATTTGGTTAGTAAAGCTTTCTTAAATCCCTGACCAGTAAAAATTCCATTTTCTTGATTTTCAGTGTGTTTCGATGGTTGAGTTATTTACCTCTGTTAACGAAATTGGAGTTGCTGAGGTAGAGAATTTTACGGCTTATCAGTATTGCGGCCATATATGACGAACATCAATTTTTTCAAGCATATTATTGAAAAAACAAATAACCCGATTTTTCCCCTTCTAAATATCCAACTTCAAACCACTAGGTTATTTTGATCTTATCTATTCAAATCTCTATCAACCCCCGCAGTGGCTGGCTGTTTACATTATTTACCAAGCGCAGTAACGTCAGTGAATAACTGATAACGCATTCGACGGGGCGGGTGGGGGGTACTGCTGACCCATGTTCAGACCCCACTAAAGTTCTTCAAACATGGGCTGAATTTTGAATTTAAAACCAGTCAATAGATGTGACGGCAACTGTTTCTTCGCTCAATCCATTTGAAGAGTCCACGACACGTTGGCTAAAAAAATTGTTTTCATTTTCAAATTGAAAGATTTTTTTCAAACTCTACATTCGTGCAGTCCTTTGCCAATTCAAATATCTCAATTAAAGTCCGCTCTTTCTTTTCTCCTTTCCGAAGAAATGAGCTTGCATTTCTGCATCCTTTCCTTAAATATCAATTCTTCGATTCCTTCTATCATTCCAATAAAAAGACGTTGAACGCCCTCTAGTGATGAATGTGATAGTAGTAATAACGTCATCAATAGATTGGACTATTAATAATAATGTTAATGATAATTATATCTGTAATAACTATTATACATATACATACATAATAACTGTATTTGGTTAGTAAAGCTTTCTTAAATCCCTGACCAGTAAAAATTCCATTTTCTTGATTTTCAGTGTGTTTCGATGGTTGAGTTATTTACCTCTGTTAACGAAATTGGAGTTGCTGAGGTAGAGAATTTTACGGCTTATCAGTATTGCGGCCATATATGACGAACATCAATTTTTTCAAGCATATTATTGAAAAAACAAATAACCCGATTTTTCCCCTTCTAAATATCCAACTTCAAACCACTAGGTTATTTTGATCTTATCTATTCAAATCTCTATCAACCCCCGCAGTGGCTGGCTGTTTACATTATTTACCAAGCGCAGTAACGTCAGTGAATAACTGATAACGCATTCGACGGGGCGGGTGGGGGGTACTGCTGACCCATGTTCAGACCCCACTAAAGTTCTTCAAACATGGGCTGAATTTTGAATTTAAAACCAGTCAATAGATGTGACGGCAACTGTTTCTTCGCTCAATCCATTTGAAGAGTCCACGACACGTTGGCTAAAAAAATTGTTTTCATTTTCAAATTGGAAGATTTTTTTCAAACTCTACATTCGTGCAGTCCTTTGCCAATTCAAATATCTCAATTAAAGTCCGCTCTTTCTTTTCTCCTTTCCGAAGAAATGAGCTTGCATTTCTGCATCCTTTCCTTAAATATCAATTCTTCGATTCCTTCTATCATTCCAATAAAAAGACGTTGAACGCCCTCTAGTGATGAATGTGATAGTAGTAATAACGTCATCAATAGATTGGACTATTAATAATAATGTTAATGATAATTATATCTGTAATAACTATTATACATATACATACATAATAACTGTATTTGGTTAGTAAAGCTTTCTTAAATCCCTGACCAGTAAAAATTCCATTTTCTTGATTTTCAGTGTGTTTCGATGGTTGAGTTATTTACCTCTGTTAACGAAATTGGAGTTGCTGAGGTAGAGAATTTTACGGCTTATCAGTATTGCGGCCATATATGACGAACATCAATTTTTTCAAGCATATTATTGAAAAAACAAATAACCCGATTTTTCCCCTTCTAAATATCCAACTTCAAACCACTAGGTTATTTTGATCTTATCTATTCAAATCTCTATCAACCCCCGCAGTGGCTGGCTGTTTACATTATTTACCAAGCGCAGTAACGTCAGTGAATAACTGATAACGCATTCGACCCTAGGGACAGAGGAACGTGTCTTATATGACGTAAAAGACGATGATCAGTCGCGTCTCTTCGTCTATTTCTGTGTACGTCTGTCTACACGATATCTCCGGAAGAACTGAATGGATTTCGATGAAATTTTGTGGAAATATGGGCAATAAAGTGAGGAAGAGATGGGTAAATTGAACAGATCCATGCGCAATTACATCCCTTACGTCGTGGTTATATGTCCAAATCACATATCACCGAAAATTCGTGTCTTTGCGTATTTCAATAGTACTTGGCAACTTTTGTTTCTGTAATGAAACGATTTGTTCCCAATTGATTAAAAAGAGAATACTGTCTAGCCGTTCGGAGGTTTGAAAAACACTCTGATTTTCCGGAGCCTTGCTACATTTTCGTTTGTATATAAAAAATATATATCTGTTTGAGTCTCCCATAAGTTATAAGTCACAACTCTACGCTTACAACATGAGATGTTCAAAAGTGTTTCAGTTTCTTGAATTTCGAACGTTTTTTCGTACGTCACTTTTTTTTTATTTCGAAAAAAGAATTATACGACGTAGCTAAAAACGTACAAAAAGATAATATCCATCTTTCTTTGCCCACTATCTGTATTCTTTCTCATGAATTCTATAAACCCATTCAAATTTGGTCTGAACGAAACCCTCTTTTGGTATTCATAGGATTTTTTTGACGCAGTTGAAATCTGATGTACTTGGACGATCTAAAATTTATTTGACATTAAGTGAATTTTCCGAGAAATTTCTAAACTTACATCAGTCCCGCACATAAAATGCCTTTCTCTAAATACTTGTCCGACGAACTTTGCTTTGAGAGCTCGGTGAAGAATTGACTCACGAGCAATGGCTTGCAAGTTCATTATGGCTCTATGTCACTTGCCCAAAGGTATTTCTTTCGTGGTGTGTCACTTATTCGCGAAATAGTTCAATCAGTTAGAGGAGTCCTTCTTCGTTATTGACGGAAGGCGATTCGCCTCCAAACTCTCGGAATGTCGTCCACCAGTCTCTGATATCGATTTCCTCTTCATTGTAGGCATATTATGTATGTCTAGTGCGTATTTTCTTTTGTTAAGTCCTGGTCTAATCGTTTTTTTTCCGTATTTTATTGTTGAATGCCTCACACATTAAACGTAATGTGTTGTTGATGCCTTCATTCTGTATATCTAGTGTCCCTGTCATACATTTTTCTTTTTGGGGGGAGGGGGGCTTCTCGAGAACTTATTGGACTGATGATTAGCCGGTTATTCACTGGGCAATTAAGGGATGAAATTATTCGCGAAATCGTCAATGATTAATTAGAGCAAACGGGTAAAATAGCAATTAATTGTTAAGATAGACTCGGGTGCCTGCAGTCGAAAATCTATTGATAAATCTCGGAACAAGTCTAGCAAATCGACTTATAATTGGGTTCGGACTTCATATATTTCACCAGTCATGTTAGTCACTTCAGGAGTTTTGAAATAATGGGATTTTGAGGTAACGTTTTTTTGCAACAATCGCATTGATTTCCCAAGATGAACGTTGCCAATGGATATAACATCCTTGAAGGAAATAATTATTAAAAAAAAAAGAACTAAAAGTTCAATGATGCGTCCACCATTCGAAGTGGAAACAGAAAGAGGAGGAGGAAGAGCCAGTATTTTTTCTCGATTCGATTGATTCTCCTACTTGTAAAATATTACGATACGAAATATTCTGCATTGTTTTCAATAAAAATCATAAATGTCCATTTTTGACGTTTTTGGCCACTTTTAGCATTCTTGGCCATTTTCGGCGTTTTTTCCTATTATGACATCATTAAGAAAAAAATTATCGGAATAGATTACACCTTTTAATGACATAACACTTTTTAACGATATCATACCTTTTAATGACACCCCAGCTCTCTCTTCCTTCCATCTCATCTCTGTTGTTCAACGTAAGTAGGACCGACCGAATAGCGTATGATAGAGATATGTGGACACATCTACAAATTGTGTTTGGGGGGATTAGTCAATGCTATTTAAGCACTTGTTCACTGAATTGAATGATTGAACCGATTTCGATTCTCTCGTAAGTCTCAAGGTCTCGATTTGGGAAAACGCGGAAATCTATAAAGATTAAAGGAGATCATCCATTTGAAAAGTAATAGTATTGATTAGCATTTCTCTCTCTCCTAAAGTTTTCACTACACAATGTCAAGGTCGGGGTTTATCAGATAAGCATCGACATGTCGGATCAATCTCACTGAATTTGTATGTTTTTTTATTCTAATTCGTATTTTCATGGTCCAATAATTTGATGGGAACCTTTTTTTCTTTTTTTACTCACCCTAAGCAAAGGGTTCGTGAGAAGGCAGTTATTTACGCCACAAAATCAAGAACGGTATAAACAAGTTGAAATGGGTTGTTGATGTTAAAATTGTGAAGTTGGAATCACTAAAACATGACCTGTTTATGATAAAGACAAGAAAGACTAACATTGGATAAGGCACTTGTTCACTCAGGATTTGAAGTGTCGATATTATGACACGATGGTTAACGAGCTCGTCAAAGCAACGTGCCTCTCTGGGCACCCCACCACTGTGACCAACTAAGCATAATAAATAGTCACAAGAGTTATCTATGCTTTGCTTGAACTCCTTCTTGTGTTGTTGACAATGTTGCTACAATGTTTTGACCGTAACCTCCTACAGTTGCCAGGCGTGTAATTCATAAGTAAATAAAAACTGTTCTTTTGTCTCGTCATTATACACCTGAACGCCGGGGTCGGATGGATCGGCCAAAACATTGTGGTAACCACCACAACAAAAAAGAGGAGTTCGGTTTGGTAATTGTTTGGGCGAGTTTCGCAAAGAAGAAAAGGGGGTAACTACTATAGACACTGTAGATGATTAATGTAAAAAGTGTAAATTCTGCAGACAATTTGAAATAAGTTGGAGACTGTTTACTTCTGATTTACATGAGTTTGTGAGAAGAAATACTGCTACAAATAACAAAGAAATGTTATGTAATCATTTCATGATACTAATTCCAACTGTATATTTTTTTTAGTGTTATAGATATGAAAAAAAAAATTGATTTTTTTTGTTTATTGCTACCCCAATCGTAACCATATCCCTAAATACTAACTTTAACACCAACCCTAAAGCCCAAACGCTAATCCTATACTCTTTGTAGCTAGATTTAATAAAATACAGTTTCAAATATTCTTCTGCTTTTATTTCCTCAGTAAATAGTGCTTCCCTTCCTCTTTTGCGAACCTTGTTCAAACAATTAACGTTCATGTTTCTCTGAATTTTTGAGATGAGGTATTATTATTATTTTTATTATTATTCGAACTATCCTCATCTTGGTTGTTTTTCATACAACGTTTCGGCCGTTGTACTCTGCGGCCTTCATCAGGTATCATCTGGTAAGTGTTTGGAAGTATTGAACTGAACCCTTTATTTAACCGATGGGGGTATATAGACCGCACTCCCCTCTTAGCAGTAGAAGTAATCTAATGGTTCTAGGTTCAATCCCAGTGTGAGACAATAATAATTCGAAAATACTCTACTTCCACGGGACTTCCATTTGGTATTCTGCAGGTATCAGGGATTGACCCAGGCCAAATCTATTCCGGCAATTGTGAGCTTTCCTGTTTCAAAATGGCTGCTGCTCTTGCGATGGAGTGGCAAATTTAAAGTCAAAGAAGCAGACCACAATAACCCTAGCCCTAAAAGTTCGAACCCTGATCTTAAAAATACTAATCCTGACGCTATCTCTAAAAATCACCAATCCTAAAAGCACTAACCCTCAATAACACTAACGACGTAGCTGAAGCGGTGGCAATTTTGGAACAGGAAAAGTAACAAAATCCCCTATTTTGAGTGCAAGGTAGAAGTGCCATACGAGATGAAGCCCTGGCTTTGAAAAATCGTGGATTCATCGTCAAATAGGATTGCACAAAAATCTCAGTATTTCAAGAGAATTAGCTCAACTACTGTTTGATTTGATTTCATGAATCAAACTTAATGTACAATTTTTGTCTCACGAGTTCTTCAACTTTCAACAAGTTCTTAGGACGATTGAACGCTTCCTTGTTATCTATGTTGTTAACATGGTGTTTCGAACGATGCGTTCTGCGGTCTTCTTCAGTTATACTATCTAAATTCGATGATGGCAAACAGATCTTTTTCCAATGTTAGCAACGCTATAAAGTTAGATTCGGGTGATATCTTTTTCTTCTTTTTTTTGTTGCACCTGAATTTCCATACCCAGTGGAAACCACATCAGGTTAAACTCCGCATTTGTCTGACTTATACACTCAGTTGATATGTTGATGTGTGCTGTTTCTTTGATTTTTCTCAATTTCTTTGTCTATATACCGAGAAGATAGTGTTCGCCTTTTTCATTCCAGATATGGACAGCCATCCTAGATATTGTTATTTCACCTTTGATCATGGCTTTGCTACCACTGGTAAATTACCACCATCTCATTCGGGTAGTATTCTAAAAGAAGGCAGTAGAATGAATCAACCGAAATGTCGTGTTAAGAACACAAACAACAAGAAAGAACTCAATTGTCCGAAAAACACTTTGAATGTTAATGACCCTTTTCGAAACAATGGATAAGTCTATTAGATGATGGCATTGACTATTCGGTTTTCACGCTTTGATAACCTGCTGAGTAGCGTAATGGTTAACGGCACGGACTATAAAATCAGCGAGTCAAGTTCAATCCCCGGTCAAGATTTACGCTAACCATTTATTCGTCCCAAGGTCACTTCGGTGACGTCCCTAAATCTGTCTTAGCCCTTCGCTTGTACAACAGGGGAAACTTACAACATGCGTACATTCCCCGGAGAGACTGAAAGAAAGATTTTCCGGGTGCGAATCCATAGTATTGTGAATAACACGTACATCTTGTGCCAAAATCTGCTCTCGTCGGGGGCGGACGGATATACATATCCTGACTCCATTCTATTGTTCAGCGCTGACGCAGTTCGATCGTTCACTGTTGACTTAACCGTATCGATCTTTGCTTTGCTTACAGGGCGAAAGGAAAGAAGAGAATAGGTCTGGTAAGTTGCTCAGAAGAAACTGTTACGTGACCAACGTCTTCTGACAGCAGGTCGAGTTGGGCGTAATCAATCGGAAAAGGGGATGATCAGTGAGTAAGTTACTTGTCTCACCTTTTGTCATTAAAAAAATCTGAATTTCCCAAAATAAAACAAGCAGACACAAACTAAAGGATCAATTTAACATAAATTTAGTATTTGGGGGGATAATTCTAACAAAAAAAGGGGGTTTAAGACATAAGGATTAAATGTTCAAATTTTCAGACCTCTAGTTCCATCAAAGCTGATACATACATACATACATACATACATACAAACAGAGCCAGCCAGACCAACAAAACTGAAATAAAACCTACGTTGATAGTTTTGGTGACAGTATTGGCTAACGGTTTCCAATTAGATCAGGGTCAAACCCTGATGCCTGAGTCATACCAAAGGGAAGTGCCGTGGAACTAGACAATTTCTGGTTCCACTTACACGTACCCATGAGGGTCTTCATATTGCTCCAGTTTCCAGAGGTCAGAGCTTGCACCAGTGCTATGACGTGGCCGACAATGGGTTACTAAGGTTCGGCATTGCCAACCGCAAGAGGTGTAGGATTCGTCCTGTTGCCAGAAAATAATCACTCAGCCCAATCTCGTGGGGAATCAGTACGTCCGAGGGCAGTACCGACTCATCGCACTAAAAGGGATGTGTCGGGTTTCCCCTGACGTCTTGCTATACGGACTGGAGCAATTTTTTTGTAGAGCTACCGTAATTGGGACCCCACATTAAAAACGACCTTGTGTCACATCTTTCTGTGGTGAGAGCGGGAGTAAATACAATTTCCATACTGAACTCGACCTTGTGTCACATCCTGCTCTCGTGGGGGGCTGGGGGTAGATAAATCCAGACTCCGATATTTTAAAACCCGACCCAGCGCTGATTCAGTTCGATCGTTTAGCGTGGATTTAACATTATCGGTCATTGCCCTCGCCCACAGCGCGACGGAAAAGAAGGAAAGAGAAGAAATCGAATCTGGTTAGTCATTCGGTAGAAGCCGTCATATGATGACAGTATGCTGTGTTGGGGATCATCAATTACAAACTTGGAAAAAGAGGTGTTCAATCAATAAGTTGCTTTTCTCACCTTTTGTTGGGCAATGATCACGAAAATTGAATTAAAAAAACAAGTTGACACAAACTGAAGGATCAATTTACATTGAACTTACCTAGCAAACTGATCCCCATTAAAAACGTATTAGGGGAGGGGGGGTTGAAAAGCAAAAAATTGTTTTTTATTGACACAGTAAGGGGTAAAGTTTATATTTCTAGCCCTCTAGCTCCATTGGTGCGGCCTATACATACATACATACATACATACATACATACATACATAGGTAGCCAGCGGGGCCAACTTGAAAACTGAAGAGACCTTTATTGACAGTTTTAATGACAGTGATGGTTGTCAGTTTCTAAAAAGCGAAGGAATAAAAGCAGATAATGAGGAAGAATTGTTGCACTCTGGGGAAGGCTGGGAAAGAGGATGAGATGTAGGTCAAGGAAAGTTCAATAATATCCTTTCTTTCCCCCCCCCCATTTACGATTTATTGTCAGAATGATGGAGCATAAATCAATTTTTAATGAATGGAATACTAAATCTATTATTGTCTACTGACTATCCGCCGTCACAATTTTCTTTCTTTCTTTCTTTCAAACATTTTATCTATTGTTTCGTTATCGCAATTTCTGTCTTTCTTTTTTTTCTCTCTCTCTCTCTTTCTTTCTTTCTTTCTTTCTTTCTTTCTTTCTTTCTTTCTTTCTCATCCCCATCCTTTCAATTTTTCTTTCTAGCATTTTTTTTATTTCATTGTAACATTCTTTGAATCTTTATGCTTTTAAACATATTCATTCCTTCTTTCCTTCAAACCCCTTTTCTGAATATTCTCTCTCTTCCCTTTTCTTTTTCTTTCTTTCTTCCTCTTTCTGACTTTATTGGTGTGTTTCTTTGTATCTCTCTTTCTAGTATTTTCTTTTATTTTATTGTAACATTCTTTGAATATTTATGCTTTTAAACATATTCATTCCTTCTTTCTTTCAAACATCTTTTCTGAATATTATTCTTTCTTTCTTTTTCTTGCTTCCTTGGTTTGTTCATTTGCTCGTTTGTGTCTTTCTTTCTAGCATTTTCTTTTTCCAACCCACCGTCTTTACCTTTTCCCTACCACTTTCTTTGTATCTTCCTTTTTTTTCTTTTTTTAAGATTTTTCTCTCTTTCTAATTGTCCTTCTTCCCTTTTTCCTTTTTTTTAACATTCATTCATTCTTTCATTCATACATTCGGCATTTTTTGCCAAATTTCCAAACTGATGTTGACTTCATACTAGCTTTTGTACTGTAACAAGAACAAGAACAATCCTCCCCAAAATTAGGGTTGTGAATCGATGTGCGAAATTCACGTCCCCTACCATGATTTGAACTCACGACCAACCAATTGCCAGGATGCAGTCTTACATCAATGGAGCTAGAGTGCTGAAGATTTAGAAATTTACTCCTTGTCATGTCTCTAATTGTTTTTTTTCAATTGGGGGATTCGATTTGCAATTTAAGTTTATGCAAGATTGGTCCCTAGTTAGTGAACGCTGTAAAAAAAATTCATACCTTTTAGTGATTACTGTCCAACAGAAGGCAAAAGAAGTAACTGATCCATCAATCATCCTTTCATGTTATGTTTTGATTGATCATCCCCAACAGCTACAGTTGAGTGATTTATCAGCCCTGTTTTTTTTTTTTTTGTTGTTGTTGTTTTAAAAAATCTCAGTAATTCTGTCTTCACCCTTTTTCCTCTCTTCATAAAACATTGTTGGTGCCGGAGTGGGTGGGTACGGGAAACAGAATCGGTGAACTTAAGTCAAACTCCACCCGTGTCCACATCCCTTCTTGGGAAAGGCATCGATCCATCTCTTCTCCCTCCAGCTATCGGTGAATAGTTGGGCAGACAGGGATCTTCGACATGTTTCGATTAACGGTACTTTGAGGGCTCGCCGAGCTTTGCAAGCCGGAAGTGGATTATGACATATTGTTCCAGTAAGATGAAGGAGGATAAAAAAAAGGACAGACAGAAAAATAAAATCAACACGACCACCATCTTCAACCCCACAACACCCCGGGTACAAGTGAAAGATGAAACACACCGGGCTGCTGTATGGTGAAACTCCTCTCCAACTTGTATTCCAACTGAATATGTTCACTGAAACTTTTGTATTTTATACATAAATTTCAAAAAATAGTATATATGTATGTGTGTGCGTGTGTGTGTGTGTGTGTGTGTTGTATAGATGTATTCTTGTATCAGAGTGAAATAAGCCCATGCTACTACTACAGGTACTACTATTGCTAAGAGGGGAGTGCGGTCCATATACCCCCGTCGGTTAGTACAACGGCCGAAACGTTGTATGGAAAACAACCAAGATGAGGATAGTCCGAACAATAATAGAGATAAGCCCATGCATGTCTGTATGAAAACATTTCGTTAATATCTGAGACGTGCCAATTTAGCTTAATCAGTGAGACAGTCTCCTGGCAATCTGTTGGTCGTGTGTTCAGATCACGTTAGGAGAACGTGCACTCAAAGTATCGTTTATACCCCTCATTTTGGTGAGGATTGGTGTTGTTACGGTTGGAAAACAAAATAAACTCCTGACTTTAGATTGGAGTTTGAGAGAAAATCCTTTTTTCTTTCCCGCTCTCTTTTTTTCCGTCTTCAATCTATTTTTTCATCAATTCCTCTTTTTTTTACTCCTTCATTTTTCTTCGTAATTCTTTTTCTTTCGATCTTTTCTCTTCTTTATATAGTCATTCGACTTCTTTTCCTTCTCTGCGTTCATTGACCGGCTCACGTGTGCATAAATGAACAATTGTAGATATAACAAAGACATTTACTTATCATACAAGACGTAGATCTATATTTCGTGTCTTTGATAGAGCTGTTGTACCAACTATTTTTATCGATGCGAAACCCTGCATATTGTTGGGCGAACCTTTAGTCTTATTTTCACGATAACTTAAGAACGTCCGCCTTACGGACGATTCTTACTTACAAACGGACTGCCGTAAATCCTATTGCATTAAAAATCTGAGTCAAATACATTAAATCTTATTTTCTAATTCGCTCTTGAAACCATGCCCCCAAAGCATAAATCCGATACATGATCTGGTGATACATCTAAAGAAAAAGAAAAGTTGTTTCTCAAGTTGTTTCTCCATCAGGACAGTATCAGGTTAGTGAGGTCAATCTATTGAATCCTTACGTGGTTTACCATTTGGTTAGAAAATTCATACTCAAACCTTCGGTGTCCGAGGTCTTTTCTGAGATTTGATTTGAATATGATTTATGTTTGGAGAAGAGATTGTAGCATCGCATCTGATAGCTTGTCGTAGAAATAACGGATCTGTCTGAGAAGTGTTTTCTCACCTCAAGAGTCTGATTTGTAGCTTCTGGTCGTATGATCACGATTGAAAACGGAGTGAAAACAATATATCAATCAAAAATAAGTGAACGTCATCCGTCGTCGGAAAAGCGTTAGGCAACAGTCAGTCAATGATCGGAACAATTCTGAAGGATAAAGTAAAAATAATCGATCTTGTGGAAGGCTCCGTCTCGATGAAAACTACAGTCAAGCAACACGGTATTACATTCATTTAAATGGGGAGGCTACTGATAACTTGATTAGACGTTCAAAATCAGCGTAACATGTCCACTAGCCTCACTCGGAACCGGAGAAAGTTGGTAATGGGCCCAGATGGGAAATACAGGTCCCCATTTCAAACTGCACATTAAGTATTTTTGCAGTCAGTGCTAAGTACATATGATTTATGTATGGGTATATACATGTACACATCACGACTCACAACATGGATTCCCCGAGACCACATGCGCAACCGAGGCCGGCAAAATGTTAGATGGAGAGACGAGCTAGACAAGTTCAGGAAGTACTGGCTCCGTGACGCCCATGATAGAGAAGTGTGGCAAATCCTGGGGAAGGTCTATGTCCAACGACGGACGCTAAAAGACTGATGATGATAATGATGGATGATATACATGTACGCCATTGAAATGCGCCCCACTCAAAACCCAAGACCACAGACCAAATAGCCCAGCTGGACATCCCTGCACACATCTGATCATACATGATTTAAAAGCTGCATGTGCCACAAATGAAGGTGATTGTGATAAAACGTTTGTTGTGGGTTGTATATATAGGGGAGGGCGAGGCGGTTGGGGCCATGAAATATGGAGCATGGTGAGACAACCTCGTTTTCTCAAGGGCTGTAGTCAGGAAAATGCAGAGTGTAACCAGCGCGGATCAGAAATTTAAAAAAAAAAAGCTCTCAGTGCTTTTCACGTCCTTTTCGACCCAGGGAAGCCCAGTTAACCATACCAGCTGTTGTTACCGACTGAGTTTCGAGAAACCTACGGTTGGCAAAAGATCATAACCTTCAAACCTTTCTCTTCATTCTTCCCCAAAACTTTCTCGGCTACATCCTTTGATTCAAAAGAATGATTTCAGAAAAATAGTTTTCAAAGATTAAATTATCAGGTGACGTGAAAGCCGAGAGGGGGTTTATGACATTCACATATTTTTAGTTTTAATGATCGAAAAAAAAAACGAATTTTGACGAATGAAATATATAAACATGGAATATTCAATTAACCTACGTAGGGAAAATTGTGTCTTTTACGTGCACGCCATTTTCAACTTCACGAATTCTCACACTTTCTGCATAACATTTTGAAGGCTATCTAATCCTAAGCCAGTTATCTCACCTTGAATATTTATCTTCAGCTGCTGGACAGCCCTTGGATGGTTAACTAAGACCTTATGCTGCAAATAGACACAAGGGAAAAAGTCTGTTAAATCCGGCGAATCATCGACCCAGATGGCAGTGACAAAAAATCAAAATAACGGGGAAATGGGTGAACGTTATTGATTGATGGTTTTCAAGGTGAAATTCTATTATTTTTGTCCGTTGCTCGATTATGTACTTTCTCATGATGGATTCCCAAGGGTTCTTTTATATATCTGAGAAGAAGAAAAGGTGTATTGAAATAGAAAACAATATGATTGTTTTAAACTCCGTCGTGACTTTTGCCCAACCATATATATATATATATATATATGTATGTATATATATATATATATATATATATATGTGTGTGTGTGTGTGGGTGTGTATATATATATATATATATATATGTATATATACATACACACACACAGTATATGTGGCAGAAATCAGGCTAATGATATATGAATAATATAAAGCCACTTCTGAAATGTAATGGATTTATTTGATAGAGTGCTCGATACATACAAGTTTTTACTCTTGAAGTTCAGTTGTTTTAGAGTAATAGGAAATAGATAGTAGAATGTGGATTCGCTACACAAACTAGCTCATGTTTCTACCTTATAAATATATTTATATATATATATATATATACATATATACATACATATATATATGTGTGTGTGTGTGTGTGTATGTGTATGTGCATGTATGTAATAATAATTGATAATTGCGTCATCCATAGAGAGTCGCTTCGTTTTATTACAACTCTTCAGTGGGGCTATAAACTATAAACCGCGAGGTAGGATCGAAACCTTCGATTCAGACCCAGAGGCAGATATTTTACCCCTGCCTTACGCTGAACTGGACGGAAGGATCGAATCAAGCGATGTATTTACTTACGCATAATTCCCCATCCACAAGTGCTCCATTCCAAAGTTGGAAGAGCATTGCATAGAAGCTTATAATGGACGGGTGCCTTATTGAAGAGTGCTCAACCCTAAAGACGGGAGCGTTGATGTATATGTATATATATATATATATGGTAGTAGTAATTTGAAAATGAAGAAATGACGATTTGAGAAAAACGTGCGTTACATAAAACTTGGCGCATTTCGCCATTTCACAGGCGTCGTCAAAAGTTTGTGTAACACAGAAAAATGTGGAGTGCAACTCGTTACATGTTGAGACATATTGAACTAAAATAGAAAAAACAAAACGATTTCCACATTGTAAAATTATTACTACCATTCTGTCGCATTGTCTTGAATCTGTACAATGATTACAGACACGCACATACACTTATATATATATATATATATATATATATATATATATATATATATATCTTACGCAGGACTATGGTATAAAAGCCGATGAAGTTAATGATATAGAATAAAATCACAAATATAAATATTGATATAACTAAATTACATGCACCAAGATCCAAAGATTGGTTAAAAATAGTTATGGGGGAACACATGGTAATAACACAGATCAGATTAAGGATGACTTGCATGGCACGTAGTCGTGGAGACTTTGGAACAAAATTTCACTGATAAAACTTCCTTTGTTGTGGATATATATATATATATATATATATATATATATATATATATATATATATAGTGTCATCCACAGACAGCTGTTTCGATGTATTACATCTCTTCAGTGTGGCTATAGACTTTCATCCCATCCAGTAACGCGAGGCAGAAGTGAAACCCTCACGTCATCTCAGTCAATCATTTCCCTGTATCTGGCGTATCGCTTATGTTTTTGTCAGTGTTTCTCTGTTTTACACATACGGGGGTCGTTGCAGGAATACAGGCATACTTTCCTTTTCTTTCGCTTTTCCCCCTTGGACTGTGTATCATTTTTCTTGTCTTATTTTCATCCTCCTCTATTCAATGTATTTATGCTCAATAAAGCGAAAGGTGAATATCATGCTATTCTGGAACACTATACTTTTTTGTAATCAATATCTCATTAAAATCGTCAGATATTTTTGATATTTAGAGAAAACGTTTCATATTTTTTACATTTCTTATCAAGATTTACTTTTGAAGAAATTATATTGTTAAACTCCAGTCTAAGCCAGAGGTCAGAGCTGACTCTGTTTTCTCCCCGTAACAACAATCCTCGCTTATTTAGGGGGGTGAAATCTTCACTGCTTGCCTGTTTCATCACGTTAAATCAAACCGATGTATAAAATTGACAATTGGAAGTGATCTTGAAAATTATACTTTCCCTGTGGTCAGACTGTGATAAATTTTTTGTTCGTCAGTGAGCAAACCTGATAGTACGAAAAAAACATTGAGACATTTTTCGTTGTGAATTTTTTGTGGGTAGGGTATTTCTTTTCATAAAGCCACCTAATTTGGCAGTCGATTTGAACACCGTTTGAAAAAACTATACCTTTCCAGTGGTCAGACTGTAGTAGAATTTCGATGTTTTCTCCACCACACTTGATACTACAACAAATCATTAAAAAACTGAATAGAGTGAATAATGAACGAGTAATGGGCATCGTATTTGGCAGCCATCTTGGATACCATCTTGGAAATTATACACACCAGGCCATCGAAAACATGGTGACATATTTAAAGTACAAAGACAAAGACACACCAATCAAATGTACAAAACTGGAGAAAGTAAACTACTACATCCATCTTGGACCACGAATCTCCATGAAATCCTCAAAAGAAGAAGAAATCAATTGAAGAATCATTCTAGGTTGGCAAGCTTTCGTCAGAGGAGGCTCAACCTTCAAGGACAAGAAAATCCCATCAGTCTTAAAAAAGAAGGGTTTACAAACAATGTATCCGACGGATAGTCACTTATGGAGCTGAAACATGGAATATAATCAAAAGATTGACCCTTAAACTGAGAAGTATGCAATATGCACATGAAAGAATCATGCTCAACCTCACATGGAGAGATCACAAGACAGAAAAAAAAACTTGAAAAAAAACCAACTTAAATGGCAATGGGCTGGTCATGTAGCGAGAATGGCAGACAATCGCTGAACATCACAACTCACAACGTTGATCCCCAGAGATCCTATGCGAAACTGGGACCGACTAAATATAAGATGGCGGGATGGACGGGATCTGTTCAGAAAGTACTGGCTCCGTGACGCCCACAATCGAGAGGTCGGGCGAATCTCGGGGAAAGTCTGTGTACAACGACGGACGCTAAAAGGCTTCTGCTGCTGCTGATGATGAAGATATTAAGGATTCATAAAATGCTTCTAATAAAAAGTTCCTTCGACAGGCCGATAGAACTACATTCCAACTTGTACTAAAATCTCCGGTAAACTAATATGAGTAATTATCCTCAGATGTGGGAATGGAATTTGGTCCAGCAGCAGTCAGGCTTGTCACAAGTTCTCCTCTTTTTCCCCCCTTTCAAAAACCATGTTCTCTACGATTCTCTTTAAATGGAACAAAAAAAAAAACTGTTGAAATCTTAATACTACTTTGGAGAAAAAAAAAATAATTCAGCAATCAAAGACCCTCCCTAAAATTAATTCAGCAGTTATTAGCCTTAAATCCAGTATTTCAAAAACATTTCTTGATAAAACCTCCAGAAAAAAAACATGAACTTGAGTTTATTGA
>OY735232.1:28982840-29112840 GCA_963457665.1 Thysanoteuthis rhombus
TTTGAGATTTTTTATGGATTTTATGATGTCTCTAACTCTTGTCTTTTCCCGGATGTACTGTGCTGTTTTGTGGTCTCTCCATGTGAGGCCCAGCATTATTCTTTCATGTACACGTTGCTTGGTAGGTGTAGCTAAATTTTTCATCTGGAATTTAGAGAAAAACGTTCTATCTGTCAATGATTTGAAAATTCGAGGACCCCTTTTATAAAGGAAATGTTCTCGCGGAACCTCATTTTTAGCTTTTAGTTTCTGGACTGCAATTAATTAACAGCAATAATAAACCACTTTTGACCTTTAAAAATAATTTTTTCTTTATATAAATTCATCATCAGAGCCAATATTTTCTGAACCTTCCCAGTTCGTTTTCTGCCGGCCTCGATTCCACATGTGATCTCTGGAGATGCATGTTGTGAGTCTTGATGCTCATCGGTTGTCTACCATTCTTGAAGCATGACCAGCCCATTGCCGTTTGAGATTCCTTATGTTTTCCATGACGTCTCAGACTGTGCTGTCTTGTAGTCTTTCCACTTGATGTTGTACATTTATTCAAATCCTTAAGTATGGTACAGATCTGTGTATAATAATTATGTTTCGATAGCTGTGTGATGGATTATATTGTTTCTCTGTCACAAGATTTTATAATGTCATATCAGGTTTAATATTTGATACCAATTCCCAAGTCCTCTTCAACATCCGGTCGGTTTCTTTGTTTCTTTATATGAAGCAACATACTGAAAGATAGCTCCCAAAAGGTGTAAAACGGAAGCTCAGTCATCCTAATTTTAAACTCATGGTATTAATTTACATTTTCAACTGCGGAACCCCAATCATTATCTGATGGACTGCTGGGAGTCCACAGATCTATATGATTAATATTCATCACCAAATTAAGTGCATTGACAAAGAAAGAGATTATGTAGGAAAAACACATTTTTAAGTAGAATAAATCATTTTTCTCATTAGGCTGCCGGCTTATTGATGTACCTAACTAATGACAAAGTACAAACAATATTTACAAATACATTGAAGAAGACATGGACGAGAGTCTTATAGCAATAGTTATGCATCCTCACTGAGCCACGAGTAGTTGATTCTTTCCAGATGAGGTTCCTCAAAGCTATGGGCCTTCCGTCATGCTATATGCAAAAATATCTCCTAAGACTTTATGATATCTATCTGTAATAGATCAAGGGAAGTATCTTAATGATAAAAGTAACTCCGGAGAGCATGCTTGTTTTTAGTAATTGATTATCAGGCCAGAATTTCTGTGTCGTTGATCTGAGCCTGTTATTATCTTTAAAAATTGATTTATATTTTTTTCTTATACTACTATTCGAGTTCATCTTAATTTTTTAGTTGATCTTTTCCAGCATGATTCAGGTTGTCATCAGAGAAGTTGAGATTCTCTGTAAAAAAAAAAGCAATGAAAAATGAGGATGAAGGTAAATAGTAGTATTAAAAAGTCTAATGATAATGGTTGTTTTTAAAACATTGCTCTACCGGAATACGCTCCAACCAAGAATAAGAATATTGCTACGATAATTTCAAAGGGCCTTACAGAGAGAGAGAGAGAGAGAGAGAGAGAGAGAGAGAGAGAGAGAGTCTCTTTCCTTAAGGATATTACATATCACACCTGACGAAGGCTGTAGAATGTATCAGCCGAAACGTTGTATGAACATCAACAATGAGAAGACTATTATTATTATTATTATTATTATTTGGAATCTCACATTGTCCGAAGAACAGTTGGTATGAATCCGTAATGTTCAAAAACTGATAGACTGCTTCTTTAGAGAAATATCTATTCCGATTGGAAAACAATTTGTGCAGTGAGTATCTATTCCGATTGAAGAACAATTTGTCCTGTGAGTATCTATTCCGATTGAAGAACGATTTATACAGCGAGTATCTATTTCGATTAAAGTATTTATACTGTGAGGCACATTTTTATATGTCGAGGTGTGCCTTACTGAAGGTATGCTGATCTGATATGGTGCTTCTCCACCTTAGACCCTACACATAGTGACATTCCATTTGGCAATAGAAGACCTTCAAATTCCCGACAGACCCCAAAACCCTGAAGATACCCGCCTTACCATCAGCTATCTGTGCCCTACCAACACCCTCCTCTGTCTGTTTGAATGTCTTCCTCTCCTTGTTTTGGGCTATTTTTATATTCTCCCTCTCTCTCTCTCTCTCTCTCTCTCTCTCTCTCTGTGTGATTGCCGATTGTGACAATAAAATTTCTTCATGCTGGAGAATCAAGAAGAAGAAGAAGAAGAAGAAGAAGACGAAGGATGATAATGATGATGATGATGATGATGATAATAATAATGATAATAATAATAATAATAATAATAATAATGATAATAATAATAATAATAATAATAATAATGATAATATAAACAAGAGAAAACCAATGCAATGTTGGTGGTGAATTACAAGTGAGAGAAAACAACAATTGTTGTTTCAATGTTTAAAAGGAAGCCGTGGAATTTAGAAGAACATAATCGTTGAAGAAGCAAACCATTAACTCTGGCTGCAAACTCAACTTGAACCATGTTCTATAGATGCTCCAATTTTTCCCCGCGTAAAGCCCCCGACCTTGTGTCACATTTTGCTCTGATGGGAGAGTAAATAAATAACATGTTCAATAGATGAAGCAGTCGGCAATTATCATCATCAATTTTTCCCTTGCATTTTCATTAATCTCAATTGTCACACTCCATTCCAAACCTGGAGATGATTTTATTACCATAACAAGAACAATAAGAACAATCCACGCCAAATTTAGGGAAGTAAAAATTAACATCCTTTTACTGTGATTTGAGATCATGACCAACCGACTGGTAATAGTGTCCCTTACCGGCTGAGCTAAATTGGCAAGCCCACAAAATTTATGTTAGAAATATGCAAGGCCGAATTTCATTCGAATAAATAAATATCAAATCAACATTTCCATACTGTGTTTTGAAATCACGACCATCAGATTGGTAGGCTGGTGTCTTACCGACTGAACTTAATTGAAAAGTCTTACATATGAATAAAATCTATCTCACAGCCATGCATGGGTTTATTTAATCTTAATAGATACATTTATACTAAAAAAGAAAATTATTTATGATTTATATGGTACCAAAGTTGCTGTAATCATTGTCTGTTGGAACAGAAGTAGGAGTGGAGTTTGCAGCAATCAGGCTTTTTAGTTGTTTTTTTTTTCTCCTTATAGCTCCCTAACCGAATCCGTCAATCTACGGCGTTGATCCTTCCATGATCTGTTGATAAATCTTGGTACATTTATATCCAAGACGGCATATCTACACGCTGAAGCCATACAATTTTCCGCGCTATCCGAAAGTACAAAATTCCGATAAAACATTTTGTAAGCTGGAATGTCCCAAAGCGAAAAAAGGGCAATTACTTTTAATCAATATGGCTTTCGATAAGCAAAAAAAGGGCAAATACTATCAATAAATAAGACTTTCGAGCGTTCCCATATCTCTGAAACTGATGATGATGATGGTATATTGTCCAAGTCGTCGGAGATTTGGTTTGTGAGAAGTTCTGAAGAGTAGTGCGTAGGGGAGAGAGGAAGAAGGTGCACGCAGCTTCTATAACAGCTTGCCACAAAACGATAAACTATATTGTGGATGTTACATATAATGATTTTGTGCTCATCTCGTATTTCAAGCTTTTGTTTAAAATACTGTCTGTGTTTTTGGATAGTGGCCTCTCCAGCATTTTGTACCAGACCGAGCAAGGTTCGTCCAAAAAACTTGGAGGACGGGCAAAGTTTTGATATAAATGATGATATAAGCTAGCATCAAATTTTGCAAGTCCGGACAAGACTGATGGGAGCCCGGGTTCGCACAGGCCTGTTGCCTCCAGCCGTTTCGAAACATTCAGGGACAAATTTTATCGATCGTTAAGACTACATGTCTTTTTCCGAGAGTAGATGGCGACTGAATCACACCATCTTTCTACAACCAATGATGACCAATCGGCTTGTTGTACACGGTACGTTTTTTAAATCGTCAGTGATGGTGAATTTATGACACGCGTGTCAGTACTGACACGACGAAATTTTTCAGCTGACACTTTTTAAAAATTCATTTCATTATTTTAGTTTTATGAGTATATTTTAAAAAATTTCAAGTTTTTAAAAAAAGTCAAACTCTTAGTTTTATAGATATATTACAAAAATAGATAGCTTATCTATAAGCATTTGGCCCAAACTAAAATACTGTTCATGTATGTACACGTAAGTGACACTCCGATAACAGGGTTATTCAAAAAAATTAAAAATTCGACTCATCGTACTTGAAAGTTTCACCATCACTGGTTCGGGTAATTATAATAGGTGTGTTATTCATTGGGAAATTTAGTATTTAATAATAAACAAGGCGTGACGATCTCTGGAATAGCTTGTCGTAAACAGAGCGGAACGCTCAGGAATAATACAACTCGATGAATAAACAAGGTGACTTAATGGCTACCGTTATGAAAAATGAATCAGGAAAACTGAGTTCGAATTTTGGCTGAGGTTGCTCATCTTCATATAACAATAATGTAAAAGAAGCCGTTTAAGCAGGGAAAATGTTTTCAAACAAATATCGAACCACCGTAGCCCCATGAATGCCCCCACCAACCAGCCAATTAGGCTCTTTGAATATCCGTGGTCATCTACCAATGTGCACGTCTCTATTTTGGGGGTTTTAACCTAGAAAATTTGCATGTGTATACCACTAACCACCATTTAAAAACCATGTTTTTCTTTTTCAAAAAAAGACTTTTGGGGGTCTCTATGGTCATATTGGACGAACACCGTCTAAATCTTTTGCTGGTATTTTTTTTTAGATAATTTTTGATAGAATATGTACCACTTAAAGATAATTCTTGATAAAATAT
Source organism: Thysanoteuthis rhombus (assembly GCA_963457665.1). Taxonomy (NCBI): domain Eukaryota; kingdom Metazoa; phylum Mollusca; class Cephalopoda; order Oegopsida; family Thysanoteuthidae; genus Thysanoteuthis; species Thysanoteuthis major. The sequence continues at coordinate 28,987,749 of OY735232.1, forward strand.
CTACTATTTAGATAATTCTAAATAATCTTTGAGATGACTATAACTTGTGTGCACACAGGTTCTGGTGTTCGTTTATGCTAAGTATGGATATCGTTATTGAAATATATCCTAACACTTTATTCAAAATGAATTAAGAAATATTATTGAATTTAGTATCGTGAGATGAAGTACCAGTCTACCTCGAGTAAGAGGACAAAATTTTCTCAGCAAATTGCTTGCCCTTTTACAAAATTTCTTTGAAGGTCCTCGAGAATATTTTGAAGACGTTGTGTTATGCGTATGTGCAGTTACTACGCCTGAGAAGTAACTAACTATATATGGATCTGAGAAGTAACTAACTATATATGGATCGGACCCCAAATTTGAATCCTCAGCCCATGGTCGACCCCTCGACAAAGTTTGAATGAAATCAATTGAAAATTTTTGGAGATACTGTATTAGTGGACATATAGCTATTATGCAGGGGAGGTAACTGTATATGGATCCCCCCCTTGAATCATTTCCCCCTTGGTTTCTGTGAAGCCCTAAATAAGAGATCATTGACTCTGTGTTAAGCAAATGTCTTCCCCCCACATGCATTTATATATACCCAAGAGGGGGGATAGAGAAGAAAGTTAAGTGGTTTAACAAGAGGATAGGAAGAGAGAGGATAGGGAGGAAAGGTAATTTTCTGCAGGGAGTAGGAAGATTTTCGCATATGAAATAAATCCATGTTGGATTGGCGATGAATATTGGAAGGGATAAGGGAGAGATTGAATACATACAAGTGAAGGGTAAAAGAAAACAGGCATGAGATAATAGATAATCCTAGTTGTCAACACCCGTGGAATTTCCACGGGGTTAGCTGGTTAAATACTATTTGAATAGAAAAACATTGGGCGTGACACGTGTACATCCGTTCATATTCAGCAGTACTTGATAAAGATTTTGTTCAAGAGGAGAGAAAACCCGGGTTGGAACCATAAATATCTGCGTTCGAATGCTCTGTCACTGAGATATTTTCCATGTAAAAAATGAGTCAATCAAATTTGTATACGCAATTGATTCCCAAGAGGCATGCTGAAAAATTACCATGTTGAGAGTGCGTCAGGTTTATTTTTTGACTGTGAGCAGTAACTAGCTATCAAGAAAAGGGACGGACTCTGTTCAAAACCTGCGACGTTGTTACACAGTTTCGAAAGCATTTGTCAATATTTGTTTCTGTGTTGGTACTAATTGTTTGTAATTGATTTTCTCAAGTTAATCCCCGTTAAAACGCCTGAAATAAAATAAATAACAATTGCATCAAAAAATAAAACTAAAAATATCATTCGAAACGCAACATTGAGAAGCGAAAAAGTTATAAATATATAGATGAAGTGTATACATTAATCATAAACACTATACAGTCCACTTTCTTCCCTTTTCTCTCTCTCTCTCTTTCTCTCGTGTACTTTTTGTTTTTTTTATTTTGAGAATCGATTTGAAAAAAAAAATGACGTAGAGAGGGGTAAAAATCTTTCTTTTCCCTCTCACTCCATCCTTCCTTTCTTATGAACGCAATAAATCTATTCAAATTTGGTCTGAACGAAAATCTTTTTGGCTTTCTTAGACCTGTTGACTTTTGTGGCAGTTTTCAAATAACCTTATGTAACATGATTTCCTGAGTTTAGTTTCTGGTACAAACTGCAAACCTAGGTCACCCAGTGAGGTTCGACCTCATTGGAGTAGTAATGGTTTAGCTTAGAGAGTATTGGTTGCGGTGCAACCTAGAGATCGTAAGAAGTGAAAATATTGTCAACTGTTGCTTTCGTTCATTTCACCTGCAAGGTAATTCTGGCTTTGAAAAAATACAGAACCAACTACTTTGGTGAAAACCGTTTCTTATTTAATTCGAAACTCGAATCATTAATTTCCAGGAAGTGTATAATAACGAGTATCTCGGTGTTATAGATCCTCCTGCATGTGTCTGAGACTGGCCGCTAAACAGCTCCCGGTATAGGCTAAGCTTGATAGCCATGACAGTAGTGCACTCAAGAGGATCGAAGGCATTAAATGGTGCGAGTAAGTTATCAACGAGAAGCTGAAAGAGAAAACCCTGCTCGTGCCACGCAGCAGAGTTTGATGGTTCGGTTATTTAATGCGTTTCCCTTCAGAACATCCAACGGACGTTTTCCTGAACTTTCACCCCGCTCCCGATGGCTCGATGTCATGGCCCAGGACCTTGGATCATGCAGTGTGGCCTGCTCCGCGTGCAACTAGCCGGGTTGGAAAACTCTAGTGAAACTGGTTGGCTAAACGTCGCACAAATGATAAAATAATAATAAAAAATATATAACCTCTAACCTGGCGTGTGGTACGTAATTGTGTTGAAATAGTACTGTTGATGGGCATTTGCGAAATTCGAAACAACATTAGTCAGTTGCATAATCATGATCCAACAGGTGGGGAGCAGGATAGGGTTACCAAAAAGTGAGACCATCCACCCTTAAAAGGGTAGATTTCTAGAGAAAAATGTGATTGAAAAGGGGGCCATTCCAAAATGAAACAAAATTCAAGAATGAAACTTTTGTCATGAAAGAAAACGTTAAAACTAGAAAACACTCGGAGGGCACATAGCTCTGCCAACGTTATTGCCAGGGGAAATAACTGTGCATGAATCCGCCCCAAATCTAATCACTCCTCTCATAGACTACTGTCCGCCCTTCCACGAAATATCATTGGAATTTATTGAAAACTTCTGTAGATGTCTTGTGAACCAGCATCAAATTCTGGTGATTTTATGTGTTTTGGACATATAACTACGACGCAGAGGAAATAAATGTGAATGGAACCGCTCCAAAATTTAGTTTATTCTCCTGTAACCTATCGTCCAACCTTCTCCTGAATTTCATGTAAATCCACTGACAACTTTTTGAGATATCGTGTGGAGGGTCATGAGCGTATACATGAATTCAATTGATAGAAGAAAAAAAACTGGGAAAATATCTGTCAATCAGAAAATAATTATTGGATGACTTTTTAAACTCTGGTGATCTAATTTGCATATCAATTTGCATAACAACTATTTTAATCTATAGAGTACTTGAATGCAAGCATTTCGAGGTATCCTTTATAGTTCTGTGATGTTTATTTCTGAAGATATTGAATTTCCCCCATCCTTAAATTCTGATACTCTCTGGGCGATGGAGGGTGTGTCTTATGACATCATTACTTAGGTTTAAAAAAAGCTTTTTGACGGTAATCTTCTTCGTTTTTATTTGTTTGAGCCTGTTAACAAAGTGGTGAAATTGTCTAGTCATCGTTTAGGGGTTACGATTTTGAAAGTTATACGTTTCTAGGGTAAATATTATCATTTTGTCATATTTTTCATTTCTTTCATTAATATTCATGATTATGCAAATGAGCCAATTAACATAAAGCTACTTACGAATGAAAGCAATTCATTTTCAAATTATTTTTGTTCTTTTATCACAAAATCGACTAAGATATGGTAAAATTAACGCCTACGTATCTCTGTTGTATGAGGTGCGCAGTTGTCATGGAAATATCTAAATTACACATAGCCTAATTGAGTTTGTTTTTTTCATTTGATTACACATAGCTCAATTGAGTTTTTTTTCATAGGAACATTTTTGATTCTCATTCAGTTGACCCTTTCGAACAATCTGGTACCTATAAAAAAAATTCCCCAGGGTGCACTACTGGCCCCTGGTCCAATTGCGCTCAAACTAGTATTTCACAAGAAAAAGGTGGAAAAATACTACCACTGATACTACCGATTTAAGCATACTTTTCAGTTCTGGTTATTTTCGACCAAATCTCTTCATCACTTGACTGAAGGAATGCATGCAAGTCATGGACCTAAAATTGTACTGTGTGAGTAATGCCTTCAATGTGTCCACATTTTCAGCTCATCAATCCACTAAGCACCTCTCGTCGAAAAAATCCTCTTGGCGTTTGCTTTATGAACAGAGAAACAAAACATTCACATATCTTAAGTAGTTCTGAAAGGCTATCAATATAAGGGCAGGATTTAGAAGATAACCTCTATCGTTAGTGTAGCTTTGGTCTCCAAAAAGCATAAAATCTACCTTACCAGATTTGAGGAACCAAACCAGGTCGCGAAATCAGTCGTAAAACTTGACTCATTTGATAAAAAACCTCTTCCGTTCAAGAACTCAACGCATCGAATCAAATCATCACTTTGTACTTTCTGTAATTTTCAAGAACCGTCCATCCAAAACATTTCAACTCACCCAACTGGGATTATTCTTTTTTTCAAAATATTCCATGGAGGCTTTTATAACGTTGTTGGAGTTCATTATAGATGTTCCTTGTTTCCTCGTTCGAACCATTTCCTTGGTGAACAATCTGTTTCACGTTTAGGGTCTGTAGGCAAGACTTACACACGCTTCGGAGAAATGCTTTATGCATGTAAATAAGTCTGAAACAAATTAAACCTAATTTCAACGGATGTCATTCCCCGTCCTAAAAGTTATGTGCTAATCAGTAGGATTCAAATAAAACAAAATGTAGACGATTACTTATGAGTTGGGGATATTGCTCAGTGGTAGAGCACTAGGCTGCAGATTGAGAAGTTTCGGGTGTCCCGCAGAAAGTAAATTTTCTCCTTTTTCAAATTTTGATTTATTTTAAGGACATTTTAAAAGGTTTATTTTCAAGATCAGATTATTTTTTGACCACATCTCAGATATTTAATCTCTTTAATTTAGTGTGGCTCAAAACAACAACCGTGAGATCCCCGAGGAGGATCGAACTCACAGGTTTTGGACTACCAAACTAATCCACTAATTATTACTTACTACAGGCACCTTATCTGTTAAAAACCGTCACAAAAACTTATAAAATAAGTTTTTTTCAGTTTTCAAGTTAGTCTGGCTGGCTGGCTATCCCGCCTATATGTAACACCAATGGAGCTACAGAAAGCTGAAAATGTAATGATTTACTCCTTGTTATATCTAGAAAAGAAAAATTGTATTTTGAAAATCGACTCCAACCCCGAAAAGGTTTTAATAGGGGTTCGATTTGCAATGGAAGTTCATCCTAAATTGGTCCTTTGATTTGTGTCTAGCAGCATTCACGCTCGTTTTTTTTTTGTTGTTGTTTTTTAAATTCAAACCTTTTTAGTGATCATTGCCCGACAGAAGGCGAAAAAAAGTAACTTATTCGTTGATCACTTTTTTCCCAATTTTTAATTGATTACCCTCAACATAGCATGCTACAAAAACACTTTGGTCATGTGACAGTTTCTATCGAGAGACTAAACAGACTTTCGCTGCCAAACAATGGACTGATCTCCTCAGTCAACTTTCCAGAGAAACGAGATATCCCCAATAAATATCTATAATATCATTCTGGGTGTTTCTACAGTCGTCTGTATGTTACACTTTCACTAACAGGATAACTTAAATGTTAGGCAGTTTTATAAGAGGGTAGATAGATAGATAGATAGATAGATAGAGAGAGAGCAGAAAATTAAGTGGTCAGAAGTTAATTACATTTGCTTTGCTCAGAACATTATTAAGGCCACCGCAGACCAGAAGGACCCAGACGTGGTGTCATAGTCAATGCAGTTTTACCTCCCGATGGGTAGTACTGATTTCATATCTTCGTAACAATTGAGAACTAACGAGAATCTTCGAGACGTTCCTACCCACTCGTTTGCGTATGTAATATCCCTAAATTGTAAAAAGAGAAAAAAAAATTCTACCCGGAAAAACGGCCATGTAAACTAAACCTAGTCAAGATCTCGGTCGGTCTCATACTTCATGTTAAAATTGAACAATTTTCACAATTTTTTCAGAATGAGATCAGAGAAAACGAAGGTGAGTATATTATTGTTTTTGTGTATCTTAATAAGACTCTATTTTTGAGCTCACAGATGAATAGAAACATCGGGCGGAACTTTCATTAGAATCTGATTGTTTAGATAATAACTGGAAGTTTAGAATGCAGAATTCAATGAGTGTGCATCAGATCTGCAATTAGAGTAGTTTTGTGTGTCTGTACTCAAAAAGAAAAGACAATTAATTTGGTCGGTATTCTGACTATGGAACCAAGATTAGTTAACGTGGAAACAGGTCTGGTTGGTTACTCAATAGAAACCGTTTTTTTTTCAAATTTCAGCCCTCTTGCTCCATTGGTGCAGGTTACAGCCGTGATGCATAGCCGACCAGCTTGACCAACCTGAAAACTGGAGAAACCCATCTTGATAATTTTAGTGACGGTTTCTTATACATAGAAACACCTAGATGGGTATTAAGTCGGAGCATGTCCGCGAGAAGAGCCAGGGCATGCATCCCTTTGGTAAGGGCTTGAAAACCTTACTCTCCTTAAAGATGCCTATTAGACTCACGTTATTGTAGTTGGAGCTGAAACATGGAACCTAACCAAGAGACAGACCTGCAAACTGAAAAGCATGCAACGTACACATAACAGAATCTTGCTCGAACCTCACATGGAGAGATCACAAGAGAGTACAATATATCAGGAAGAAAACAGGGGTCCGAGACATCATAGAATCTATTAGAAAACTCAAATGGCAATGGGCTGGTCATGTTGCGAGAATAACTGACAACCGATGGACGTCACGACTCACAACATGGGTCCCCAGAGATCACATGCACAACCCAGACCGGCAAAAAAGAGATGGTGAGACGAACTGGGAAGGTTCAGAAAATATTGGCTCCGCAACGCCCAAGAGAGAGAAAGATCCTGGGGAGGGTCTATGTCCAACGGACGTTAAAAGACTGATGATAATGATGATGATGATGATTATGGTTGGAGAAAATGCTTTGACGAAACTGGAATTGTAACGCGTACCCACCCACCAGGTCAAGAAAGTATGGTTGTTGTGTGGCTTAACCGTTAACATCATGGAGAATGAAATCAGCAATACGAGTTCAAACTCCGGCTAAGGAAGTTTGCATCTACTTTGCATTGAAGGGAAAGGCATGAATCAATATCTGTCCATCTTGGGCCCAAGGCTAGCACCCCGTAAATGCCCACTATTGCTCTTAATAATGATCGGGTTTCCGTGCATTGTTCGAGAACTGGGGGAAAAAATCATTGCTTCACGTGTCGTTCGACACCGGAAGTAACTTCGCTTCTGCGCAGTGTTGCCAAGCACGGTTTGTTATTTATAGTTAAAACTTTATATAAAATGGCAGTAACAACTAAATCTTTCCATTTTCATCTAACGTTTTCGCTGAAATTATTATATACCATACACACCAACTTTGTTTCGGACAATTCGAACGGTTCTTTCCATCTTCGATGTAGTCATGACGTTTTGGCCGATTCATTTCTACGACCCTCTTCAGGTGTGAGACATAAGGAAAGAGAGTATCTCTTATCGGCATCTTCTTTCGGTGGTTCAAAGCAAAAAACAAACAACAATATTGATGAAAATTATTTACTTTGAACTACCGGAAGAAAAAAACGATGGAAGGGTCTCCCTTTCTTTTAGGATATAACTTTTCACACCTGAAGAGGATTGTAGAAATGAATCGGCCGAAACGTCATTACTGCATCGGAGATGAGAAAAAGAATTTTAATGGTTCGAAACAAAGTTATAGACAATTATATATATTCATTTAAAGCCCACTTATCTAAATAAATAACTATACATTAAGACCCCAGAATAAATTATTTATGAAAATTATACATTTATCGTTGTTAAACTTATCAATTTTTTGATGGACATATTTTCGGCTATCACTGATGTCAATCGGCTAAATTGGAAAAGAAATTAGCCAAATTTAGCCGGAAAATGGCTGATTCGGCAAACCTTTTTCTACATTGCCTTGTGCTGCCTTCTTATAAAGTGGGCAACCTAGCTGAGAGACTCGGACGACGGCATACTGATGGAATGTCTGGTGTAATATAATTTTGTTTATTGGTACTAATTCGGCTGCATGATAATGTCAACACAACGTCAATCACAAGGAGACAGCTTTCCTTTCCTGTCCGGCGTGAAACATAACAAAACAAAATAAAAAATTTCACCCAGGACGACGACAGTTTCTACCCCTGACACATGAACGAAATGGAAGAGGAAATAAAGAAAAAAAGGAATAGATAGAAAGGAAGAAAGAAAGGAAGAAAGAAAGGAAGAAAGGAAGGGAGAAAGGAAAAAAAGGAGAGAAAAAGAAGTAATGAAAAAGCGAGTGATTGAAAACAATACATAGAGAGAGACAGAGAGAGAGAGAGAGAGACAGACAGACAGACAGAGAGAGAGAGAGAGAGAGACAGACAGACAGACAGAGAGAGAGAGCGATTTCTATTGTTTTGTATTATTAAATACACAGTCACCTTTTTCTCTTTCTTTTTTTATTGAGTCAACTTAGTGTGGACGGGCATGTGCGTACTTTCACTTATTTGTGTGTGTGTGTGTGTGTGTGTGTGTGTGTGTGTGTGTATCTGTGTATGTAGGTGTGTGTATGTATGTGTGTCTGTTGACACGTGCGTTGTTCCGCTCGCACGTGTATCGGCGAGTGTATTTATATGCACGTGTATGTGTATTGACGTGAGGGTTCTTCCACTGGTGCGTATGTATATCTCCGATGTGTATGTATGTGTGTGTGTGCACATATATTCGCGTATGTATGTGTTTGGACATGTGCATTCTTTTAGTTATTCGTGAGTGTATGGGGGTATCTGAGTGCGTATTTGTATGTGTGTGTGTATATGTGTGTATGAGCGTCCGTATTTGTCTATGTGTGCACGTCTGCAGGAATGTCCGTACTTTGACTCGTTCGTGTATGTTTATGCGAGTGTGTATGTGGGATGTGTGTGTGTGTATGTGTATATTCTCGAGCGTATGTGTGCGTGTGTGTTGGATACACACTTACTCAGACCTTGAGAGAGATCTGTGTCGGGGAGAGAGAGGGAAAGTGGGGCGGGGGGTATTTAAAGTCAGGCGATGTTTTTGAAATTGTTTTGCTCAATGGAGAAGCAGCCGACAATTAAGAGAATGTATTGATTGTAGATGACAGCTGTTGTATGGCAGATGTGCCTCGGTTGAAGACCATTGTTTGTCCACGTCCCTAGTCAGTCGACCCATTCTGTCATTGGCTGGACGATTCCGATGAGAAATCTGTCCGCTTACGTAGGAGAATCACCCGATATGTCAGGCGAACGAAAAAAAGAAAAGAACGGTCTTAAAATAGATGTTTATATAACTTGTGATATCACGGGTAGGATTTATTAGCCCATTAACTGCCGATGCAGTTCAATGGCTAAATCAATAAAAAAAATTTCCGTTTTATTGTGATTGGTGCCAACCCAGTTCTATTTGTGAGTCGGGTCTTTTATCTTACAATGGATTTTCTTGCTATGGACAAGGGCCTTTACCTTGCAATGGATGAATCATTACACGTGTCACCTTCTGCAATTAATGGGTTAACATCAAAACTTTAATTCACTTTAATGATTACATATACATCATCAAGTCGATTGACGAAATTAATTTGTTCTACTTTTATTAATTTCGCTACCAGAGACTTCGTTATTAAAGGAAGGTAAAACATAGTTTTCGTGCAGATTTCTTTTAATTATTGAAATAAATATACTCTTATTTCAAATGCAGTAGGCCTACATACATGGAAAGAAACCGTGAAAGAAATTGATCTGTAATCTATTTCAAAATTATGCTGCAGTTCTCAATAAACATAATACAACGCGATAACTCGACAATTGGTCACTGTACAAAGTTGATATGTATTGCGAAAAAGTTGACATTTGCTAGATACATTAATCAGCACACAAGTCAGTCCAGAGTCGAGGTTAAAAGCTTTTTGAAATTCGGTTCTCAAGAAATCTAATACTAAAATTAATAACTACAGATTAAAGTCATTTTATTTAAAATTATAGACCTATATTTAGGTTTGGTTCTAAAATATCTAAATTAGCAATAGATTTAAATTCAAGTATGAAATATCTAAATTATCAACACTTGAAGAACCAACTGAAATAATCCGAAACCGTTGTTTCGTACAATGGACAGAAAATTGTTTATACATTATATTATATTATATTATATTATATTATATAGTCCAGCCACTTCTAAAATATGCATCTTAGGAACAGACACTGTCCTGATTCTTTCAATTATTATTGGCCTTGGCCTGCAAGACATAAAAATATTCCTCATCCGACCCGACTTAGAAAAAAAGTTGTGTGATGCAGCAAATTCTGGCAGTAAGGAAAAGATGGAACAATAATGGTTGTATTTTAGTGTCTCTTCCTTTGAAATCCCCACATGTTTCCTTTGAAAGTAGAGCAATCCTATTAAACCTTCTGCAAATCGAAATGGCCCAAAGTGCAGAAGCGATTACCATTATTTTTGTGGAGAAAATGTTGGGGCGTTCCCAGATCACCGAAAAAAAAACTTCCTCTATGTCTGACGGTTTACGCTAAGCAAAACACACTTACGTGCTCTCTCTCTCCCCCCCTCTCTCTCCTCTCTCTCTCTCTCTCTCTCTCTCTCTCTCTTAGGCTTTTCTGATACCTTAGGACACGTCTTGCTAACGGATGCACAAAAAATGTCTGGTCTTTCTATTTTCTACTTTCCATTTTTTGAAGTACAAAAAAGTATCTTCGTTTAATACACAGAGATGATTGCGTCAGCAAAATGTTCTTTCAACTGTCCGACAAAAATAAAAGAATCATGCATTTTTTAGGTGCAACAATGCCTTTTTTTTTCTCTGAGATCTGGGACCGAAATCTGTTTTGCTTTCGTCCTCTCCCCCTTTCCAACAGTTTTTTTGATTCAGCCGCATCGACGTTCACAGGACTGTGAGATAATAGCAGTCTTCAAAGAGACCCGTTTTTAGAAACATTGTATTCAAATGGCCACCCAAGTTCAGTGCGACACACGGAAAAAAGATTAGTCATAAATAGTGACTTTTTTCTACCATCGTGTTGCAATAAAAGATTTTTTTTTTAAACTACCAAACTGAATTCAAAACGGAACTTCTGACTTTTGCCCAGTGATGAGAATATTGGGCCGACACACAACAGTAACGAGGTTCGGTCCCTCATGTTGGTAGATCGCTTTCAAGAAACAATTATTTGAAATGTTGGCTCTTCGAGAAGATTAGAAGCCCTAGATTAAGAGGAGTTATCTCAGGAGTCACCTAACTTATTTGATTGTCGATCCTCAATGAACTCTTTGGACGTTTGTTAATTTCTTCCCAATGATTTTGATTATGACAAACATAAGATAGATAAGAAAAAGAAAATCAGGTTGATAAAATAATGCCAATAATAATCAGAAGGTAGCCGAGGATGGGGGCTATTTGAAAACCTCCGGTCCTCTAAGACAGGGTGCCCTAAAAGCTTTATAAAGTCTAGTTCACCTATAGCATTTTTACTGACATTATACAAGTATGTATTTATACATACATGTATTGCATAAATAATACTTCGACCTTTTGGGTTGCCTTTTTACTAATCAAGTTATTGTTCGTGTTTATTTACTGCAGGTTTTCGTTTTTAATCAAATCTCCTCAAGTGTTAGAATGACCCCTCAATGGCCTCCCAATGAACTTCTGGTGAAATTCGTGCATTAAATTATTAACCCATCCATGCCAAAGGTCAGATTTTTTGTATAATCTGAAATATGGCGTCAATGAAAGTATATTAGCGTGGAAATACACATTTATTTATTTAAAAAAACAAAACAAAACGGAAAGCATGTTTCTTATCATCTTGAAAGTATTCACTTGTAATTTGACCCTTTTTCTTCCATTTGTTCATTCTCTATGGTACAATTCAATACATTCGGGAGAAGACGGGAGTCAGGGACATCATGGAATCCATAAAAAAAGTCAAATAGCAAGGGGCTGGCCATGTTGCAAGAATGGCATACAACCGATGGACATGGCGACTCATGACATAGATCTCCAGAGATCACATGTACAACCGATGCCGGCAGAGTATTAGACGAAGAGACGAGCTAGACAAATTCAAAAAGTACTGGCTCTGCGACGCCCTCGATAAGGGAATGGGAAAGGTCAATGTCCAACGACAGACATTAGGAGACTGATGATGATGATGATGATGATGATGATGATGATGATGATGATGATGATGAATAACTGATACTATTGTTACATGTGACTCTGACTTTTTTGGCTCTTTCTAAAATACACTGGTCTAACTTGAACAACCAAGGAGAAAAAAATTCAATGCTTCATTATTTATGCAATTATAATGTAACACGTTTGGTTGTAGTGGAGTCAAACTCATTTGCTTCATCAAAATCTAAAAAGCGAACAAAACAGAATTCGATCCTCCATAAAACATTATTCCAAAAACTACGTATCCCATTTCAACTCCTTTATCAGTAGTTCTTGTAATAAAACAAGTCGGCTTAAGTTGAAAGAGAGAATTCGTCATCAGTTTTTGAGTACTTTATTCGAGCCGTCTTGACGTCACTGGTTTTAAGTGAGGCCATTTTCATTGTTGTGACAAACGAAAATAAAGTAAAAACACAATAATTAGAATTTGACAATATTTTTCATAAAAGAAATTCAATATTCACAGGAAAATATGAGAACTCGCAAACGTGATTTGACACCTGCCATCATGACATCACGCTCTCTTTTCCCCTCTCTCTTTTATTCATGTCTTAAATTCAAAAGTCTTAAATTTCAATGTCTGACGAACTCACAATGATAAAGTCAACTCTAGGAGTTTGACTATAATATTACCTTTTGAAGGAACATAAAGATAACTATTTCTAATTTGAATTTCCCGAAATCTCATATCAATCTTTGATTGGATACTTAGTAAGAACTTGACATTCTTCAATTTGGAAACATGGAGGGATTTTATAACCATAATTATACTTCATCCAACATATATTGGCAAGTTGTCCACTCATCGCATTTCTTTCATCAAATTTGTGCTGGTATGATATCAATAAAACCATTAGAATCCCGTAGTATAAAACTGAAAATTTCACGGCCCGACCAAGAGGGGGCCTTGAAAAATTAATTTAAAAAAAGGGTCAGCTTGATTACCCTATAGAAACAGACACGTAATCAAAGTTTTTTTGACGGATTGCTGTGTTGGGGACGATCAATTAGAAAATTGGGAAAAAAAGGTCACTTCTCTCGCCTTTTGTCACAACACTCTCAAGATCTCCCGTAGAACACTTTATTAGACAGGTGGTGAAAATAACACAAAGTGATCATTATCCAACACTTCATCAAGTGCATTGACAAGAGGGGACATTATGTTGAAATATAAAAATATAGTGTGTTCCTTCACCTTGATTAAAGCAGTGCAATTTATGTTGCAGTGGCTTTTTTGTTGGGTCATATTTGGCGGAAAGCTTCCGTTCACTTTTTGTCGGAAAAGTAAAATATCCTGCGCTTGTCGGGGTCTGCTGGAAGTGGATTATCATAATTTGCTCAAGTAAGCTGCTAATTCGCTTGGGAAGATTTCTAAAATAGGCATGACTGAGTGGAAGTAGATGTGCACTGAAAACTGTGCAAGCGTCTGGGATTTGGCCATGCGAGCACCAACCAGAAGCTGAATGAGAGAATGAAAAAAGTTCTATGGTACTTTGACATTCAAATGAATCACCCAAGCCAGTCTAGGAGATTGGATTTTGTCATTATGGACGAAGAAAAGAAGATATGTCAGATAGTGGATATTGCTCTCTCAGCAGACCACAGAGTGACAGTGAAAGATCGTGGAAAGTAAGGAAAATATTTGAACTCTGTTGGGGAATTTAAGAAATTGTAGAATATGAAGATGATATAGTTCGAGTATCCCTTATCCGAAATGCTTGGGACCAGAAGTGTTTCAGATTTTGGATTTAGGGGGATTTTGAAATATTTCCATATACATTTGTTCTGATTGGGACTTGTTTTATCTTTCTGCTCTTGTGATGTGAACATATTACATAAGTTACACAAAGATAACCAAGCTTTTACAGTAGTCAAAATGAGACAAATGCATTGGAAAATGGCATAGTCTCTCGTCTTCGAATCATACTATCGGGAGGGGTTCAGATGTTGAATTTTCTGCTTATGACATCATGTTGGCGATTAGAAAGTTTTGGATTTGGGATTGATTCGATACCTGGAGTTCCAGAAAAGGGGTACTCTACCTGTAGTTGTACTTAAAAGATCTGGTAAAATGATTAGAATCGGAAAACCGAAGGAGGATCGAGACCATCCAGATGATGAAAATACTACAATCAGTTAAGAAAAGTGCAAGAAGATCTGCTGTCACTTGACCCCCAGACTGATCTACGACTGGTTTGAAAACCCAACGAAGACAAATTCGCTTTTTGGGTTGCACAACACGAGAGGCAATTAGTGTTGTTTTATCTCTCGAACGTTCCATGGAGACCTGATCCTAGTTTACAGCAATCGTGGATTTTTACGGGGCTCGGATGCTAGCCCAACGCCCAAGATGGACTGCCTCACAGGGCTAAAGGACTCCAACCGCCCCTGCTTAGCAGCCACAATCCCATCACCTGATCCTGCAATAATAATAATAATAATAATAATAATAATAATAATAATAATAATAATAATAATAATAATAATAAATAACTGGAGAATGGCAACCACAAATTACTCTGGGACTTTGACATCAAAACCGACCACCTCATCCAGGCAAGAAAACCGGACTTGGTTATCGTAGACAAAAAGAGGAAGACCTGCCAAATAGTAGACGTGGCTGTACCTGCAGACCATAGAGTAAAGAGGAAGGGGAATGAAAAACTAGAAAAATACCAGGATCTAGCGAGAGAACTGAAAAAAATGTGGAACATAAAAACGACGGTAGTGCCAATCATAGTTGGCGCACTAGGAACTGTCCCAAAGACACTGAAGGCAAGACTGGAGGAGATCGGGATAAAGGAAAGGATTGAGACTGTACAGACCACAGCACTGCTAGGAACTGCGTGGATACTGAGGAAAGTGCTAGAAATATAAAGACTGCAACACTAATTATTAACAGTGACCTAACAAAAGTTGGGAAATGAAAGCGGGAATGTGGATCACAGCACTGGCATAATAGGCAAAGGAGAGAAGAGATGTTGGCTGAAGACCTGAGGAGACTCATTGTCACTCAGCCTTCAGCAATGACCACTGGGCAGCCGGTGTGAAACTGTAAATCGCAGTATTACTGTGGCCTGTGAGAACTAAGAGAGAAGGGCTGGAGACTTGAGGAGACTTGCTGTCACTCAAACTCCAGCACTTACCACCATGCAACTGGTGTGAGATTGCAAATAATAATAATAATAATAATACCAGGGTAGTACCGGTCATAGTGGGCGCACTAGGAACTGTCCCCAAAACGCTGAGGGAGAGACTGGAGGAGATCGGGATTAGGGGAAGGATAGAGACCGTACAGACCACAGCGCTACTTGGAACTGCACGGATACTGAGGAAGGTGCTAGAGATATAAGGACTGCAACGAATAGTAGCTCTGTCATGATATGCGAAAGAGGGAGGAGACGTTAGCTGAAGACCTGAGGAGACTTATTATCACTCAGCCTTCAGCGATAACCACTGGGCAACCGGTGTGAAACTGTAAATCGTAGAATTACTGCGACCTATGAGTAGTAGGAGAGGAGGGCTGGAGACTTGAGGAGACTTGCTGTCACTCAAACTCCAGCGGTTACCACCAGGCAACTGGTGTGAGATTCCAAATAATAATAATAATAATAATAATAATAGCAAACTAGAAAAGAAAAGTGGGAAGGGAAAAAATTGTACGGCGAGTTTAAATGACAGATAAAAGATATAGCAGACGAGAAATCATGGACGTGGTTACGAAAGGGAAACCTTAAGAGAGAAACAGAATCGCTCATCATGGCAGCCCAAAACAAAAGCATAAGGACAAACTACATAAAAGCAAAAATCGACAGAACACAGACAAACAGCAAATGCCGCATGTGCGGTGAAAGAGATGAGACAGTAAACCACATAACTAGTGAATGTAGCCAACTCGCCCAGAAGGAGTATAAGCATAGACACGATAGAGTAGCAACGATGATACACTGGGAACTAAGCAAACAAATGGGATTCAACCATGGGGAAAAGTGGTATCAGCACAAGCCAGAGGCAGTTTTGGAGAATGACAACCACAAACTACTGTGGGACTTTGACATCCAAACTGACCACCTCATCCAGGCAAGAAGGCCGGACTTAGTAATAGTAGACAAAAAAAGGAAGGCCTGCCAAATACTAGACGTTGCTGTACCTGCAGACCATAGAGTAAAAAAGAAGGAGGGTGAAAAAAGGGAAAATACCAGGACCTAGCAAGGGAGTTAAAGAAAATGTGGAACATGAAAACCAGGGTAGTACCGGTCATAGTGGGAGCACTAGGAACTGTCCCCAAAACGCTGAGGGAGAGACTGGAGGAGATCGGGATTAGGGGGAGGATAGAGACCGTACAGACCACAGCACTGCTGGGAACTGCACGGATACTGAGGAAGGTGCTAGAGATATAAGGACTGCAACGAATCGTAGCTCTGTCATGATATGCGAAAGAGAGAGGAGACGTTAGCTGAAGACCTGAGGAGACTTATTGTCACTCAGCCTTCAGCGATAACCACTGGGCAACCGGTGTGAAACTGTAAATCGCAGAATTACTGCGACCTACAAGTACTAAGAGAGGAGGGCTGGAGACTTGAGGAGACTTGCTGTCACTCAAACTCCAGCGGTTACCACCAGGCAACTGGTGAGAGATTCCAAATGATAATAATAATAATAATATGATGTGGAACATGAAAGTCAGGGTAATGCCGGTCATAGTGGGCGCACTGGGAACTGTCCCCAAAACAGTGAGGGTGAGACTGGAGGAGATCAGGATAAAGGGTAGGATTGAGACTGCACAGACCACGGCACTGCTGGGAACTGCACGGATACTGAGGAAAGTGCTGGAAATATGAGGACTGCAACGTTAACTGCCAACAGTGACCCAACTGAGGAAGGGAAATGAAAGCGGAAATGCCAATTGCAGCACTGACATAATAGGCGAAAGAGAGAAGAGATGTTGGCTAAAGACCTGAGGAGATTTATTGTCACTCAGCTTTCAGCGATGACCACTGGGCAACCGGTATGAAACTGTAAATCGCAGTATTACTGAGACCTATGAGTACTAGGAGAGAAGGGCTGGAGACTTGAGGAGACTTGCTGTCACTCAAACTCCAGCAGTTACCACCAGGCAACTGGTGTGAGATTGCAAAATAATAATAATAATAATAATAATAATAATAATAATAATAATAATAATAATAATAATAATAATAATAACAACGCTGCTGCTGATGATGGTGATGATGATTACAAAAAAGTATATGATATGATCTCAGGTATTCGGGATTAGCGAATCAATATTGAGATCCATAGCCAACGGTATGAAAAACTGGAAAGTGCACTTTGCAGACGCAGGAGAAAATTTAACAAAAGTGAGTATAAAGAGAGGATTTTTTCCAATTGTAATAACCATGATACCGCTAAGCAGAATAATGAGAACTGAAAAGGATAACAATTTTCCAAAATAAACGGAAAAGTCAACAACCTCATGTACATGTATAGAAAAAAAAGCCATTTGCAAAGAACAGGGGAAAACTCGATATAAAGTTCAACAAACTGAAAGAATACTGCGATGACATTAGGATGGAGTTCGTAATACAAAATATGCGTACTGATGGTAATGTGCTGGGGAAGGCTTATAACGGCAAAAGGGTTCGATTTACCGGACAACAACAAAAATTCGAGCACTAACGACACATATGAATACCAAG
Organism: Thysanoteuthis rhombus; assembly: GCA_963457665.1. Lineage (NCBI taxonomy): Eukaryota > Metazoa > Mollusca > Cephalopoda > Oegopsida > Thysanoteuthidae > Thysanoteuthis > Thysanoteuthis major. Next base: position 29,005,534 of record OY735232.1, read on the forward strand.
GGGTTCTCGAATGTGAATCAATAAAACAGGAAGAAATTGAAGAGAAAATAAGAAAGAAATACTTTAGGAGGATAAGAAAAATCTTATAAACTAAGCTAAATAGCAGAAATTTGATAGAAGGAACGAATACATGGGAATCATCGGTAGTGAGGTACACAGGACCATTTCTTGTTGGACAAAGGATGGAATCTGGAACTGGAGATCCAAGGAAACTTCAGCGATGACTGCCAGTCATCTGGGATATAAGTGTAAACCACAGTACTGCTCTAGACTGCAGGGATTCTGAAAGGACTGGAGACTTGAGGATGCTTGCTGTCACTTAGTCACCAGCGATGAATTCCAGACATTTGATATAAACATGCAGAAAAAAAAGAAAAATAATAACCCATGATAATTGCAGCAGTAGTAGTAGTAGTAGAAGTAGTAAGAAAAAGAAGCTGTCGTAAGTAGAAAGAACTATAGGAACAGGTTTTGGGACCCGGCGGGAGGGGGCATCGCTCTTTGAGGGGCCCTCTCCAACATTTCATGGGATTAGATGAAAAATTTAAAAAAATTAGCAGTTAATGGATTTAAAGGCTAGATTTTTATTATGCATTTCACAAACACACACACACACACACACACACATATATATATGTGGTACAAATCAGGCTAGCAGTATAACATAATATAATAATATATTAATAACATAAAGCCACTTCTGAAATGTAATGGATTTATTTCATAGAATGCTCGATACATACAACACTTTACTCGTGGAGTTAAGTTGTTTTAGAGTATAGCTAGAAATAAATTGTAGAATGTGGATTCGCTACACAAACTAGCTCATGTTTCTGCCCTCTCCAGGCCTCATGATGAGCCCAAAGAGGGCAGGCAGAAACATGAGCTAGTTTGTGTAGCGAATCCACAATCTACTATATATATATATATATATATATATATATATATATATATATATACACACACACACACATATATATATATATATATATATATATATATATATATATATATATATACACACACACACACACACACATATATATATATATATATATATATATATATATATATATATATATATATATATATATATATATATATATATATATATATATATATATATATATATATGTATGTATGTATGTATATATAAATGAAAAGGCAGTAGGTGAATTACTATTTATATAGCTTTTGGATCTCTCCCTCCATTGGGGGCCCGGAGATTACTTCCCCCCCCCCATCAAATGCCCATCCCTTAGCTACGCCTCTGGCTGTAGGATTTTTGCTTGAGAAATTCAGTCTAATTTTTTGATGACATTTTGCATTGTTAGCGTGTCGACTCTTGTGAGATCTTCTTAATCTTAACATCAACAGTTTAGTGGGTGGAGTGAAGTGAAATCGTTTTTTATGACTCGTTTCAGGAATCACACCACTGTTAGCAGTCATTAGGAAAGGAATCGGGATGGTGGGGGGGGGGATAGGCGAATGCCTTTAGGTGTGGCTCTATGGATAGAAGACCGCCAGAGAGAATTGAGATAAACTCGTACGATTTTAATTGCAACCGTGGAAAAAATTCAAGAGGAAACTGTGTTCATTGGTCTCGTTAAAAACACGAGTGTAAAGAAATGATTCGCATCCCACCCCGAGGGTGGAATGTGACACAAGGTCGAGTTTGAAGAGGGGACCCTCATGCATACGGGTGGGTGGTATCAGAAAGTCATTTTCCCTTTTTTTTTTGAGGGAGGGGGGGACACCTCAGGCATCGGGCAATGAACATGACCCTATCCCTTTAAGTGCAACGGGGAGGTACTGCCTGGGTGACCACCTACTGAAACTGGACACATAATGCACATTTTTGGCCTCGGGACGGATCCAGGGCCTGGGAAGTATGCACTATGGGAAAACTACTGCGCATGTGAAAGCATCGGAGAAGATTCACACGCACGCGTGCATACACACACACACACACACACACTTGCACACACACACATGCACACACATGCATACATACACACACACATACACACGCACACACATGCCTGGAGACACACACTCACACACACACACATATTTGTGTGCACAAACTTACTTGCAGTGCAATATAAAAAAAAGTTATTTCCTGTATATGCGTGGGCCTGTCTGGAATACAAAACTCAGAAACTAATTTACATGAGAATTTACTGGTCGACTCAACGTGGCATTTAAAAAAAAAGCTCCATTTTCCGGTGATAATTAAAATATTCAAAAAAACAAAAAACATCCAGCGTATTTGACAGCACATATGCCCCCTTACTGATCACCGTGACCCCCAGTGGTAGAGTATTCACCTTCGGTCTTGTAGGTCGTGGGTTCAATACGTGGCTGAGTTATACCAAAGACTTTGAGAATGGCCCACAATGCCTCTCTGCTAAGCACTCAGCATAAGGAGTGAGATTAAGGAAGATGGACTCCGTTAGGCTATCTCGCCCAAGACACACTCTGAAAATGGTACGGTACAGGGGACGAAAAACCTTTTACTAAGTTACAGGGCCAATAATAGGACTGAGTATGCCCCCCACCTATCCCCCAAATTGCTCAAATCGTAAATGTGACCTTTCTTGCCAGGCCTCACATTGTTCAGAACTTGGGGGGAGGGGGAACTGGGTGATCAAATGATAAATGAGGCGATTTCAAGGAAGCATTTTTTTTTCAAGAATCCCGGCTGAAATGGGGCGGGGAGGTCAAGTAAGGAGTATAACAGAAGGATTCTGTGCTGCATTCTCAGTGACATGAGATTAATCAAAGGGGGAAATTCAGCCTGTGGATTACTATGTGTTATGGAATGATTCTCAAACTTCACTGTTTCATTACGGTGCTCATTCGATAAACAAGGTTTACATTCTGGATTGTTCTAGAACTGTGTCGAACATTCTCGGTAGACTGAAGTTGCATATAAATTAACTGCAGATTCTCCGAGACCCGATTAAAGATTGAACCATTTTTTTGCCTAACCACATGTACCCAAATCCAATTGTTCAGTATTTTTCTGACTTGAGGCACCGGGAAAATAATCTTTATATACCTGGGGCGCCGTGATTTGAAATATATTGGGAACAACTCTAATGGCGTGAGATACAATTAAATTCATTCCTGGTTGCTACAAACGGAACTTCCGCGCATGACATTTCATCCGTCTCCAATTCCTCTTTTTCCTATCCGAAAGTAAAACATTTCCATAAAGACTTTTCGTAAGTCGAAATCACATAAAGCAAAGAATTTACGTGGCAAAATATCTTGGCTTCCCCAAAACGCAAAATTGGTCAGGTTGGTATATCAAGCTGAGTCGGGAGGTTTTAGTGGTGAAAAGTGCAGAAGACTGAGGTGTAGAAGAGAAAGGATGAGGGTGTTGCGCTGCCTCTATAATGGCTAGCTGTAAGACGAAATTTCGCCTCTTTCAGGAAAAAGTGGCGTAAAGCGAACTTTTGATAAGAGAGGACTATCTGTAAAAAACTTATTATGGAGGAAGAAATCATTGTTTCAAGTGGTGGGAAGGAGATTTCTTCGTCTGCATTATAGTTACTTTCAAGTGGAAGAGTCCATGATGACGGACAGAGAACCAAGAAAATGACACTGTTCATTATAGAAGTAGTTATATATTCAATAGCTGTTGCTGTTAGCGATGTGCACGTTGCTTCGCCCAAAGATCCTGTTGAGGACATCTGCGGTTTTACCACTCTTCAACTGATCAAGTGCTTCTACCAACTCTTGTACTGTTGGGATGCGGGCGTTTGCAGTTTCCTGAAACGTGTGGGTGTCACTGAGGTTGATGTGGAAATGGTCAGACCACTGGTTTAGGACGGAGTTCTTATTGGCGAACAGCTTTGTCATGTCATCGCAATGCATGAGTCTCAGGCCCAGTCAAAAGGACTATACGCAGCTTTCAAAACTTGCTTCGGGGCCTCTGTAACCCCCCCAAATCAGCACGAAGTTTGTTTATTTATTTATTTATTTATTTATTGGCTGTGAAGTTGGTCCAAAACATGTTCTGAATATCGTGGAGTCTGTTCTTACTGGAGAATCGTGCATATTTGAAGCAGGGTCAGCAGAAATTTCATCAAGGAGTACAAAGTTTTGGGGTTTTTGGCGGCTGACTCGATTAAAATAACATATAAAACATTTTTGAAGTATACCTTTTCAGTTTTAATGTAAAGTATTTTCACAGTATATAAGGAAGAAAACAGGTGTTGGTGACATAATAGAAACTATTGAAAAACTCAAATGGCAATGGGCAGGCCATGTTGCAAGAATGAAAGACAACTGATGGACATCACGTCTCATAACATGGATCCCCAGAGATCACATTAGAAACCGAAGCCGACAGAACACAAGATGGAGAGATGAACTTGACAGATTCAGGAAATACTGGCTCTGCGATGTCCATGATAGGGAATTGTGGTAAATCCTGGAGAAGGTCTATGTCCAACGACGGACGTTAAAAGACTGATGATGATGATGATGATGATAATTTTCGGTACAAGGCCTGATGGAGCGAAATGAGAGAAGGAAGATCATGTACGCCAATCTCTCATATAGCTTGCCAAGAAAATCAGTATTCGAAATCCTGACTATCGCCTGCGCTCAGACACCGGTATCTGATACCAGCGGGAAATAGTTGTCTATTTCAGCCACGAGGCCTCAACTCTTTATTTTCGGTAAGAACTAATTCTAGCTTGGCACAGCACAATTTATGCACGTATTTGTATATGGAGAGGACGGTAAGGAAATTGTGTTATGCTAATCTTCCGAATTCGTAGAGCCTTCAGCCTTTCTTGAAAATCAGCATTCGAAATCCTTGTTCATACCTAGAATCGTACTCTGACCACTGGCATGTAACTATTTTCACCACGTGGCAGCCCACTGATCTTTCCCTGCAACAAACAAAACAACCAGAAAAAGCAACCAAAGAGCGTATAACTCTACCTGTCCCATTGTCACTAAAAACTGAAGATCAGTTCATATACAGGCTAAGTGCTGGGAGGTATCTAAAAAATTCTGGATCCACCTCAAAATTTAATCAAGTCTTTTTTTTTCAGCCCATGACACACCATTCCACTAAATGTCATTGAAATTCATTGAGAACTCTTGGAGGTATTGTGTGAGCACACATGACCGAATACAGTATAGAAGTATGAGAAAAAAATGAAAGAAATATCTTTCAATCGAAAAAACTATCCCTGAGTCGATCTCAAACATTTAACCAATTCTTCCTTACCCCCATAACACCCTTTCACGGAATAGCGTCGAAATTCGATGAAAACTTTCGGAGGTATTGTGTGGACAGGCAATCAGACACAAATGAATACATATACCTCTTCCAACTTTGTTGGCGGAGGTGAACAATGAGATTGGGAGAAAGCATACTCAGTTGGATTCCGCTTGAAAACAAAGCCGATTCGTATTTATTAAACGAAAGTTTAGTTGCGAACATAAAATTGAATTGCGATGACGCTAGACCCGATCAAGACTGGTCATCGATCCTGCGGACATGAAAGATTATTTTGTTTTTGCTTATCATAGAAGGACTTGGAGTATCAATTTGATCAGCAAACCTTTAGGGAGGTCATCAGGTAGAAAAAAACAAAGTGTGACAAAAACAAGTTTGTTCTCGTTTCAGATATTTGGAAGAGGTTAGACTTTGATCACAAAATTCTTTCTTTGAAGTGTGTTTCAATTGCTGACTTTATGTTCAAGAAGAGAGATAATAGTTGTTTAGTTATGGGATATCAAAGAACCAGTGAAAACATAGCACGGTAAGTGAATCGATATGAATACGGGAGGAATCGTTTGTTATAATCACGGATATTATCATCAAACAGTTATTGTTATCAAAATCAATCGATCTTGAGAACCTTAATTAAAATTACTTTTTTTAATTAAAAGTTTAGTATTAAAATAGTAATGGGGGAGTGGTTTACGCAAGTGCTATCTCCCCTCATTTTCTTCTTAAACCATCGTGGTGTGTTGGCAGAGAGATTCTATCAATGGACAGGAAGTAGCTGATTCATGCCTTTCAAAGGGCATTAGTGGTAAGTCATCACAAACAACTTTGGGTGAAACTTGAATTCGACGAACCGATTCTGTTTTCTGTATAAATGACTATTATGGTTTATTTTTGGACTATTTCCCTCGTTGTTAATTTTTCACAACGATCCAGTTGTGTGAAGTCCATCAGGTCCGTCGTCAGGGTACGACGAGTAGGGGTCATGTATCAAGTCTAGGTCCCCCCCCTGCACTCCTTTGAGACGGGCCTAGCCTGGCCTCCAGCCTTCCTCGGTGACTATTTTTCCTTGATCGAATTTGGTTACGTGGAGGCGTGAGCATCCCCTCACTTACAGGTCATGTTTTGCTTCTTTGGGTTTTGGGGTTGGTCATCCATTGACCTCTGAGCTGGTCTTGTGATCATTCCGTCGGGCTTTGCACACGTTTGCTTCTCTGATGCCACCTCTACGAATCCCAATTCACATCCTGTCCTTACCCTGTTCAACGAAGCTACAAACCTGGGATTCCGTAGGGGTGGCCAGGGGCGTGCAAAGCTGAACGGAGGAGGAGGTCGTGGGGCCAGCGTCAATTTTGATTCGCAATTTACTCCTGAACTTGAAAATGGCCGAATTTGGCTGCTTCGTATTTGCCTTCTGCAAACTATGAAAAGGTTTTAGTCTTCATGCCAAAGGAACGCCCCACCATATGTGTTGAAATACTCCGCCAGAAACGAACAAACGAGTATTGAGATGAACAAGAGTTCAACGATTCGTCCACCGTCAGTGGTTGTAGTAGTAGTGGTAGAAGAAGAAGAAGAAGAAGAAGAAGAAGTAGTAGTAGTAGTAGTAGTAGTAGCAGCAAGGAAAGGGCGAAGACGAGGGAGAGGAAGATGAGGATGTTTCATCTAAAAGTCTGGTCCAAACTTTGTATCAATCCAACATGATAGAACTGAGAAAATTCATACCTATCCAACGCGCATGCGCAGACAGAGAGACAGGCTGACACGCGCGAGAACACAGAAGTTCGGAAAGTTAGAATGAAGGTAAAAACTAGTCAAAATTAATAATGTTGCAATACTTCATCCAACAACAGAATTTGAAAAATTGACAATATCGTTGTACTAAACCCATTAGTTAGTCTCGAAGAAAGTTTCTGATTGAATATAATAAATACTGATTTGAGATAAATTAATAAATTTACGTGTGAAAAATTAGAGCCATTTTTTCAAGTTGGTCAGCGTAACACTCTGATGATGAACACGATGAGGCGATATGCAAGGAAAAGAGTTAAGTGAATATAAACTGCCTTAGTCTAAATTTGAACTCGCTTCGACACTTCTGTTTTCCGTACTGAAAATCGTTACTCTACCTTGCACAACCATCCGTCCATCCATTCGTGTAAAAGTCGATTTTTTTCTATGATTTTGGGACCAAACATTAGCGATTGATGATTAAATCCTAGGCTTGTCTCGACGGTATCCAACCTTTTGATACTAGCAAAAAATAGCCTACGTAGGGCCATGGTGCCCTTGTCACCCTCAAAGTATTCCCTTTGAGACATCACACACCTACACTGGAAAAAAATGTTACTATCTTTGAAAAATTGCTCTAATTTGTTACACATAGATTTATTAATTCGCTTCAATGTTTGATTATTGACTCGTTTGTCGAATTTGAGTATTTTTTTCATGTTTGTTCTACGTAACTTTTTTTCCACTGTATCTTGGCATCTCTTCAACTTTTCAAAATAGCCTGCACAATCCTCTTTTGGGATTACCATCAGCTGCCTGGTCGTGTTCACCTTGAGATCGTGCACGATCTGAAACCTCTGTGGGAAAAGCTCAAAATCGAAGGGAGCCAAATCGAGGCTGTAATGAAAAGGGGCGCTGAAAGACCTAGGGGATGCAATATTTTGCTTAAAAAAAAACTGCACGTAAAAAATCTATTCAGTTGGTCATTGTGAATTCCACGGTCACCCAGTACACAAGCTCACATAGTGTCGTCTCATCTAGAACCTCTAATTCCGACGATAAAAATTAAACGATATTTTTGCAAGGCTTCCCAAGTGATAGAAATAGAGTTGCCTACCTCTAAAATAGTTGAAGATTGTTCTTGTTCTTGTTCTCAAGCCTCCGACCTGGACTTTTGACAACAAATTTTGAAATTATATAATACAACTCATTTACTACATGCGATTCCTTAAAGTACACTTGAACCGATGGACTCCAGGTTAACCCCCACCCAACAAACACGCATGAGGTATTCTATAATTCTCAGATCAATATCAAAGTGACCTGATCATCTTTTTTTCCTATCAACATTGGAAACAGCTGAATGTGTTAACGAATACTTTGCAACGGATTCATACTTGTGCTCTTTTTATTATACATCAAAACGCTAACACTGGATTGACTTTTATAGTCAAAATAATGGTACAATTTTTTATACTTTCTGTGCAATATTCCAACAGAGCCCTCTGCAAGTGTCCAATCACAGGCCGAGTCGCCTTGACGTGAAGGTGTTTGATGATTGAAAGACTCAATATACTCAGTGACTGTTGTAAACATCGATGATGATGTAATCAGATGTATCAGAGAGTGATGAAAGCGGAAAAGATCAAATGGTTTTGATGAGGGGTTGTCAAACTAGCCATTTTCCGGCTAGATATGGTCATTTTATTTCTCGATTTCAGCCATCTATGAAGATGGTTAGACATTGCCTCACTCAAACATCGAAGTTGAAAGGATATCCAGTAAGATGAATATACTGTCCATGGATCAAAATAGAATGAGAAATAGACTGGAACTATGAACACTATTGGCAGTTAAATTTGGATAAAGAAGCTACAATAAATAAAGTAGTATTTATGAAATACCTGGATAGTCGTTACAAGTACCAGTTGCTTCATATTTGAGCAAAAGTGACCTTTGTCCTTCTACATTGAGATTTGGAGATGATATCCAATAAAAATTATCAAATCTGCTGAGTTTGAGTAAAGCGATGTACAATTATCATCAATATTTTGTTCTTGAGTTCTAATATAGAAAAAGATTTAGATTTTTTAGATAAGCGAGATTTAAGTGAGTGTATATAATGTTTTTTTTTAGCAAATATAGTGAGCAAATGATAGAAATATCTAGCCGGTTTTAGTCATTATTGAGGACAGTTTTAGCTATAGATAATAATCCGTACTTTGCAACACTACTTTAGATGGTTTATAAGTGAACTGATAACTTTCACAAAATGATTAATTAAACTGATACAAAAGTTCGCCGTGCCATCTTCTGCTTAATGTTAGGGAAATCATAGAAGTGTTTGGAGTTCACTATGTTCTATATTGCTTATCCAATCCGTCGTAAGTGCATTGAATAGAAGCTGTCGGAAAATCTTTAATGTTGCAAAAAAGAGTGTTACAAGGTAAGGGAAGGAATGTAGGTCAGCATTTCTAGGCATTCGCAACGGGGTCGATATCGCCCTCAAGGGGGTGAAAGTTGAGCTGAGGTGGTGGTGGTGCTGGGGGAGATGCATTGTCACATACAAGTGGATTTTTCTCCAAAGAAGACAATCTCTTATTTCATGTTGGTAAAGTATAGAAATGAGATGGCATTACTCCCTCTTAGTGAATTCCAAATATGTATTCCAGAAAAAATTGTTTCAACTAATAATTTCCGTTACTGTTAACGTGTTATTCCATTATGCAAGCACGCGTAGGTCGTCTCGAAACTCCAAACATTGTTGTTTTTAAGATATGCCGTCAAGCTACTATATGCATTCATTTAGCTAGAAGCATTCGATCATCTATAGAAGTCATCCTGAATGGGGGTATAATATCGCCCCATGAGGAGAAGAAGTTTAGCATAGAGAGCGATAGATTAAAAAATAACCAAAAAGGGTCATAGAGAAAAAGGTTGGGAAATGTGAAGTTCTTCTACGTGCAACGTATTCTTCAGACCTGTCGCCTTCAGATTATTTTGCAATTCCACAAAATTCCGCGGAAATTTTCTTGAAAATTCATTGAATTGTTCTTTTATGATGGTGAACAAAATGTAGCAGAAAGGTGGCAGAATGTTACTGGAACCCAGGAAAATATTTGTTGAGTGAATAATAAAGTAATGTGAATAACAAATCTCACTAGAAGCTGCCATAAACCTTTGCATTAACCAAATATTGGCTGTTTGCAAAAAAATGCAACATTTGAAAAGTAAATATCTATTTGAAAGAAACTTAAGATTTGCTTCCTCAAATTTGCTGCGAGCTAGTTGGATTGAACCCTCAGCTTAGCGTATCAGCCAATCAGCCAAATGTAAATTCAATGAAGGCAACTCCAATGTTTCTTTTAACGAGTTATTTCCTTTTTTAAATGTTGTGTCATATCAGGTATACACCCTGTATATTGAGATTTGTTTGCAATTCAGAGCTCTTTCCAAGATTTGTTAAGACTATTCATTTCTTTCATTCCTTTTGTTACTCGCAGATTCAATGTGAATAGAGGCATAATTCGTTATATGGAGTTTTGATCCTGAACCCTAAGCAACGGCAGTGTCTATACAAGAATTGATTTTCTAGTACGATTCAAATCAGGACATGCTGCCCAGATGAAAAATATCTAAATTAGCAACACTGACCAAGGGACGTTACTCACATTTCAGCTTGTCAACCCATAAAGTCAACAAAGTATTTGGAGTGAACATAACTACAGAGCAAACAGTTCAGCGATGGTTCGATAGGTTTAGGTATGGAAATCTTGATATCAATATCAAACCCTCAGCAGGGTACGAACCCGATGAAGAGATTTAGATAGCAGCTGCCAACGACCGACGAGCGAAAACGGTTCGAGAAATTTCTAAGAACTTTGTAACTCCATCTGCAGCCAAATCATGTCAACAGAAAACGTTAAAAGGTTGATATAATGAATACCATATGAACTGAACGAAATGCTCCATGACAGTTGCAGACCCTGTACCTCTCAAACGATTGTGCCAAAGCATAAAGAATTGAGATATGGGCTCTTGCAGTATACTTCATATTCTCCTCTTGTTTACACAACAGATTATCATATTTTCAAACATTTTGAATTTCACCCCCGTAATAAAAGATTTAATAATAGCCAAGACAATTTGTGCTTTTAGTGAAGTTGTGACCACTAAAGCTAAAAGATTTTAAAGAGATGGCATATTATCATTGAAGGGTCGTTGGAAAAGAGTTATTGCTACAAAAGGATCATATTTTAATTGATTATTCACTATTTTTGTCGCTTATATCATCCTAAATCTTACCCCCCCCCAAAAAAAAATGACACGACACGTAACGACACGTAACAACATATCATGTTTCAGCAGCCCAAGCCACTCGAGGCACTGGTGATTCAATATTCTTCATACCAAGAACAAGAACAATCCTCATCAAATTCAAGGGAGTATATTCACGTTAAACCAAACCGATATATAAAATTAGCATTTCCCTGCAATGATTTGAGATCATAACCGAATAATTGCTAGGAGAACTTGGAAAGTCATGTATATGTACACAAATTTACTTACTGTATAAACGATACAAATGTTGCAATAACCATCTTCACTTGAAATAGAAATAGAACTGGAGTTTAACACAGCAGCAGGCTTGTTTTTCTTCTTTGTATTAAAATGGATATCTTAAACAAATTTTTGTACGTACATTTATTCAAAGCTGCAAGAAGAAAGAGATTTCATTTAGAATAAAAAAAGTGTTCATACTTATGAAACGGAACATTACATCAGAGAAACTCAATTATTCACATTAGCTTAAAAAATTAAATTTATAAATTCAAAACGGATTCTTTTCAAATCCCGTAACCCAGTGCAAGGTCGTTGGGCTACCATCGATGATTTCATCATGAATGTGTCAAGGGGGAGATAGCTTGACGGGACCCATCCCTCTTCAGGCTGGTTTAGAATCAGAGTTGTCTCCTATTTCCCAACTGGAGTAACATTACCGTACCTATCCTGTAACTCGGCACAGAGCTGTTGAGGTACCATCGAACGATTTTATCATGAGTGTGTCTAGGGCAAGATAGCCTATCCCTCTTCAGGCTCGTTTTGGAATCCTATATTGGTGGCCAACTATAGTTAGAAGGCCAAGTCTGGGGTGCCGAGAAGAAATGGATTCATGCCTTTCCTAAAGGCATTAGTGCTAAACTGTCTCAGTCAAAGTTTGAACCCGGGTCGCCAATTTCATTCCTTGTACCGTTGACAGTTCGGACGCTCTACATTTAATTTGAATCTAACAAAAATTAGCTGCAGTATTAAACCATCAAACTAAACTTGATCAATTCAGACGTTACATAAATCTAGAATCAAACTATTAGTCAATTTCAGACGTTACATGGATCTGGATTAAGCTCTTTGACAATTTAGATGTTACACAGATCTAGACATAGAATTCTCAGGATCCTAGGTTTACTGTGAATTTATTGGGTAATCAAAATTGAATTCTGTTTATCTAGTAAAAATGCCATTCAACGTCAAAAACACTTTTTTGTAACCCAATATTAAATAAACCTGTGAGTCAGGCCATAGATGTGTTAGACGAGCAAGGGCAGTGTTTACATCAGAAAAAGAGTGAAAAAAAAAACATCTTAAAACACTGAGAAACATATAGATTCTCCAGATACATATATCTGAAATCTTGGAAATATATATTATTAATGAATTAAACGTGACTTTAATCTTTAACATTTATTTTGATAAAGTAATACTTGATTTATTAAAAGCAATACTTATTTTATTATCATAAATTAAATTAAATATTACTTATTTGTCGAAGATTGTTTGAATATCAATTTTCTGACACCTTCACACACCCCTGAACATCTACACTTAAACGAAAATATCCAAGTTGGCTATATTAAGCAAGAGACGTCTGCTAGAGGTGTCAGCGCATCTAAAAAAAAACATTTTGTAAGTTAACGCTAAAATGAAATGTGCTGTTTTCCAGATAAAGTAGACATGGTTATCTCTTCACCTACCAATGTGAAAAGTTTCAAATCAACTTACTCATTGCGTGTACTCGGATAGTACCCGTTCCAAAGGTGCAAGTTTGGAATGATCGGACTTCATGGTGCCTGGTGCAGCTTGTCTTAATTGTCACGTAAAATAACACTGTACCACGGCTTCGAAGTATTTTGGGTTCTTCACTCAAGTGTTGCCAATTTGGGTATTTTATATCTATATTTTGATAATTCTAAAAAGAGTAAGTCAAGGGAGATGAAGGGAGATCTAAGATCCGTCATTTTTTAATTTATTTTCTCTTTGATTTCTCTAGAACCACCGATTCGAAAAACTTCAATCTTGACTCTGCATTGCTTTGTGTGCTGACTATTATATCTAGCGAATATGAACTTCGTACAATGTCGAATAATCGCAGAGCATTAGATTTCTTTAGAATCGTTGATCCTCGAACTTTCAAACTCGTCACTGCTCTGTCTTTTCAGCTGAATAATATATCTGTCGAACGCCAACTTCGTACGATGGCCTGTTCTTGAGTAATCGCATTACACTCACACAGATGTCTTCAATAACAGTTAGATGCTCATAGTACAGAATCTGTCCAGCTTTTAATATATTGTAAGTGGTTTAGTCAGACTAGTTTCATAAATTTCGTTGTTTGTTTCTTCACAAGGCGTCGTACTCTCCGGCCTTTCTCAGGTATCTGTTTTGTTCTTGAATGTCAAATTTTGTTCAGGGGTTGCATGAGCTTAACACGGGAACAGACACCAGAGGGAGGCCGGCCAATAAACGACTGAAACGTTGCGAAAAATAAACAACAAAGATGTGGGAAATAGTCCGACTAAAAAAAAAACATACACAAAGATTAATAACTACCCGTCAAATAAAAATGTAGACAAGCACTATTCACATTTGTCACAACAATTAAATGAATTGGCTGTTTTTTTGAGGATTCGAAGAAAGATAACAGAATATACTAACTTTATTATTTCATTCTTTTTATTAGGAATCGTAAACCAAAGTTTTCAACATGGGTTTCCTCAGTTTTTAAGTCTGGCTTGCTATGTATGCATGTATATATATATGTACCAAAACCATACCAATAGAGCTAGTGGGCTGAAATTTCAAACATTTACTCCCTATTATAGGATGGCAAGCCTTTGGCAGAGCTAGCTCAACCTTTAAAAATAAGAAGATCCCATTAATCCTAAAGAGAAGGGTATATAACCAATGCATCCTCCCAATAGTCACTTATGGAGCCGAAACATGGAACCTTATCAAGAGACAGACCCGTAAATTGAGAACCATGCAACGTGCACATGAAAGAATAATGCTGGGCCTCACATGGAGAGACCACAAGACAGCACAATACATCCGAGAAAAGACAAGAGTCAGGGACATCATAGAATCCATTACAAATCTCAAATGGCAGTGGGCTGACCATGTTGCAAGAATGGCAGACAACCGATGGACTCACAACATGGATCCCCCGAGATAACATGCGCAACCGATGCCAGAAGAATATTAGATGAAGAGACGAGCTAGACAAGTTCAGGAAGTACTGGCTCTGCGACACTCATGATAGAGAAGTGTGGCAAATCCTGGGGAAGGTCTACATCCAATGACGGACGTTGAAAGACTGATGATAATGATGATATCTACAAAAAAACATCTATTTGTGTTTTTGAAAATTCCCTTTCTTAAAAGGTCTTTAGTGACAGGGTTCAATTTGCAATGTAAATTTATGTTAAATTGACCGCTTGATTTGTGTCCGGTAGCATTCGTGCTTGTTTTGTTTTTTTGAAAATTCAATAATTTCCAATGAATTTCTATAGCAAAATAATTTCCAATGAATTTCTATAGCAAAATAATTTCCAATGAATTTCCATAGAAAAATGATTGCCGATGAATATCTATACACACTTTCAGTATTTGCTGTGTTGAGAGGTTCCAAACCTCTTTGCTCCAGTGTATCCTTAGTGCAATCTGATAGGTTCCCATGTTCTCCTGAAGATTAAGGATCAAAATTGATAAAATCAATTTGATTCCAATAAGAGCTCCATTCAATTGTTAGTAGAAGGTTTGGAAAGTATTCTTCAGGTTCCTCTTCTACCTTGGTAAGCTGTTCAGCGATTAATTCATTTGATAGGTCAATCTGAGATTGTGATATGGTTGAGCCTATGTCTTGGCAACAAGTTCAATAATGCAGGTTGAAACTTTAGCAACAGGACAACGAAGATAATGTTTAGGTATTTTGAGCTTTGATCTGTGATTTGTTTTGATCTCCAATAATACAGAAATGTTGCTTTACAAAGCCTTGTTGATGGAAATAACAGCAGTGCTCAAATAGCGGGTTCAGTAATAGGTTTGGAAGAGTTTCATATATTATTTGGATAATAAGTAAATATTTGTTCGACATGGGGTTCGCTACTCTTTACTACTGTGCACCCCTTGGGAGTTCTGACAGGTCTCCAAGTATCCTTAAAAATTAAAATTAAGAATTTGTAAAATTACATTCATTTCAATGTGAACTCTATTTAGCTTTAATTGTTAGTGAAAGATTTGGGAAATGTCTTTCATGCTTCCCTTCAAACTCCATTAGATACTCAGTGAGGAATTCTTTAACTATGCCAGTCTTAGATCGTGGGATGGTTGAGTCTAGTTTTCGGCAACAAGTTCATCAGTATGAAGCGATTCTTTTACAATTGAACAACTTCAGCAACCGAAGATAATGTTCGAGTGTTTGAGATATGATCCGTGATTTGAGTTACACTAAAAATGTTGACTCACAAAGCTATGTTGATTGAAAACTGTGATGCTAGAATGACCGGTTCAGCGACCCGTTTGAATGGGTTACGCAATTGAAACCAAAAATCGCATAAATAGGTCTAGTAAGTCATTCAATAGAAACTGTCATGTGACCAACGTCTTTTAGCAATATGCTATGTTGGGGATGATTAATAAAAAATTTAAAAAAAAGAGGTGATCAATGAATAAGTCACTTCGTTTGCATTGTGTTGGACAGTGATCTTAAAAAAATAATTGAAAAAAACAAAACAATACAGACGTGAACATCAACTGAGGAATCAATTCAGCAAGAACTTAAATGATAAAATCCCCTTCCACTAAAGATATATTTGGTATGGGTAGAGTGAAAAGGTTTTAACTAGACATATAGAGGAGTCAATAATGAAATTTTCAACCCTCTAGCTCTATTGTTGAGGCATGTACGCATGATACATACATAGCCAACCAGCCAGTCAGCCAGCCAGTCAGCCAGCTAGCTGAACCAACTTAGGAATAAATAGAAATCTACGTTGACAATTTTAGTCGACGGTTTTCTCATAAATCCTTCTAAGAAAATACATCACGTGTGAAGTCATTCTGCTGGAGTTTTACCAGATCGTTTTGCATACCTATCCCAGCATGCAACACCTGAGCATTTGCGATGAAAGGATTCCAAAAATACACAAATTCTTCGTCACCAATGTTTGGGAAATACCAATTAAGTTCCTCTTCCAGCTTAGAAAGATGCTCAGTGATTAATTTTTAGAATATGTCAGTCTTACATCGTGGATTCTGACCTACAAATTCTGTCACAGTACTAAAAATAGGTAACCAAGTAAATAGGTCCATCAGCTGTTTTGTAATTAGGCTGTTACACTGTACAGCAGTGTATACCATTGTTAAACCCTCTGACCCCTGTGTACTCATTGAAATATGAAAATACACGCCTGGGGGTACATGTAGCCCAGGTTGGGAATCCCTGGGTTGGATTAAATGAAAGTTTTAAGGCATTCGTTGATTAAGTCCTTTAAGTGGTATCACTGATAACATAGTGTTAAAATCTCTTGTAATGCACATAAAATATTTTGGATGTAGGAGAGGTAATTGTGCGTGAATTTTGCCCTAAATGTAATCAGTTCTCTCATAGTCTATTGTCCACCTTTTAAGGACATTTCTTTGAAATTCATTGAGAACTTTTTTGAGATATTGTATGGACATTCACGAACGTGCACATGAATGTTTGGGGAAAAAAATAGAAAAATATCCTTCTATAAAAGAAATCCCTGGATTTGCTCAGAAATTTAACCAATCCTTCTATATCCCATTGCTCCCCTTTCTATAAAAATCATAGACATCCTTCCAGTACGTATGGAGATATCTTGAGGATAAACAGACGGAAAGAAGGAAAGAAGGAAAGACAGACACATCTAGATACATATACTTCTCCAACGTTGGCAGAGGTAATAAAATGATATACATGCTTTTGATAATTTCTGTATCACTACCAGCCTCTGGGTCTGAAGCTAAGGTTTCGATCCTACCTCTAGGTACTGGATAGGATAATAGATAGGCTATAGCCATACTGAAGAGTTGTAATACAACAAAACAGCTGTCTGTGGATGACACAATAATTAACGCTCCCTTATTCAGGGTTGAGCACTTTTTAAGTGCGGTAACTCGTTTATTGTAAGCTTATGCAATGCTCTTCCACCATGGAATAGAGCACTCTGGTGAATGGGGAATATATATGCGTAAATAAATATATAGCTTAAATTCAACCTTACTGACCGTCCACTTCCATGGAGCAGAGGGAGGATACCAGCCTCTGGGTCTGAAGCTAAGGTTTCGATCCTACCTCTAGATACTGGATGGGATAATGGATAGTCTATAGCCACACCATAGCTAAGAGTTGTAATACAACGAAACAGCTGTCCTTGGATGACACAATGATATAAATGTATATATAAGATCATTCATCATGATGCATTTGTATAAAAAATCGTACCTGTGATACCACTGGTTACGTAAACAGCTAGTTTCTTATCTACTTGTAAATATACTTGATCACCCGTTAGCTACAAAAAATGACCACTTCCGTTCAACTTTTACGTTTGTGGTTATGATGGTATATAGTGTCACTGGTGATTAGGGTTATGAGGGTTTTAGTTGCAAAAGATTTAATGATAAACAAGTAAAGCAGAACATTCAAACAATCTTTACATATAAAGAAAAAACGATTTTATTTTCAGTCAAAGAAGAAACAACGTGTTTTATTTTAATTACATAATTTATTTTAAAGAAAGAATTTCATTTTATTTTATCATGTTAGGAAAATGAGAATATAGAAAATATATGGATATGCTTCAAATGTTAATTAAAACCACTGCGTACCGAAAATAAAATTTGTTTGAAGACCAAGAAGAACACTGTAACTTACTTTAATTTATTTTAATCACATAACGAAAAGGTTAAGTAAAGCTTATGGTTCTAAACAGTATATTGATCGGCTGTTTAAGTTATTTTTATTTATAAAATCAAACGGAAGTAGCAATACCATAGCTAAGGTTTTCTCAGCCCCAGATAAGCAAGAATAGTCCCACTTATAGAACAAATATACATATGAAGCCTGAAGGATGGCATACAATGAATCGGCCGGAACGTTGTGTCAACATCGAAAATAGGTATTGTTCAAACAAAAA
Source organism: Thysanoteuthis rhombus (assembly GCA_963457665.1). Taxonomy (NCBI): domain Eukaryota; kingdom Metazoa; phylum Mollusca; class Cephalopoda; order Oegopsida; family Thysanoteuthidae; genus Thysanoteuthis; species Thysanoteuthis major. The sequence goes on from OY735232.1 coordinate 29,024,023, forward strand.
TTACGCTAATGATTTTTCGCGTAATTATAGAAGATTGTCATGTATATATCTAGGAGAAGCTAAAACGTCTCAACTTATAAAAGAAAAGTTCTCTTTGTTAGGTGGGATCTTGATGCATGACAACTCCCATCTTTGGGTTGCAAACGATCCTGGAGCCGAGATGGCAAGTTCTTCCACGTGCAGGCTGTCCTCCAAGAAGAAGACCACGAGATGGCAAGTTCTTCCACGTCCAGGGTGTCCTCCAAGAAGAAGACCACGAGATGGCAAGTTCTTCCACACACAGGGTGTCCTCCAAGAAGAAGACAAAATGGCAAGTTCTTCCACGTGCAGGGTGTCTTCCAAGAAGAAGACGAGATGGCAAGTTCTTCCAATTGCGGAGTATTCTCCAGATAGGAGCCAAGGTAGAGTGTTCTTCCAACTGCGAAATATCTTCCAGATAGGAGATTAAGTGACGAATTCTCCCAATTGCAGAGTTTTCCCCCAGGTGGGAGCCGAGGTGATGAGTTCTCCTAATTGCAGAATATCCTTCAGGAAGGTAGCCTTCAGACTATCACTTATTTCACTTCATACAACACCTCTTTTCTGGTCAGCGTTTTCATCTCAAACAGAATCTACTAAGCGAAATATTTTTGTTTGACTGCCAAAAAGCGATAAAATCGGTAAATTTTAAAGAAAAATGATGTTATGAGTTCATATGATTGAATGAAGTGGGTAAAAAAATGCTAGAAACTTGCATGAACCTCATTTGTCACGTTGCCAGTTTAGAGCTTTTTCGCGCTTATTTTATATTTCCTGGCCATTTTAACAAAACTATTTTTTAGCGCGTTTTGGCGTTTCACGAAGCTTTTTCAAAGACGATTCAGCATGAAAATTTACTTTGAGTTGCCAACGCTGCTCTTATAATTGAATACAAAATTCAGTGAGGTAGTGTGACGTAACAAAAGAAAGAATATTCTCTGTTTTCGTCCACTCTTTCTATCGTCTATTCCTTAAGAACTATATTAACCTATTCAAAATTGGTTAGAATAAAAAGCTTTTTAGCATTCCTAGAACTGTCGATTCTCGTCGTAGTTAAAATGTCATTTTATGCCAACGTATGATTGATTCAATTTCATGTCATATGTTTTATCAGTGAAGGGGGATCACTACCCAGTTGCTTTTATCTTCTCCATCATAATATTCATTTTGGTATTATTTGGTTCTGCACCCTGTTTATCTGTTTTGCATCATAGTTTCCTATTCATGATGCATGAATGTAGTCCACTTTGAATCTATTACAAACGTTGTGAAATACTGTATTCCATGTCATTTTAACATGCAATACTTTTGAAGTTAAATTTAGCATTCAAATAAAAGCACCGCCACCTTATAGGAGAAGGATAAAAAAATTAGCGGCACGCAGAGCGAACGTGTGTCACGTTATCATAGTTAGAGGCGGAGACACGTAAAAATATTTGGGGGGAGGGCTAGGCGGTGATGTTAACTCAAAAATGTTTTTCGCACTAAGTCAACCTCAAAAAACAGGGGGAAAAAAAACGCTAAAATACACTAAAAACATAGTTAGCCATTTTATGACGCTTTGTATGGCTACAAATAGCTAGATGCGTTTTGAAAAAAATTAGCAGAAAATGCTAAAGAAATGGCGCTAAAATGCGTTAAAAATGGCACTGCTTGATGGATTGGCAACACTGGTTGCGAGATATGTATCTGAGTTTTGTCGAAGTGTGAACTTCTGGTGAGGTGTCACTACTTTTCAAATTTTTTTTCATTCATTTCTGTCTTCCTGCTACTTCTCACAGTTCTCTCTCTCTCTTCATTTTTACAAGAATTGAAAAAATTGGGGGTGGTTTGGACCCCCTTTCCTGGCTCCTCCTGATTGTTGGAAGTTAAGACGAAATTTACGAATTCTTAGAATTTAAAGATTCCAATAACAGTGGTTAATTTTTATATAACCGGTGATTTTAATTTTCAGACCTTTTTTCAGTGATCAATGCCCAACAAAAGGCGAGGTGAGTAACTTATTCATAGATCACTCCCTTTTTCAATTCTTTTAATTGATTACCACGGCATAGTTGCCATTGGATGTTAGTATCGTGACAGTTTCTATTGAGTGACTAACCAGACCTATTTTGCTTCAAATGGCTGGATACTTTCCAGAAAGACCTCAGATCCGAAGGTTCCGCAAAAGATCTACGACAGAAAAAAAAAACCTGGAGTAGAAAGAGTGAAAAACAGAGCTCCACTTTCTTCACTTCTTTAGTTACCATTCTGATAAATATCAGCAGAATTCAAATCTATTTCAAGTGTTAACGATACTCCTCTAAGAATGGGGAGTTAGTTGAATGAAGATTACTCTGCAACTATGATCCCCCCCCCCAGAACAATTAAGTTTGGCTTAAGGCCAAAGTGTATAAATGGGCTGCATTTTAGTGACATTTGTGGTTAGAGCCTTAATTGAGGTGTTATCAAGTAGTTCAATTCCTTCTGTTGACAACAGTTCTCCGTGATGCGTGCACGGTGTTCATACTGAACTCTATCTTGACGCCTTTGTTAAGATTTTCCTGATTTATCAATGCTCCCAGTTCTTTTTTGGTCTTTGCAAATATAATTTGGATTATCATCATTTACATTTCTTGTATTTATTTGTTTACCCCTAATGTCTCGTTGTTATCACTAGGGACTGAAGAACAACAAGTCCCCTGAAATCTCCAGCACCTTCTTCGGCAACGCTGAAATCTTGGATTTTTAGTTTATCTAATCTCGCTTCCTTTAGCACGATTTTAAGTGCACCAACTATCATTTGCATGGTTATAACCTTCTTGTTCCACACCTTTCTCAGCTCCCGGGTAAGGTCCCGGTACTTTCTTTTATCTGCACCCTGTGGTCCACTGATACAGACACATCAACGATGTGACGGGTCTTCGTTTGTGGCGTTGGTCTGGATTTCAACGCCCCAGAGTCAGGCGCGTAGCTGAGTGAAAGGGATATAAAGATTTTAAATTGCCCCCTAGACCCCTAATGGAGGGGGGCGAAAAGCTTTATGAATACTAGTTCAACTACTGCAATTCTACTAACAATAAACAATGTCAATGGCCTCCAGGTCAGGAACTTCTACAATAATGTCGGAGAAGCCCCAGGGAGCCAAACCTCCGGAACCTTTAATCTCTGACTACGTCTTTGGCCAGAGTATTTTATTCTGTTCATTTTCTACGACAGCCTTTGTTATGCTGATACCATTCGTTTACATGGTCGAAACCAAGTTGTTTGCACAGTTCCCAGTATATGACTGTTCCTATTCTGTAGTGTCTGTTTTCATATATATCATATTATATCTATAATGTGGTCAACCGTTCCATCTTTTTCTCCACAGATTTCTGAGTTTTGTCGATTTCTGCTCTGATGCAGTCCTGAAGCACTAATTCTGGGTCGCATTGAGAAGGGTCTCTGTTTCTCGCGTATTCTTATGCTCACGTCGAGTGTCTGGTAGTTATTGTTGGGGATTGACTGATACCAGATCTCAAATCTCCAGAACCTTCCTCGGTATGTTGCCAACTCTAGCATTGCTTCCTCTAGTCTCTGCTTCAATGTTTTAGGACGGTTCCAAGTGCACCAGTTATCACTGGCATGACCCTGGTCCTCATGTTCATCGGCTTCTTGTGTGAGGTCATGGTATTACTTTTGTAGGTTTTAGTATCTTTTTTCTCCTTCCATTCTGTGTTCTACTGGCGTAAAACAGACAGACATCTTTTTCCTTCTTCTCAACATCCAAATCCGTTGGGGTCTCCAAGAGGATTTTTTTACGGAGGCAAAATGCTGTTTTCGCCGCCTTCTATACACATTACACAAACACCCTCGTCTTTTAGCTATCCTGTTTTCATCTGCTACAACCCTTATAGTACGCCATACTATATTCACTCGCTGGTCAACCTATTTTATATATCTATCAAATCGACTTGTAGGTCTAACTTTTACGCCCCCTTTAACTCGTTCGGGTTTCCTTTAGTCCCAGACCCCCGGTTCGATGCATCGTCTACAACCTGTCACAGGGGCCTTGTTGGGTGATCGATCAGACATTATTTTCAGGTTGTTGGATATCAAATGTTTTTTAATGATAATACGAAGGTTGACGTAAACATAAAAAGAAGATAGTTAATGGTAAATAGCCAATCAAAATATGACAACGATCCGCTTATGATGATATAGCATCTCTATATAAATGATTTAGGTTTCGTCGTCACCAATTCAGTTAAAGTGTGAGCTTTTAAAAAAACAAAAAAAAAAAAGCTTTCCTATTTCCTTGAGTTGCAGCTGAAGTACCAAAGTTTCCAGAAACCAAACTTCGCGAGTCGTTGGCCGCTGCTACCGATGATTCTACATCATAAAGAACTTGGGTTGACATCATTTTTGTCATGGGCTTCAAAATATCCATTTGTATCGAATTATATCCCTGTTTACATTGAATCTGCGAAAGATTTCAATAGACTAACGAAGTCCTGATGTCATCATTATATTTCTGATTCCAAAGAGTATTGTTTTACATAAGGAAAATCAAGCCTTTCTCTTTCTTAGCCGATTTGTTATGACTGCAATTTTGCACGGATAGTAAGCAAAGGACAGTCAGTTTATACTGAAGAAGAGGCTTTGGTAAGTTTTAATCATTTTGTCAATTTTTCTTCGGAAACTCCTCACGGAAACGCCAACAAACTTTTGACAGCGAAGCGACATATGTTAATAAAAATGTCGAAAACTACAAAACTAAAAAAAATGTTTTCATACATTTTTCTTACAGAATAATTTTTTCATAATACTTAAATACCAGACTTTCTTAAATGAGGGTTAAAAATGTGAAGTCTCTGTGTTCTGAGCCAATTCTCCAAATGCTGTTAAGTTACGTCGGTTTTTAAAAGCGTAAACATAGATATGTCTGAGTTTACATTGTTTAGGCAAATCATTTTTCGATGAAAATTTTCTACAATCTTTCTTCTTATTAATGCCACAAAGACAATTATAATAACATTTATCTGGTACTAGCCTCCGGCATTTTTATCGACAAATGTCACTTTGTTTTCAAAAGTCCGTTGGCGTTTGTGTTCGTCTGCTCCAATTTCCGGGTAAACAAAACGAAAGAAAAATCAATAAAATGACTAAGCCGTACAAAGATTTCTCATTCAGTATAAACTGGCTGTTCTACATTTACGAACGGTACAAATTTGAGGTTGGATCGACAAAAAAGAAAATGGCGAAAAAAAAAAAGCATGATTTTCTATATGCAAAATCATTACGCTTTGGTACCAGAAGTATACTGATGACGTCACACTACACCACTCTATTACGCGAGTGAATGTTTCATTCTTAGTATTATTTTCTATGATTAAGAAAAAAAACACCCCCCCCCCCCAAAAAAAAAAACGGCGACAAAAACGCACGGGGAGAACGGCCATATTTGAATCGGATCATGTTGAATGGCTAAAATAGGATAGTCCCCCCCCCCCCAAAAAAGGTGCAAATTAACTAGATTTAATTTCCATGTAAGTGTACGCTCCAAAAACTCATACAAAGATTCCAAAAGGTATGAATATAAAACGTATTGATCAGATATAAACGATCAAATATCATTCATGAGCTAGGAGGACGTTATCTTCGATCTTGATATTTATACTGAAATATTTCTTATCTATGCTCATTAATACTACTACTACTACAACTGTTACTAGTAATCTTCCAGTTTTAGCCATTAAATTAATGGCTACTTTTAGCCATTCAAAATGACCAATTCAACTATGACGGTTCTCCTAGTGCGCTATTCCAAAGATCACCCAAAAGGAATTTGCTGTGCAACAACCCGATATTATTGAGTTTTCCCACCAGTTGTATCAGGTGGCTCTTACAAGTAAGAGGATCAAGTGACAACACATTCTGTTAATACTCCAATAGAAGAGCATTTTTGTACTCATGCTGATTTTAGTAATAAGTATTATCATGTCATTTGAATGGTTTCAATTCTTCCTCCTTCTCCTCTTGATTTCGTCTTCTTTTCCACCGGGAACTCGAACTGGTTGATGAATTATCGAAACCAAAATTTGAATATCAGATAAAAAAATCTCATCAACAACTTCAACTTATTAAGCAACAACTAACAATGAAATCAGGTATTGTTTCCCTTGATGGAGAAGATAGAACGTTATGCTCTCAATATTACTGCATGTATCTAGCTAGTAGCCGGAGAAATAATATCGTACGATATATGATGTCAAATATGACACGGAGAATAATCACGCAAGCTAAGTAACAAAGGAAGTTGGGGAGGCCTTTATTACTAAGCAAGCCTCCCATTCACCACTTCAGATCGTATGATCACTGCATAGGCCTTTATGATTCACTTCAGGAGCTCCATGGAGAAGAAAGCTCTTTATACAAAATATCAACGTTTTTTCTCATGAAAAATTCTCCTTTTTAAATCAAATAACATTAAAACTAATTAAATTCATCCTTCTGGTCGGGGGATGGTTGGGTTTAATTTGTTCATTAATTCAATTCTCACCATTTACTACTACTATTGCTTGCTTGTCTTTTACTACTACGACGAACTAACTAAGCTAGACAGGACGTAAATAATTTAAATCATTTGTCTTAGGGGAAGTAAGTAACAAAAAAAAAAAAAAATGGGACAATTTTCTTGCTAATTTACGTCTGATCGAGAGATTTTGGGGAATATTTCTTTATACACATAAAAAAAACAAAAAACGCGCATCTTTTTATAATGTAAATGATTGCGTGCTTATAACAATATGAATGGAGTTGGGTTTATCAAGGTCGACTGTTTGTGTGTGAATGCGTGTAGGGCATATTTTTTGCTTTTGGTGCGAAATCCAAGCAGAAAAAAGGAGTTAAAAGATTCACGAAACATGAGACATTTTAAAGCTTTTAAAACCCAACTTAATCTTTGGCTAAATTTTCGAAAAAAAAAAAAAGTAACTATGTTAATTTCCTTTTTTGAATAAGGGGTAGAGTATCCTTCCGCCGATTTGAAGGGTCGTTCGTTCCTTACAACTTGAAAAATCGCTTTACTATGCGGTTTTATAAATCCAGTCGAAATGAAAAACGTAATTCAAGAAAAATATAAAAGAAACAAGAGAATCAGAGGAAAAAGGAGAAAAAATCAGGAGAGAACACGCACATATATGCTGAAATGATCCCCAATTTAAAGGCCTATTTCTCACGCGCATGGTTGTTAATTTCAAACAAGCAGTAAAAAAAAAGCTTCGGAAACCTTGTTTCTTTTCCCAATCCGAGTATAAAACTAAATTTTTATCTTTATGTGCAATCATAGAGTTTTTTTAAAATTTTTTTTATTTATCTATACGCATTTATTAGTCTATTCTATAAGTGAAGAAAAAAACAAAACAACGGCAATACTAGTAGTAGTAGTGATATCTAGTGAGAAGCATGACAACCCCCCTCCTCAATGTGGCGTGATCTCATTAATATTAATGAGCTCCCCCCCAACCTCCTTCTATGTTAGTACCGGCTGACTCCCACTGTCTCTAAATATATGCCGGCTTTTATATATATATATATATATATATATATATATATATATATATATATATATATACATATATATATATATATATATATATATATATATATATATATATATATATATATATATATATGCGTAAAAAAACCCAACTTGTTGGTTGAGGCATATAATCATTCATTTACCCCAATTTACATATAATCTTTGTATTTAAACATTTGGAAATATGTCATATTAAATGCACATCACAGAGATATACTCAATTTTGTATAAATTGAATTCAAATTCATATTCAATTCTACGCTTTATACGCAGGATTATATCTTTTTCAGGGTTAATGACTTTTATTGATGAAACTTGATGCAAATGAACTATTATCATCATTATTCTTTTAGCTTATAATTTAATAAAAGTGAAGATGTTTCATTGAATAATTTCACAAAAACAAAACAAGTATATGTTTAGTTTTTAGATGCTCATGGCCTCTCAATAAAAATGTATACCTGTAAGTGACAATGATATCAACCTATGTGGACACAAGAGGCCCACCCATCTGGATTCCACCTTCTTCTTCTTTTGGAAACGGGGAAAAAAACAATTATTTTCGACAATAAAAAAAAATGTTGATAGTTTCAACTTTCACAACTAATTGAATGAAAAAAAAAGAAAAAAAAAACTTGGTTCAGAATGAAAGATTTCATAAAATTTTAATTTTAATTCATCGCAGCTCAACATTTTTTTTTTTTTACAGATCATTTTACATTTTTTAAACAGGAAAGCTGATTAACGATAATAATAATAACTATTAGTAATGATAATTACTATCGATGATAATGATAATCTATTGTCAATAGTAACAAGAATAATTAAGTGTTCATAAAATGCTGTGAGATAAAAATTAGATTCTTGAAGATAGCTGAATCTTTTGACAACCACTACTTGTTGATTACACCAAAGTCTCATTTATTTAACTATGATCAAATCAACGTGATAAATACATATATATAGTTTACATATATATATATATAGTTTATATATATATATATATATATATATATATATATATATATATATATATATATATATATATATATAGTTTATATACATATATATATATGTATATATATAGTTTATATACATATATATATATATATATATATATGTAGTTTATATATATATATAGTTTATATATATATATATATATATATATATATATATATAGTTTATATACATATATATATATATATGTGTATATATATAGTTTATATACATATATATATATATATATATATATATATATATGTAGTTTTTATATATATATATATAGTTTATATATATATATAGTTTATATATATATAGTTTATATATATATATATAGTTTATATATATATATATATATATATATATATATATATATATATATATATATATATATATATATATATATATATTTATATAAACTATTGTCGATTATCAACAATATAAAGGGAGTAACTTTCGTTTGCATAGATAAATAGATATCAAACATTCATGTGAAATTAGTTAGAATAGACACTCCATAGTCGGGTACTCCTACTAATACTTCTCCTCAACTACTTATACTATCAATTATAGTTACTACTACTAGTGTGGTTGTATTAAAGCTGCTGCTGCTGTCGCTACCACCAATGCAGCTTTCCTGTCCATGTACTTGTCTTACGGCAGATCTAACATCATCTTTGCCAGACATTCTGGTAGCAGCCCAAAAACGCCGAAAAGAAGTCTGATATCTGCTTTGGGAAGGACAACCCCTTTACTTGTTCGTTATTTCTGCCTAGGCTGTCTATTTCTAACCCTTTTTTTATTCATTGTCCGTTGGATATAATATTGTTCTACATAACATTTTTTTTTTAACGAAAACCTCACATAATTATTTATAGTTATTATAATTAATTGATAATCGATCCCTGTCACACCATTCCTGTTTTTATTGGGCCCCATCAGAAGACAGTGACCAACATCTCAAAGGATTTAAAGAAGAAAAAAAAGTGCAAGAAACCGGTAATTGGAAACAATCTCAAAAAGGCGGATTTCTTTTAAAATACACGTGAATCTATCTATAACATACATACATATATATTTTTATATATATATGTATATATATATATAAATCCACACATTCATATATATTGATTTATATATAGAGAAAGAGACGCACACAGATGTATATAAATATAAACACACGCATATAATTACACGTACACATCTTACATACACACACCCATATGTACATATACGAATTTATACATGAATATACTTTGAAGATTGCTGTGTAGTCGAAGTTGACTACACCCTAAAACTACACAAGAAGATATAATTCACCTTTAAAAAAAATTAATTAATTATTATTATTTGTTTGTTTGTTTGTGCTTGAATCCATTACAAAAAAAAAAGTTTCTGGGTGGATACCCTGAATTAACGGGTGGATACCCTTAAGTGACCAGACCTTATCGACTTGTCCTATGGCTTCTAAAACTGTCATCATGGCCAGGATACTTATATTGTTTGTACTGTGTATGTTCTATCGAAGTTCTTTAACAGCTGGTAAGTCTTTATTTTATATATATATGTATATGTATATGTGTATATATATATATATATATATATATATATATATATATATATATATATATATATATATATATTTGAATATTCTTATATATACTGTCATTTCATTTTTTGATATAATTATTGGTTGTGTTAAAATTTATGTATTTTTTTTATTTATCAATCTTGAAATCTGATAAAACATCTTTTAATTAAACTAACATTAACATAACATCACTCTAATTTTAAAAAAATGTTTTTGAATGGAAGATATACATAATTTTTTGTTAATTCTTTAGATGAATCTTTTAAAACATTTGAATGCTTATTTATTTGAAAAAAAAAATCAGAACTTGAAATTGTATCTTTTACCAAATCTGAAATATTCGTAACATTCCTACAAAAATCTTCATAACTTCATTTTATAAAACACTTTGTTTTAAATCAGAAAATAAATATATTTTCTTTTGATATAATTATTTAATTTTTCACTTATCAATCTAAAGAAGAACAATATGTTCTAAAGAATCAATCTGTTTGTCTGTAAGAGATGTATTATGAATACCTCAATTTAAAAATAATGTCTTTATTGAAATTAATTTCGAAACTTTCAGCTTTAAGTAACCCTTTTTTCAAAAACAATTCACCTATTTTGCTTTTTAAAAATCACTAATTATTTAATAACTGTCCATTAACAGATTTGACATTTTCTAATCGGAGTACAATCTTGCATGAATGAAATATAATTTTTTGGCATTAAAATCTATCCCTCAACCCAAAAATGTCCTCAGCAATTCATTTTAAGCGTACAGAAATATATCTACATTCATTTAACACACATTTGTTGCGTATAAATGTATGTATAAACCGATTTTTGAGTGGTGCTTAACATTTGTGTGTATAATCGTGTGTATTGTTATATTAATTTTTATATGACACTATAAATGTATGTGCTTATTGTGTAAAATGTCTATGTGTATTGTAACGCTGTGATATACACATTGTATGTTTTGTACATATGTGTATGTAGATAACATAATGAAAAATGTTTGTATGTACGTATGCATTTATGTATGTATGTAGTATGTATGTTATACGTATATGCTTTGAATTTGAAATTATTCCCTCTGTGAAAATGGTCTTCGCTAGTCAGTAGGTTAACAATATTCATACTTTAGTCTACATTATGAGTAATTTATGTACATCTGTAAAAAAAAGAAATGATCACTTCATGAATGTTTACTAAGATCCTAGTATGACACAAGACAAAACAATGGTTGCCACCCATTAATTGTTGAACTCACTTCCACTAGCTAGTAATTTAGTTTACTAACCATCACTCTAGCCTGGCACCCTAAATATTTATTTAGCTTATCCTAGTCAGGCACAAGAGCACAATAGTTGAGCACCCTTATTTATCGAACTCACTTGAATGGTTCACAAGACATTACAAGCTTGATAAAGATGGCTCTACGGTAGGCGCTCTTGTAACTTCATCAAAACATGGATCTCACATTCTTGAATAATTTTTTTTTCGATTTCACTCTTAATTACTGGCTTTTCAGTGTGCGCACATTTAAAACAATAGATATATGCATGTATATACTCATTAATAGCTTGGTAATCACCTTTATTGATTAAAAGAATCCCCAATTTCACAATACTCTGTTCAGACAGCGTATGACATGTAAATATAATTTTCCTCGATAAGTAAGACTTACTGCATCAGTTTGGGAGATTTAAATTGATTAAATTCACCTTTACATACTTAGAAAAATAGATTTACAGTATTATTATTGAATTTAGATTAGTCTTGATATCTGAAACATCCGATCATTCCCATATTGGTGAAAAAAAAAACCATGAGAATCTAGCTGATACTAACTCTCCCCGATATATGGTCCGTTGGTGTATCGTACTACACACATATTAGGTAGAGAAGAGTTAAGTTTTTCTGTGTCTCGGGCTTTTTTCTTTCTCACCCTTTCCATCCAGGCATTACTCCACTCCTTTTATGTTGGCCATTGGACCACCAATAACGAGAGAGAGAGAGAAAGCTTAAAGATCTCCATTCATCTTTCCCCCGTGTCCGTGTAATCTTGGATCGGACCTATCCCTCCCTTACATATTTGTATTGTAGTACTTAGAAATCCTACCATGCAGTACCTAGAGAAGCTCAGTTTAGGAAGGTCACACTTGAAATCGTCAGGTTTCTTAATTTTATTTTTGAATAAAGTAACAGATTTCTTAAAGATTGTCTCACCCCTCAGAGCATACCACACATGTACGTACATCATTTCAAACATACCACTTCTGTCCCATAATAGTTGTTACATTTGGAATATGTTTAATACGCCGTGTAACAACTATTATGGGACAGAGGTAGTTTTCTTGCTAGGTGCTGGGGATACGCCTTGAAAAAAAATAAAATTTCGGATATTTTTGTGTAGGAGGTGAAATAAGTAAACTTACTGAATTGCGAATTTTAAGGAATGATAAAAATGGAGAAAAAGAAATGAGAAATATTCAAAAAATCCCTACAGCGGTTTTCTTATCTTCAAAAAATCCCGTGAAGGAAAAAGTGTGCAATGATAATTTTTTATGGTACAATGTAGGGAATGTGGTCCCGTTATCATAAGGATTTACACCCTCGCACAATCGATGTTGAAAACGGCGCATAAATAAAAACAATTCAAAACTTTAATTTATTCAAAGCAACAAATTACAATATTATAATTTATGTATCTACCCTTTGTTTTCCTTTCATCTATTCTCTTGTTTCGCTTCATTTGTGCGTCGTTTTTCAAGACCGATTGGGCGAGGGTGTGAAACTTCATGATGATTCAAAGCGGGACCACCTACATTTTTTCGAGAAAATGTTACTTCATGTTGATTTTCCTTTCCCTGATTTTAGCTTCTGTGAAAGAAATATGAAAATATTTTTTTCCCTTATTGTTTAATATTTGAAGGCGTGTCTACGTATATGTGCGTAGGTAAAAATGTATTGTTCCTCCTACAGTTCGTAAAGGATAGAATTGAAACAGAAAGTGGTATGATCAGACCAGAATTTATTATTAGATAATAAAAGACTGACTTGTTCAGTGTAACCACACCCCGGCTTCATCGTATTAAATACTTCACGTGTTTATCGTTAGGGTTTATTTTTTTTTAGATAATATTCTCACAGCTACCATTCAAGTTTACTTACTGCTATCACACTAAAACAAATATATGAATATTTTACTTCATAGTTTTAAAAAAAAAAGATCTTATTCAAGTAATTTTATGCAGTCACACACGCGCGCGCACACACACGCACACGCACACACATCGCGCATATGTTTAGGTGAAATTGAAACAATTTTTTTTTCAAATGCCTTGATAGAATTATTTGGAAAATAAATACTTTTTTTACGTATAATTTAATTTAAATTATCTCTTAATGTCTGCATCATCGGTTTTATTTGAGTTTTAAATCGTTACTTATCCCCCCGCCACCACAGTAACGCAAGTTAATATTACACACACACACACACACACATGCATATACAGACACGTACACATATATGAAGGTATACGCACACGCACACCAAACATTATAAACATAGATAGATAGATAGATAGATAGATATCAATAGATTCTCTGAGATAAAGATAGATAGATGAATTATGAACCCTCAAAGAAAGAAAGAAGGAAAGGCTAAGTGATTCAAGTAGTAACTACCTCTATTCAAGTCGTGTCATTTTTTTTTTCAAAATTCGTCATCAGATGCAGTTTTTAAATCTGTAAAATACATATTGTGTTGAGGAGAGATCATCTTTCTCTTCTCTTCTTTCTTGCAATTCAGACTTATTTTTAAAATCGTTTCTCCTCCCTCATATACGGACGGTGAAAATCACGCGAGTTCAGATTGATTAATCAATAATTTATTGCAGTGGAGGCCACGCCTCTTGTTCTGTGGCTATCATAGCAAGCTTGTCTCCTTCTGAGTTTTTTTCAGTTTGATCTTCACTGGGTCCCCAAACTTATGGCCTTGTACCTAAACTAACATTTAAATGATTTATTACAGTGGTTAATTTGAAAAACAGCTTTGTTGGTAGTACTTATATATCTTCACGATTGAAATGCTTCGCAGGAAGGAGAGAATAAAAGAAACTAACGCATTTTGTGTATGAGGGGTTACTTGCGCTCATGCCTGTGTTTTGGGCTCTTTGTATGGACAAGATCAACTACTTATAAAAAGGTGTAGCGTGAGATTTCCTAAAGTGACTTTGAAAAGTATACGAAATATGGTGCCATAATTTACTAAGATTAGTTCAAATTTGGCACAAGGCCAGCGGTGTGGAGCACCTAGTGTTAATCGAACTACCTAGTGATGGTCTGATTGCCTTGCTTGTTTAAACCTAGTGTCATATGTGAAGTATATGCGCATACGCACATGTGTGCAATTTTCCCTCCTGAATGCTCTGAATTAAAACACGTCACTTGCCTATAATACATTTACAATTGACATCACTCGACTTGGACACATTCGTGTTCAGCTAATTTCCAAATACGCACACTAATGTGTGTGTACACGCGCACACATCTTACTGGTAGTGAAGCAAGAAGATTGTGTAGCACCGATCATAAAATTGAAAAACAAAGCAGATCAATTTTACTATTTAGCCTGGACGAGAAAGCAACACATAATTTGCTAATGCAAGGTTTATAGGAGCACCCTGATTACTGTGAGATTTTGCAAGTTTAATAATGTACTGATCTAATAATCGATACGTACATGCATTTACACGTAATCATTATCGTATATATGTGTGTATATTAGATCAAGCACATAAGTAAAAATGATAAACATGATAATTATTGATAATTTCATAATGTGAAGTACGGATTTTAGTTGTCTATGACTCTGGTACACGTATGCACATACTGCGTACATATATGATTTGGATACAAACTGAACGCAAACGAGTACACACGCACACACAGAGAGGCATACGCGTGTGCGCTCAAAAGTAACTAGTAATTTTACATTATCAAGGGGCTAAATACGTAGCAGAAATAAGGGAATTACCTTTAGGCTCATTCATTAAACCCCCAAGTGCTATTTAATTCATAAGCCACAACAGAGAGAAAATTAAAGAAACGTTACGTCAGCAAGCAGGTTTCATCAACATTACATCATTGATTTACGCTACAATTTACATATTAAATACGTCATCGCCTTCATCCACACACACACACGCACACACAAAGATATTTTTACGTACGATTTACCTTCATTTTTCTTTTCTATTATTTTTTTTAATGATAGTTACGTTTAAACGCACACACACCTTACAAGTGCTACACTCGCAATCATTCATATCTTCGAGGTACATACATATAGTATGTGTTACATACTCAAAATGTGTCTATCTGCCAGTGTACATTAGTGTACACATTAGTTTAGTCTTGTACAAGGCAATCAGTATAGGGTCGAACTCCTTTCCACAGCAGTAAATGCTGTGGGACTAGCTTATTCAGCGAACCACTGCTCCACGGTGAGATGGTTTTGATGAGTTAGTGAGCACTCACCCCTTCGTATTAAAATTGTAGATACAACAAAAGAATCAGAGATCGAGAGATCGTGAGAAATCGAGAGAGAGAGAGAGAGTGAGATAAAGTGAGCATTTTTGTGTGTACATATGTTAGTTTACACTCGTGTGTATGTGAGTGAGGGCGCGTGTGTGTGTGTGTGTGCGCGCGCATGTTTACTGGTAAGTTCTGGATAGGATCCAAATAACAAAAAAAAGAAAAAATTCTCACACTAAAGAAAATGTCTCGGCCTTTCTTTACGAGACTCTCAGGTTATCTATCATATCAGTCGAATGTAGATAAGACAAAAAGAACGTAGGCTGTGTGACTCCACGTGTATTTAAGTGCCCATAGATAAAATAACTTACACTCAGCACAGGTGTAGAAGTTGTGCAATGTCACTTTTACTAAAAGTGACATTGATTAGAGTTTTATTCATAAAACAAGGATTCCACTATCACACACGCTTTTACAATATTACTCAACCGAGTTAACAAGTTACCACGTGTAAGTTTTGGGAGAGAAGATCCCGATTTCTAGAATAAAGATGACCTACTCTCTCCTGGTGTTGGAAAGACTTCTCTAAAGCTAACCCTAAGGGTTGACAATTAATTCGTTACACTCTTTGTCATCCTTGGCGGTATCCAGTCACCGTATCGGCGTAACTTAATCAGAGGCCTAGAGAGTATCCTATGAATTCTCCTCTGTTCTACTGACCTATAATGACTACCTCTCTAGTTGTTATAATGTCAAACGTTCTCATAGAGATCCTTCTGAAAATCCTGATAGGATCCCAACATTTTATCACTGTACTTAATGTTTTAGTGCTGTTTTTTGAAAAAATGGAGAAAAAAAAATCCATAGAAGAAAAGGTCTCACTGAATCAACTCGAAATATCTTATCGGTTCAGCTCGGAAAAAAAAGAAAAAAAAAAAGCTGCATCTTGACTACAGAAATTTTGTGAGAAAATAAGTTCTAGGCGTGACTCAATAAATGAGAAAGTAAAACCCATTTTTGGGTCTTGTGTCTCGATAATCCCTTTTTAAAAAAGGGGCTGTATGGCAGTGCAAGTTATGGGTGACGAAATATTTTATTCTATTTTATTTAAAAAAAAATTTGAATCATGTAAGAGCGGTAAATATAACTGTTACAGGAGTAGGTGTGTCAGGTCACGTGGCCGTTCCCCCGAAACTGACTGCTTAGTACAGTTGGTTACCAGCGGGCCCGTGCAAAGCTAGTAAAAGCTAGGCCCAGGCCAGAAGCAAGTCCCATCTACCTATGTGTCTGTAGTGTGCCTGATGTGCTTACTACCAACAGAATAGAAAAAAAAAAAAGAACTTGAACAATTTATAACAAATCCGAAGAAGTAATTGGCCAGCAATTTTATTCAAAATGTACACGAGGCAATACATACATTATTGTGTTAACACACAGTAAATACAAAAGGATTTATCTCTTACCAGGAAGAGTTAACCCCCTCCCCCCAAATCGTAGAGCCATGGTGACTGGCCTACTTGCTGTCCTGGTTAAGTTGTTAGTTAGACTTGAATAAATTAATTGAATTGAACTCATTAAGATCAATACTAAGTGTTTTCTTCTGCTATGAAAATTCTGTAATTTAAAAAAAAAAGTTTATTTTTTCGTTGCGGTTCTGGAAAGATTACAATAGGACGAACAAGGGACAAAATGATGTATTAACCCCACACCTACAATCCATGTGTATGTATGTGTGGGGAGAATAATTATTATGTCTCTTGTACTTTAAGTTCTTCAAGATATGCAGAAATATTGCGTATTTACGTCATACAAACACCACATGGGCCTGAGATCCGCTTACGTAGCAATAGGAGATGACAGAACTAGATAAAAACGTTCAAGGTTTTCTGAATTGTTTCTTTAATAAAGGAAGACTATGAACTATTAAAATGTCTGTGACTATTTAATGATGAATAATACATTATTCATGTAGTGAGTTCCCCCCAAACTGTTTTATGTTCGGAAAAAAATGTTGAAAAACCTCCCCACCCCTGTGATGGGAACAAGTTTCTAGACATTAGCATTTAGTTGCATCAGTGTGTGCAAGTGTGTGTGTAAGTGTATGTGCGTGTACTTGTCCCTGTTATGTGGAGAAAAAACTTCATGTAGTGTTTATATGTGCAAGTCATGTAAGCTTGGTTGACACATTTGTGTAAGTGTAGTTTCACTGTGGATGGTATATATATATATATATATATATATATATATATATGATGTATGTGTGATGGATTGGATTTATCCAACATTATGATGCTAGAGAAAATGAGACAATGTGGAAACCAGCTTAAAAAAAGTTTTCATTCTTATTTTTGTGATGTTTCTTTTGTTTGAAAGCAGAACATGTTCAAAAAATCAGAATAAAAACTTGTTTTTAAAAAACTTGGTTTCCACATAGTCTCTTTTTCTCTATCATTGGTGTATTCGTATGTTTGCATACTTATCAATGTGTGACTTGATGAAAATAAAAATTGTTTTTTGTATTTATGTTTATCTACCTGCATATATGTATACATAACATTCATATGTTCCAAGTTATATATGTGTAAGAATGTTTCAAATTATATGTACACTTTTTAAAAGAAAATGTTTTATATAAGGAATTTATCACTCTGATAGACCCTTAAGGTATTGTATATAGTAGAATATCTCAAATACATACTGTATATTTTGGTGGATAGGACGTCACTTGAAGCATCCAAAAAATATCCTAAAAGTAGGGTTGTCTTATAGGCCAGATAAAAAAACAGTGACTAGAAAGTTAAAACCATGAAATTCAGACTGAAATACCTGAAGGTCGCCTTTTCTTCTGAAATATACAGTAATTCCAGTAAACCCTATATTAAGTATATAGAATTTCTCAATACATTAATTCATTTATAGGAAGCATTTTCTTATATATAATTTTGAGACATGATGCATATTTATGTAATTGATATAAATCAAAGTAGATGCATACTATTATTATAGACATCTACATTTGTGTCTAATTAGTAATAAACAGATTTATATATATATATTAATTGTATGTATGTGTATTTATATTTATTCTTATGTTTCTGTACATAACTGTGTAGACGGATTCCACATCGGAAGTCTGGCTACTAAGCTTTTTTGCTTTTTGCTTTATATGTAATTGGATTGAATTTGAGCACTGGCTTTATTTTATTGTTCACAGCGTACAAGCATGAGTTGTGGAATGAGTTATAAGTCATGTCGCATCGAGCAACAAGAATGTCTTTGTTGGATGTTTGCATGCAAAACGCACCTTAGCACATGAGAGGGTGAATCAATAAGTCCTTAGCCTGATGCCTAATTGTCAGCTGAATTTCGATCTGAAATTTTCTCTGTATTATGCTCGATGATGTTATATACATTCACCACTAAATTGAGAGCATTAGCGAAGAAGGAGATTATGTTGAAAAATGAACGTTGTGTAAAATGAATGCTTTTTTCATTATTTGGTTGCAGACTTATTGATTTACCTATGTTTATATGGTCACTGATTGAATATAACCATTTTGTGGAAAGGTTTTTCTTGAAGATTCATATGATTCTTTCGAGACATTTTGACTTAGTGAATATGCAAATATCTGATAAGTGCATTAATCAAAGTGCAAATTCACTGCAAAAAAAACGTGTAACTCTCAAATTCATGCAAAGAAAATAAATGGAATGTCAATGTCAAGGGAAATAAATTCTGATTAAAATTATTTCCCCTTGACCATTTAGTGAATTTAAAAAATTTTAATCATCCAATTCACTGAATAGTTCCATTGTCATTTACAAGTAGTTTCAAGTGGTTCATGAATTAAAGAGATGAATCTTTTCTGATAAAAAAAATGAAGATTCAGTATTGAACACAAAGTGTTTTTGATATTGTGTATTCCAGAACACTGTCAGTACTATCAGCTAAGCATCCAAGTAGAAATGTAATTTGAATTTTTAAATTCTAACTTGACTTCTGTCTTTTGTAGTGATTTTTATCTTCACTCCATACAAAAGAGAAGTGGTTAAGGATGTTGTGAAACTATGATGTAAAGGCCTTCTTCAATATAGTAATTTTCAAACAGTGATTTATATGTCTCTTTCAACTGGTATCATATTGTGAAAATATTGTTTTTAGAAGTTTAATGTTTTATCATTAAACATAGATATAGGAACATGCAATAAAAACCCATTAACAATTTATACAAGTGAATGAAAAGCACCTTCTGTAGAAAAAGACTTATTCCTCAACTGGAGTGGGGGGTATGATGTCATATGCCTTTATCATGTGACCCAATGCACTTTCCACTGAGGCATTTATTTGCTTCCATACAGGGGCAAATTGATGTGAGATCAGGGTTCAATGGACAAATACTGTCTTACTGCCTAGGCACTTTCCTTTCAGATAGATGCCTCAGGCATCAGGGACTGACCCTGGCTCTGCCCTTTTTATGTATAGTAGGGAGGTGCAGCCCTGGGGGAGTGGGTTCCCTGGAAGAAGACATTATAGTTTTTGAATTCAGAAATAACCTGTGTTCGATGTATTCAGTGTATAATCTCAAACTGCAAAGATGTTTTTTGTGGGATTTATAAAACGTTATTTCTTTGATCCTAACTTGTGAATTTTGATCTGAAATTTTCACTCTACAGCAATACCTTTTACAAGGTGGTTTTGATTCGTGCGGGCTTATTGCTGTTTAACTATGAACAAATAAAACTAATTATAAGCTGGAAAAAACAAAATTATAGTCAGAATTTGAACAGTGTGGTTTTAACAAGAAGGAAAATTTAGGAACAAATTAATTGCACCAATCAAGGTATATCTATACAATGTTCGATCTATGTGAGTAATATTCACTACTGAATCAAGTGCATTGACAAGGAAGGCGATACTGTTGAAGAGTAAATATTTGTTGCTTCAAGTAAATATTTTTTTCATCATTATTCTGTGGGACTATTGATGTATCTATGTAAGTAGTCAATAGATTTTTGTTTTTTAATATACTTTGAGAAAGTATTATTACTGGTTCGAAAATTTTCTGCAATCTGATATCAGTTGAATTTTGACCTTGCTGCGAGTATGCATGATGGCTTGATAAATAAGCGCAGTAATGCGTGTGCATGTTTGAAGGTGTTGCTGCAACCACCTATTGCATTGGCTTTATTGTTTGTCTGCATGTGGTTATGCATATACATACATTTCTACCAACTACCACTGTGTGTATAAACAATTATACCTACATACTTGACTACCTTTCTCCTCATATCGACATATCTGACTCCATGACTACTGAATGTTTAGAGATGGTCATTAGTGCACAGTAATTTATCCATTCATGTGTGACTGTACGAATCTTCTATACTACATCCACAGTCACACATGTGCCCGAATTAATTAATTTTGGGATTTCTTCTGTGAATGTCTTAGTTGATTCTTTTTTACAGGTAAAAATATAAAGGCATTTAAATTTCTCAAAATAGCAAAAATTAAGATAACAATGAATCAGAACAAAACCCTCTTTTTATTTCCACTTATGGCCCATATTATCTTCGCTCAGTATGAGCACAATGAGCTTGCTGTCAAAAGCGATGATATACGAGGATAGTTTTAGTCATCACCTGCTTCCCAATTACATTCCATGACTCTCCCACCACTTCCTGTTATTATTACCAAAATTTTATTCGGTATACCAAACTTACTAAAAGTGAATTGCTTAGATTGCAGTAGATAAATTCAGACAAAAACATATCATTTTTTACCAAGTCATCATTTTCTAGCTAACTCTTTGAAGCATCATGGGTAAAATTTCCTCCCACTCGGAGCCTCTGAATGATGGGTCATTTTTTGATTATCTTCATATATCTAGAAGCACAGAGGTTTATATTCTGTCTCACCATTTTGTTTAGTGCCCTAACTGATCCACAGATGGCGCAGTAGCTCAAAGTGGAAGGAAAAGAAGTGGGCCTCAAAGAGTTAACAAGATGTAAATAAAATTTTTAAGAATCTTGGTAACCTTCACCATGTTAATTTTGAAATAAAGTACTTGATATTCAAAACTAGCTCCAATGTAAGAGCAATTTTAGTTTACTAATCTAACTTGGTACTTCATAAATATTACCTTGTGCCAATGTAAGAGCAATTTTAGTTTACTAATCTAACTTGGTACTTCATAAATATTACCTTGTGCCAAAATGAGTCTAACACGGAGGTTCCCAACCTGGAGTACCCACCAGGGGTACATTTGCATTTCTCAATGGGTACAAAGGAGTCTGCAAGTATAACCATGTTGTACACTTCTGTACAGTGTAACAACCTGGTTACATGCTCCATTTTCTGAGAAGGATTTGTGATCTTCGGCTTCAGATGTGAAACTCATCTAAACCTCTTACTGAACCTGCTGTTTGAGCACTGCTGGTAATACCATCAACATGGCTTTGTGAGGCAACATTTTCAGTTATGTTAGAGATCAAAACAAATCACAGATCAAACCTCTAAATACCTGAATATTATCTTCATTGTGCAGTTGCTCAGGTTTCTACCTGTATTATTGAACTTGTTTCCAAAAAACAGGCTCAGCCATCTCAGAATCTAAGACTGAAATATTCAAAGAATTGATTTCTGAACATCCTATGAACCCAGAAGAGGAACTTGAAGGATATTTTCCAAACCTTTCATGAACAATTAAATGGAGCTCTCATTAAAATCAATGCAATCATGTCAATCTTTTCATCCTCAAGGGCACATGGGAATGCCCAAGGTGTGTAAAGGAACAAAAGGTTGGGAACTCCTAATCTAACAAATATTTACTTATTTTCAAAACAATAATGAATTTACTTTGTATGTCCTCATATAAAGTAAAGAATGCTCTTGGTTTGTTATTTACTACACTTGGCTCAAGTTTGGGCACATGACCACAAGCATGGAACACCCTGTGAGGATCAAACTCAGTACTTAGTATTAAACATCTGTAAGACCTGCTTGCTAACTACTAAACCATAGCAAGGCACCCATGCTATTATGATCTCATTGAAGTTGATTTTCTCATAGTTGAGTTCAGAGAAAAACATATACATACATGACTTACTTATCTCACTGAAATAATGCTTGGTTATTTTAATATAGTAGTGACATATGTAAGTTCTCACCAGTCTACATCAGAGAAGTGAGATATCTTTCTCCTTCCACTAAACAGTTGATGCACTTGGAGTTAGTGATAGCCCCATATCTGGGGTCACAGATGTTGAATACACTTATGTGTATGCCTCATGAGTGCTTACGAGAATCTGTGGCAAACGACTGAAGAAAATACGAAGAGTTCTCCTTTATGGCTGCAAACTCTCATGTCATTACAGATTGATATGTAATAACATAAATATTTACTGTTCAATATTATGGAATGCCTGAAGTGGTTTTCACACTTGAGTCATTGGTTTTTCTCTGTGATGTATCAGGTTGTTACATATGAAATGTCATTTTTTGAATAGTTAGATGAAAGTTGATACAAGAAAAAGAACCCATACAGAAAATATTTGATTAAAATATGATCCACTTAAGGCAATCATGTGTTTCCAATGATTCCCTGATGATGTATGCCGTCTCCATGAAATTCATCATGTTTAGTTGTCGCAAATTCAGTGAAAGGATGAATTGTGGCTTCCCTATTATTAAATCTTCTATCATAGACGTGAAGTTCAAATGCTTGAAGATATGAACATCTATAGGAGAAATGTGAGATGATGCCAGACTTTTTATCTCAATTTTCCAAGCTTGGTCTTGTTCAGTTCGTGAAGGACCCATTTTTCCAACTTATTGGCATTTCCTATTGTCTTGAAATGTTGTGATGTAGTTGCTTTGGGACAGCTAAATCTGAAAAACATTGTTTGTGAGTCTTTGTACTCTGCGGTAGATCTTCATCATAAAGAGCCAGTTCAGACCTTGCTTGGGGTTTATTATTGGTATCCATGTTTCCAGACCTAAACTTATTGAACCAACATTGAACAGTTCACATGGTTGTATTATTCACTCAGATGTTGTATTGTTCATTCCAAATCCTTTGTTGACAGTATCAGCAGCTTGAGCAGCATTGTGTTATAGTTCAGGTCATACTCAAAAATCAGTCCAACTTTTTGGGTAGACTCCATTGCTGTTCATAGCTCAAAATCATCCAATGATTGTATCTGCAAAAAATGCTATTTGTTTGTAAATCACGCACTTCAGCATTATTCTCTGAGACTGTGGTGTCAAAACTTTGAAAACTCAAAGATCCTTTCTGTGAAGGGAATATTCTGGTGGACCCTTATTATCAGCATTTAGTTTTTAGACTAATTAATAAACTATAATAAAATGACATTTTTGACCTTTAAAATCATATTTATTCAACATGGATTATATTTATTTAAATTCCAATATATGATACAGGTCTGGGAACAGTATGTTTTTCCATAGCTATGCTATGGATGATGGGTCTCTGCCACAAGGTTCATAATGTCCATGCAGTGAAACCCCAAGCATTATTTGATAGACCCCTAGTAGTTCATGGACCCCAGTTTCAAAACCACTGCTCTAGTATGTAAAAAAACACCATTTCACATGTAACAACCTGATAAAATAATGATAGAGAGCAAGAGAAAACTTCCTGTAAAGATCTTAACTCTCATTTGGTTAACAAAGAAGTTGCTCAGCTTTTTTCAAGTGCCAACTGATTTTGAAAAAAAAAGCTACTTCTCATCATTTGACTTGATGTGAAATGACTCGTTATCTTGACTTTGAGCAAGAGGATAAGAGCATAAAATCAGAAATTAAGTGGCTTTTGATTGAAGTCAGTGATACAGAGAGCCTGTCTATTGGCTACAAGCTGACCAGAATCATCTGATGTTTGTTGAATAATTGTCTTAATAATGTTAATGTCTGATATAAAGAATGCTGAATAGAGTAAACGAAATTGAGCTAGAATCAGTAACTTGGTCCAGCCTAATAATAAGTGTTGGGCACCTTGTGAGGATTGAACTCACTTGAAACCTTCTTGTCAGTCACTGCTCCATGGCAAGGCACGTATTACTGAATTTAACAATATAAGTTTTGGCCCCTTGAAGCAGTTACTTGAACCAAGCTAGGCAACTTGGGCCAATAAACATGGAGGAAAACTAGCAACATATTTTCTGTATTTTTTGCATTTCTCCAACAACTTCTGGCCCCAGTTACCTTGCATGGTTCAAGTAACCCTATTTTACAGAAGTATATTTACAAATGTTGCTAAAATTATCCTTCGAGGTTAGGGATAATTTTTGTCAAATTTTCATGAAATCTTCCAATACAAAAATCATTATTATACGATTATAACTAATTTTTTTGTGGTGGTAGTGGTTCTGGTGGTGGTGGTGGTGGTGGTGGTGGTGATTTTGAGTTGTAATTGCTAGAAGAAAAAACAGAAACAAAAGATCATTATTTGTAATCCTAAATTAGCATTTTCTCCTGTTGATGGCCCAAATTCGTGGGCTTGAGGTTGGTGCAGCCTCCCCAGTTTGAAGATCCATTTTCCTAATATTTCCCTAATCTAGTTCTCCACCCCAGGTCCTACTAAAATTATTAATTACTTTCTTTCTCCCCAGAAAAAAAACATGTGCTTGATTAAAAATTTAAATGAAACCCGTTTCCATTGAACATTTTGAGAAAATCAGCATTAAATGATAATCAGCATTTAATAAATCATGAGGAAAACAAGTTGAAATAAGAAGCAGGTATAAATTTTTGCATTTATGATACGAATAAATATATAAAACAATTGCTAAAATTCCTTATATTTTTCCTTTTAAAATGTTGATGATAACAAGACGGGTTACAGAATATCATTGTTCATTTATCCCTTTTCAACTGGGTATTACACGAGATGATTGATAAGTTTGTGACCTAAGATAAAATGATACAAGTTACACCGTTCCAACTGAATTCATGTGCAATTCTATTCTTTCAATCATTATGCAGAAAATTTGAAGTTCATGACTTTTTCATTTATTGTTTCCAAAAATTGAAACCCATGAGTCGGCAATGGCTGAGAAATTGGACGATATTCACGAATCGTGCAGTCATCTGCTACCTTTGTATCATGGGCTGCAGGAAGGGTATACTTTTTTAGTATCGCTACCATATCTTCGTGGATCTTGTTAGGTGATAAAGGTTGGATATGACTGCACGATGAGTAATATTGTCCTTTTTTCTCAACAATTGCTGAAGGTCAAGTTTCAATTTTCTGGAAAATAGAAAAAATGAACAGTTTTAACCCTCGATTTTTCTGTGTGATAATTCTAAGTGTTGGAGTGTATTTGAATTTAGTTGGAACTGTGTAACCCATATCCTTGTACCTTAGGCCACAATCTTATTAATCATCCCTTGAAGTTCTCCTGACAATGTTATTTGAATTTTTGGATTTGTTTCTGTGCTTAAAAAAAAAAAAAAGATTCCCTTAAAAGGGGCAGAAAACTCCCCAAAAAGCTTTGCGTGGAAATGTTCTTATGTTCCAGTGAGAACCATAGGTGGTCAAATGGTCACTACTGTTTTCTCTCCACCCATCCTCCCTCTGCTACCCCCTGTAGGTAGGAAATACTTATTCCTACAGATATTTGCTATTGTCCCCTTGATTATTATTCTTGGTGTTGTTTTACCCTCCATAGGAAATCATTGTCAAAATCAGGACTTCGACTGCAACGATGGCAAATGTATTCCCGTGGCTTGGAAATGCGACGGCGAAGAGGACTGTAAGAATGGAACAGATGAGAAAGACTGTGGTAAGTTAGCAGCAAAAGATAGCACAATCTAGTTGTAAGTTAGCAACTATTAGTAGTTGTGAGTTAGCAACTAATAGTGGTGTTAGAAACTAGTGATTGTTCCGTGTGATAAATCTGAATTAGTAAAATTGTTTTTATATTTTGTGGTTATGGCTTAAGACAGCTATGATTTTTTTTGAGGCATTAGTCATAAAATGTACTTTGTTGTAGTTTTGCAGTTAGAGAATTCTTGCAAGTTAGCAAATGAGATTTTTTTTTTTTTACCTCAGAGTAACTTGAGGTTATCTTCCATCATTTTGGAGATGCAAGTCATAAAGTAGCCACTAACATGTTTTGCTAATGACAATTTTTTACTAGTTGAAACACTTGAATTAGCCACTGGGATGATATTCCAATTATTGTACCATATTAGCTGTGGGTTTTTAGATAAATCTTATACTGAGATTGAATGCTTTTAGTGTTATACAGTCAGCAATAGGGAAACTACCGTATTTGATGGCATATAAGACCCCTTCCCTCCAAAAATGGCTCTTAGAATATCCCCCTGGTCTTATATGGAAAGTTGATGTATCTGATAAGTTAATCTTTTTCCAGATGCCATTGATCACCAGAACTTGGACCTATCCTAGCTCCTTAATACTGTAATATTTCTTATAAATGGTATGGGTCTTATAGTTCATCAAATACGGTAGTTAAAAATGATAATTGTTTCTTGTGAGTTTGCAATCATTTTTAGTACTTTGGTAGTGTTAAAGTAGTAATATTCACTACACTATGTGTGTTTCAAGTTATTAATCATAGCACTGTGTTTTTTAAGTTAGCAACCCTGTAGAAATTCTTTGGCATAATTAGTAATTAGCATCTCAAGTAGGACCAAGTAGACCTTATCAAGTGGATTAGTAATAATAATAAGAATAAACAAATGAAACAAATATGTTTGTGAATGGAGGTTTCAGCTGTTCAAGTTTAATGTATTTATGAATAAGTGAAAATGGTTTTGTATCATTTCTGAAAGTTGCTTTAAATTCTTTATATATCATCATAATAAGCCTTTAAAGTTAGTTATTGGGTGTTGGCCTCCTCCAAAGTCTAATGTTGTAAGTATAAGACATTGGGGAGTGATTGACCATACCTTGCCATAATGGTCCATGACGTTGGAGAAGTCGAGCGGTATTTGTCTAGTTGCTTCTGACAGTGTAGAACGTACTCGGTACAATCCTAAACTCACTCACTACTCAGAAGTATTTGAAAGTTCTCACTAGAAATAGATTTTTTTTAATGATGTTTGCATTATTTTGTTGAGTTGATAAAACAGTGAATACCAACCGTTGATAATTCTATTTGTAAAATTCTATGTTGGAAGTATATGATAGACTAATGCGACAACTTCCTCAAAAGAGCTGAGGGTGTGCTCTATCTATAGTGTAAATTTGAAAATATTGTATATGTACTTTCAGTTAATGCAGTAATTAGATATGCATTTTTATTAGATGAATAGAGTTGTAAGTTATGTGTTCTTGTGATGTGCAGATTTTGGGTAGATAGTATTTAGGTAAGTAGTCAGTCCCCTAGCAGTATGTGCTGTATTTGATGACATATAAGACTCGCCTTATTTCAGTAGGGAATATTAAGAAGAAAATGCATTTCCCTGAATTCTTCTCATTCATCACCCAGTTCTTCAAACTCCTCTTCAAGTTCTTGCCTATGTGGGGCAAGACAATGAAGGTTACATTTCAAGCCATTTTTTTTAGGAAGAAAAAGAGGTCTTATACGCCAGCAAATACAGTAGTTCTAGGTTACTCATTTATTACTTAAATAGTTTTTGCGTGTGAATACTCAAGTCGGCTATCCTCATTTGAAAGTATATTTCGGGGACAGTTAGGGATAATGAATTAGATGAAAATTATAGAAGCTTTCGAGCATATTGGTTAAGAAACCCTTGATGAGCGGTTGCCAAGTTATTTGCATAAAATGGACTTCAATTTGTGAGAGGCTCAGATATCATTGCTAGTCTCTCAAAACAGCCAGAAGCTGAAGAGAAAGAATGAAGATGAAGAAGATGGAAAAATTAAATGCACTAGACTGTGCTGATGCTTTGTTACAGTACTTAAGTCTGGCCAGATTGAAATACAATAGTATAATAGCAAGTCAAGGGAAAAAAAAAAGAAATTTCTCAAAATAAACCAAAACTGAAAATAGTGGAGATGTGTGTGTGGCCTAATGGTTAGCAATGCAGATAATGGAATCAACAAGCCAAGTTAAAAACTCTGGTTGAGGCTGTTCACATTCAATTTGCACTAATGCTCTTGGTAAAGGCATGGATCCATCCCTTCTCTCCTCTGGCTGTGGATAAATTAATAGGGCCCTCTAGCCTTTGGGGGCAACTAGTCTAGGAGCAAGACTGCTCTGAATCCAAAACCAGAAGTTAGAGTCTCTAAGACAATCTGACCTTGTCTTAGGTTGTGTTCGACCAACTCTCCTTTGACGACATCGTCTCATGGAGAAGGGAAACTCTGCATGGGCAACCGATTGTCTTTCATACAACCTTGCTAATGCCAGTACCCAGGAGAGCTTGACACTGAACCACTGATACAATTCAGTGATGTACCTTGACTTTTCATGAGTTTCAAATACCGTCTTCAAACTGGCAATTTCAGTGAGTAAAGATGCAGAACAGGACTTCTTTTGAAGATTACTCACTTTCCTCGTCAAGATGCTTCGTGTTATTAGATTAAAAAAGACATTATTTGGTTTTAGATTGCTTTTTCTATTTCAATGAATGTCATTAGAAGACAGTCAAGTAGAATATCCTTCTGACTAATGATATAGCTTGCTGCATAGTAACACATTTGGAAAAACCACGCTGACATGGTGTTGGCTCAAGTGTAGAGGAAAGGGCTAAAAAACAAGAGTTCTTAGGTCACATCCTTGCCATGGGTGATATCTTACTTATTGCAGCACTTGAACTCATAGTCAATGCAGAACTAACCTGGCTTTGTTCTTTAAATAGAGACATGGCTTTTACTGATTAATCATTATTACAGGTTTAGTTCCTGAGTCAGAGCTCTTACAGATTAATCGTTATTACTGGTTTAGTTCCTGAGACGGAGCTTTTACCGATTAATCATTATTAGTGGTTTAGTTCCTAACATCGGTTACTCATTTTATTATCATTTGCTTGCATATTTAACATATATATATATTGAAAATAGAACATAAGGCTGTGACTAAGTAATTGTATTTCCCATATGTTGCACAGTAACATATTTGAAAAAGTTATCTTGCTCAAGTATAGAGTAAATGCCTGGAAAAGTGCTCATAGGTTTCATCCCTGCAATGGATGATTGAGTTAGTTTACACAAATTGGGGGGGAAAAAAATGACGTGATCATATTCCAAGCTTTGTTCGGAGAATGGAACTTATTCTTTGTATTGTTCATGTTGTTACCACAACATTTCAGCAGTTCCATTCCACAGCCTTCTCATAGTGTATAATGTGTAAGAGAAGAGAAAGGTCTCTTTTTCCCCTCCCTTTCAAACACTTTAAGAAGGCTGTAGAATGGAACTGCTGAAACGTTGTTGTAACATCAACTCGAAGAAGTTATATTGTCCTAACAAAGATTGAAATATTGATGATCGATCTCAAAATTATCTGCAGTGGAAGTAATAATTGTAGAGAAATGTGCTCAGTGGTTAGAGGTTCTGAAGCCAAAAGGACTATGGTTCAATCACTCATGGCCCATGTTAACTCAGGAAAAGGAAAATCTATCTTCTTTACTAATTAGCTTTGTGAAAGTAAAATTATGAAACTCGCCATGGTTAAATATTAATTGATTATTAATACATAACAATGTAGACGTCCAGTATATTGATGATGTGCACACAAGATACGCCACCTGATTATCTGCATTGATTACTTACCTGATATATGCATGCATGAAGTAAGTAATAAATATATGTTTCATATTCTAACTTTTAACAGAATGTTAAATGCATCAGGCCTGCTCTGTAGATACCCTAAACATTTCCATATGTTAATTTTTCATCCAGTGTTTCCCAAACTTCATTCTTTTTGTTGTAACAGGATTACTATTTGGATTATTATCATTATTGTTATTATTGTTGTTGTTATTATTCTTATCTATATTTTGCTGTTGCTTTTTATCTCACCTTTCTTCATTGAAAACTCTCTGACTGTTTAAGTTAGTTGTGTAAAGTGTGTGATAAAGAAGTGCCTTACTCTACAGTACTCACTTAGATAGATGGAGGGTATTCAAACCAGGAAGATTTGATAAGAAACTACAGTAAAATGGAGAAAAAATTGATCAAAAGTTGATAATGAAAATACTTCATCTCAGAGTTCAGATAATTTGGATTATTATCATTATTATTATCATTTACTAAATACTTCATATTATTAATTGCATCAATTCATTAATTTAAAAAAAAAATGTGTATTACTTTTCAGGTGATGATATGTTGAGATGAAATATTTAGGAAAATGTTTGGGTTTGAAATCTTATACTTTAAAAATACGTGCCAGTGGTTTACTATAAGATCTGGTAAAACTTTGGAGTATGGCTATTAAATAACGAGGCTGGGCTTACGTGAGTCGAACCACAACGTGCATGCGTGAATCACATGATATACATTGACCAATGAGAAAGCATAAACGACCTAAGAAAGTTTCAATCTGTTCACGTCTTCAGTTGGCTGTTATGCATCACTTGAAGTAGACATGTTTTTCAGGCGTGTTCTAAAAATGGTGTATTCAAAAATTGAGCAATGCTCTGAGTTCTTGAAATCATGACATGGATTCTTCACCATTAACTTTGGTTAGCATATGGAAAGATTAGGTAGCTGTTTTAGTCAATTTCACCAAATTTCTAATTGATATATATTGCTTGATTTCTAAACTGACCTTTCTTACTTCTTTTTGAAATTTGGTGAAATTGGAAATGAACAGCTACCAAATCTTTTTGTATGCTGACAGTATTTTTGCAACAAATAATTCTTGTTTTTAAGAGCAGAATGAAAAGAGATCACCAAAGTTGAGAAAAAAAAAATGTTATGCTATTAAAAAAAAAAAAAAATCTTGAGTGTTATTGACCTAAAACATTTTGGGAAACACTATCCTAATGGGAAAATGCTTGCAGTGCAATTTAGCATGCTGGTAGATTTTTCTCCTTTTTTTTTTCTTGCCTTTACTACTTCAGTTTGTTTTTCTACGTTATTTATAGAAAGTAGTTCAAACTGTTATACCAAAAATTACCTTTGAAAGCTAGTTTCATTTGAACTGTTTTTGTTTTCAAGATGTTCACATTGTTTCACCTGGTTTTCTATCACCTAGTTGTTGAGTTGTTAGTAGCACATTTGATCATTATCTGTTAACATGAATAGTTTGTCTTGTAAAATTTCATTTTCTCTATCTGTGCTATGAATTTATCTATCAACCAATCTTTCTTTAATCATCACTATGATTCTATCTTAAATTCTCTCTCACATGAAGAAATTTGTCATTTACAGCTATGTGTACATAATTTTAATTATGTTTTTAAAAAATGTTATTTGCCTATGAAACCACTAACATTTTACTTTTTATAGATGTGTTGAATTTTGTGTTCTGCTTGGAATTTTTCAAATATTTTTTTTATTCATGTCAAAAATTTACTTGGAATCAGTGATAAGAAAAACAAAAAAAAATATCTTTTGTTGTTGATTGAACTATTTTGAAAAAGAGAATACTACTATAGATATTGTTACCGATATGAGATATTGGCATTAATTTTTTTTATTTGTTATGTATTGTATTTTTTGGAAGCCACAAACCAATTGTGTATTATGACCTCAAATATATCCATGCATGATTTCAGGTTTCTGCTTGGTGAGGGTGGCGTAATGTTTAACGGCAGAGACAATGGATTTGGAGAGTATAGTTCTGGTCAATATTGTTTATGTTCACTTTGTACTGATGCCCTTGGGAAGGACATGAATCCATCTCTTCTCCCAGCTATGAGTAAAATGGTCGGGCAGACTAGGCTCTCTTGCATTAGGAGGCAACCAGTATATGAAAAGGACAACTCTAAATTCAAAACTATTGAGAAGTCGACAGTGAACCACTCTACTATCCCGCCCAAGAACAATTTCATGATTGTCCCAATGCTGGGGATTAGATTGGTCCTATGTATTTTGTTCTTTTAGGAAAAGAATCTGTTCCTTGAGCACTTCTTTGAAAACCTGCCTACATTAATAATCATCTTAGATATTGGAAAACAAATACAAATCTGAATTGTATTCAAAGTCTAGAAAAATCTGTCTTGGACGTATTATAACTCTGACTTTTCAGAAAAATCCTTGACAAAGTGATCACTATACCCTTCTTACAGCCATCTTTTTATCACTGTTATCAATCAAGAAAATAACTACCGTACACGTTGGGCCAGTGCTGGATAATTAAGGGGGGTCTGAATGGGCTGAACCCAAGGGCACCCAATATTGGGCGGGGGGGAGGGGTTCAAATTTAATTATCCAAAAAAAATTGCCACAAGGAAAATTTGTAAACGTATGATGCGATAATAAGTGTGATTCAGTTCAAAAGAATTTTTTGATTACTTGCACTAGTAATCATTTTGATGAGAGGGTCCCTGTTTGAAATGCTACCAGGGGCCCCATGCAACCCTACTACGGTCCTGTGCTGGACTATAAGATGGTTCTTCAATGCATTTAGAGGACTAATTCTCACTGTAACTCGATTCAAGATGCCTTAACTGTCCACATCAAACTTGGGTTTAATGTTATCCACTTTCCAATTAAAAAGACTAATTAGATTTCTTTTTTTTTTTCGATGCAAAAAGTGTATTTATGGAAGCCAGTGGTTGAAATTTGCTGTGAATTCCTTTCTGTTGAATGAAAAATCTCATGAAAGAAAACTAAAAGTTCGAGAAGTATACTTGGTGATAATCAGTATCTGATCGGCTGATTAGGAAAGTGAATTTTTATTTATATTCTCTTGGTTACTTACATTGACACAAATGTTCTGATGATATTGTTGTAAATAAAGTTGATGTTCTGATATAAATAAATTGAAATATCGTCTTGATTATTATTAATTAAGAAATTAAGGAAGCGTATGGTGGTCTAATGGCCCCTTGGCATGGAAAACAGTTACAGCGAACTGTTGAGATTCATCCGAGGCTGCTTACATACACTTCCTAATGCTTTTGGGAAAGACATAAATCCACTTCTCCCTTCCACTATGGGTAAACGTCGGGGCAGTTGAAGCTCTCTAGACCTGTAAATCTGTCTAACTGAGAGAGGGGTTACTCTGACCAACCAGGAGTGGAGCCTTGGTTGTAAACTCTAACTCCTTTCTGGCAACAAGAAACACTCCCTGTCTCATCGTACCACACAAAAATAACCTTGGAAATGGAGTGAGGGGGATCATTCCTATGCAACAGCCTTACCACTTTTAAAACATTCATTCACAGGTTGCTGTGTAAATGTCCGCACAGCTACATAAATCATTGGTCAAACAATATATCATTAATAAGAATGTCTAAATGAGCCCCTTTATTTTGTTAATTGAATATTTATCAATTACCTGTTTGTATGTTATTCAGAATTACTTATATCATGTGTTGCTGTGGATAATATTCATATATAAAAAACAGGTTTTCAGTTCTGTTGCAGAAAACATTTAAGGAAGAGGTTTCTTTTCTCATGTAGACAAGAATACACTTGTTTCACCTACTT
The DNA here is from genome assembly GCA_963457665.1 of Thysanoteuthis rhombus. Taxonomy (NCBI): domain Eukaryota; kingdom Metazoa; phylum Mollusca; class Cephalopoda; order Oegopsida; family Thysanoteuthidae; genus Thysanoteuthis; species Thysanoteuthis major. The sequence goes on from OY735232.1 coordinate 29,058,281, forward strand.
GTTTAAAAGGCCACAAAAGCTGATTGTTGGCTCAATTGTCTATTAACCCCATAGTGCCCAACCGCACTAAATGGTATGGCCACATGGGTATTTCAATTTGTGGTTAATACTATTCCCGGGAGTTATTACTGGACTTAATTTTTTTTGCCTAAAATCACTTGTAATTAATCTTTTTGTATGTATAGAGTTTGAACAACAGTAAAGCACTTGAAATAATTAAACAAGCCAATGACTACCAAAATTGTGATTTTTTAAAAAATTCTGGGGCAGTGAAGGGTTAAGTAGAATTCATGTAGGTAGGAAAAAATTGAGTCATGTGATTATCAATGTTTGAAAAAACATTTATTTTCACTGCAAAAAACATGGCTTTGAAAGAAAAACGTGATTTTAAATTGTTGTAAAGAAGGTATTTATAAATTTAAGAGATTGGTTTCTTTTAGGCCCGCAGCTATAGCATATTGAAAATCTCTTGAAAAATTTGGGAATGATAGATGTTGATCTAAGTCGCACATAGCTTGACTGTTTAAAAAACAAGCCCTACAAGTGTGTGTGTGTTGTTGAATCTCTCTGACCAATACGGTTGAATGTTTTTTTTTATATGCACCCATTGTTAAAAGCACTTAAACGTGCATAAATTCATTGATGATTTTCATTGATGCGTACTATCATGAACTCTGTTGATGTGCTTCAACCTATTCCGGAATGTGCAGATGCCCACTTTTGCTTCACGATTTACTCCTGTTGGATCGTGTGGAAGCCTTTTCCCAAGTTTAGACACCTTTCCAAAAAAGTTGCAGTTGACAGTGAATCGTTGAATGGCTTGAGTTCAGTTTTTGAGATAATTCTTCAACTCGAACTGCATTATTTGCGTTGAGTTCTGACAAAAGCAGGTCATCGTTAAACTTAACTGGGAGATCTATTCGTTGCGGAAGTCACTTTTCTTAACCTTTTTCAAAATCATGTTGGGTAATTCCTTCCGTTTATAGAATCTATCCCATAAACATCAAGAATATTTTGGTAAGCTTCTGCAGAATTATTGCCTTTTCTATAATCAAAGAACATTACGTGTCTTATATGCTGCATTGATACGTCCATCTTGAGGAATGAAAAGTTAGTCACTAAGTCTTCTGAATCGTACTGAGATGAAGTAACTCATCAAAGAAAGTACAAACATGTATTATCATTGAAGCTTCTTCAAAAAGAGGAAATATCTTCCAATCTAAAGATTTCAGACATGAGTTTTTGGATGATTAAGGATTAAGGGTTTTATTTTAACTCATTTGATGAAAGAATTAGGGATAGGTGATGATTTTCCAGCTCTTACAACTGATGCAAAAAATAATCAAGAAGTGTACTGACTCATTTGGGTTTTACTGAACTAAAAAAAAAAATTTCCACACCTTTTCCCAGTATTATTTATTCGTGGGAACCTCTTCAAACAAATGAATTTGTCAAGGTCGTTGTTTTTCCAGCAATACAATTATTTCGTAAATTACATTTCCTGGTCTTCTTCAGTATGATGGATATGTGTATTCATCAACACAAAAAGAGAGTTTATGTAATTAAATGTGAGAAAAATAAGTCCTCGAGTGATCATTAACCGACAAAGATTCACTTCCAACAATGTTATGATTTTTTTTAACCTTCTTTTAGATTTTTGATCCCAAATTGAAATTTTATTCACTTATAACGTGAGATAAACAAAGATTGAATAGTGAAATTGTGGGGGGGGGAATTGCTTTTAAAAAGATGATCAATATAGAGGTTGATTACAAATAATGCATCAAGTCAATTTTTGAGCTGTTTAATTATTGAAAGTGCTTTTTAGTAAAGCTGAAGATTTGTTAATAAGTGTACTATTACTAGAAAATGTATTTTTTCTTGTGTATTTTGTATATAACCTTCGAATTTTTCCATTTTTGAGAAATCTTTTGTTCAGTGTTTAAAAAGCACTGGATGTTTGAAAAAGAGAAAAAAAAATGTATCGTCTTTAAGCAGTTTTCAGAAAAAATAAGTTTTTGAATTTATGCGTAAATACGGTTATTCAAAAAAACATGGACCCCCTCCCCCAAAAAAACAAAAACAAAAAACGATTGCTCAAAATATTAGAGTCAGGGTTGGGTATTTTGTTTTTCTGTTTGAAAAAAAAATCTTTTTTCTAATTTTGGGGATAAACATCGTTTTTATTTCGATTTTATGGTTGTTTTTTTTTTTTACTGTTTTAATTTATCTTTCATTTTCAGATGAAAACTAAATTTTTTCTCATGAATGAAAGATATCCCGAAAAAATAAACTTCACATTCATTCAAAACATGAAAAAGACGTTTTCCTATTAAGATACTCCAAATTTGACTAAGCCAAAATTCTACCGGTTTTTTTTTTTTTTTTAAATTTTTGTCTAGTTTATCTACGAATTATGTGATCATATTTGACCTGGACATTTTCTTTCAAATTTGCTCATGATGATGCTGCTGATGATTACACAGCACCCTCCTCTACTCTCCTCATCTTTCAGGTTATTCGGGGCTGTTGACCTGGTTTTTACTGGTTTCTTCCAGGGTTGCCAGATTGTTGGAGACGTTTCTGGTCCAAAACACGTAAAACTGGCCAAATGTCATTTTTTTCCATAAAAGCATTTATTTTATGAATTATTTTCATCAAGTGAAAAAATATTGTGAATCATTAGAATATCTTCGAAAAATGTTTTCATGCTAATATTTAAATTCATCTGAATTTTCCAATTGCTTTTTTTCATTGCATCTTACGTCTTTACTATGACGGAGCATTCAAGTTGCAATTATAAAAAGCAACTGAAAAATTATGATTAAGATAAATAGTATAAAACATTCCGATTCTATGTATACACTAAAATAAGATATGAGTAAAATTACTACTGAAATAAGTAAAAATGGCAAAATGCTATTTAAAAAGGCCAGATTCGACCAGAAAATAGCCAAAATGGCAACAGTGGTTTGTTCTCCGGTACACCAAGAGTGGGAGAAGAAGAAAAAAAAAATGTAACACGTCTCAACACAAGATGGGTCAGGTTTGCCTATCCTTAAACCGCTTCTTACCTACCGCCGTTGCCACAACAAATCCCTAACATAAGGTGTGGCCTCTAAATTACATGAATGGTTCACTTGATTTGGAAACGTTTGTTTAGGAGTTACTGGAAATACAAGGGAACTGAACAAATTATAACTAATAATTATTATTTGAAGGCGGTTGTTAATTTGGTGAAATTCAAAGCATTGTCAGTGATTTTAGAGTTAACAGTTATAATGCCCAACTCCCACGTTCGGGTTTCGAATTCAGGTTTGTCTTGTGTAGTCTTGAAAAAATGATCTTCCTTGATCAAATTTTTTGAATATTATCGAAAATAAATTTAAAATTAGTCCACTGAGATTTTTTTTTTACAAAATAGTTTTCAAGGCAGCATTTGCTTGAATTATGCCGTCAATTAGTGTTACTTATGTGTTTGGAAACTGCTATCAATTTGATTTAGAAAGTGATTTGAATCTTTGTTTTTACAGTGTCTGCGAGACAAGCAAGTAATTGTATCAGGAAGTTTTTTAAAAATTAATTTTCATTGTGAGACTTACTTGTAAAAAATACTTTTTAAAATTAAAATGATCGATTCAAAACTTTTTGAAAGTAGAAAAAAAAACCGTAACCGTAGAAGTTGCAAAAATTATAGCTTTGAATTAATTTGACGTATTTCATTAAAGCTCACTGTTGTCTGAAGGGGTCAGTTAATTATCTTATTTCAAAGCAGTTTTCTTAAAGCCCATTTTTCGGAATGATCAAATATGTGTAAGTTATCTGTTTCATTAAAACACCTCGTTCGAAGTGGTCAATTTATATTTTGTCTATTTCGCTATTCCATAGAAGATCGCTATTCAGAATGATCTATTATCGATTCTAACATATATATTTCACCCCATTGATGCATTTTCACTAATCGAACCGCATTTATCTGAAAAGCAAGTTGTCATTTATTAATACGTACTGGTATACATTGATTAGTACGGTCAAATCGTTCTAAAATGTTCCGTACTATTCAGAACCGGTTCATGGTCTTATTATAATTTAATATTTTTACTTTCCTGCTTTGTACTTAGTTACATCAATTTTCATATCAATACCTCAACTAATTGTACTACATCAAAACACGCACTATTCCAAACTGCATTATTCAAGGTATTGCTGTACATCATTAAACTAGCCGGTAAAGATAAAATAATGATTTAAAAAAAACCCAACTAATTATGAATTGAATGATGGCTAAAAAAGCGATGATTGAAAGAATTGAAAAAAAAAAGGGTCTTTTATCCTGATTTCTGGCTGGCTGGCTGGCTTGGCTATTTTCATGGCGTGTTAAAATTCGGTCAATGCAGAAGATTTTGATTGGTTGAAAATATGAGCTGAGTAAATCAACCAATCAGATCGGCCTTCGTCGTATTTGTCATCCGCGAATCCGTGACTGCTGCTGCTGCTTATGTCTGTGTTGGTTGCCTTCCTTCTCAGCCGGCATTCTTTACATACTTCATCTTTTTGCCGATTCTTGTTGCAATAACGGCCTTCTTCTCAAATCTTTTTTTTTTCTCTCTTTTGCCCCCCCCCTACAATTTAAACTATTCAATTTTTCTCACCCCAACATCACCGACACAACTATCCATCGTGTAATATAGTGTGCACGTGCCGTCAAGAAGAAAAAAAACCCCAAAAAACAATGACGGCATAAGTATGAAATTGATACTGAATATATATTGACTAGACTACTGAATGTTTTTTTTTGTCTTAATTCGTTTAATTTTTACTGTTGGTAAAATTTCAATTGATTGGGTATGTTACAGACAAGGAATAAAGGGCACAACTAAACGAAGGTGGTCCCGATTTAAATGCTACTGCCGTCACGCAGCGGGTGTAAATGTGAAAATTTCACACCGTTAAGGGCACTTAGCGCTTAAATAAAAGAAATGAAAGAATTAACGGAAGAAAAAAAATTCATACATAAATTATATTGCTTCGCCTTATAAATTTTCAACTGATCGCATATCTGCGTGACATCCAATCGGGACCACCTTCACTTAGTTGTACTTGAACTGTAACACTAGTGTAATACACCACTACTTATGTACCATGTTGTAAAAAAATGATGGCTTATGAAATTGATCGGCTGAAAAGTCTTTATTCTACCAACTGTAAAAATGAATTGAATTAAAAACATGGAAGTCAATGAATGAATATTTTGTGTCTGCATATTGACGTACTCATTTACTCCTTTTTCACTCGCCATTGCGTTGTTACAGACCAAAAATAAACATACAATTAGACATAACGTATTATAGTAAATGTCTTTTCTATATCTTGTTACTCAGTTTTCTAGTACCTGCTCATAATGTTGCATGAGAATTAACCTTTTATTTTTGCAACTACTAACGTTAGTACTATTATTATTAGTAGTACTCGTTCCCTAATACCTACTGCCTGACTCCCAACTAGTAGTGTTTGAGTTATTGCTATTGTTTCTCGCACTACTACACTACCGGCTTAGTTTGATCTCCAATATATCTTTACATACGACGTCTGCAACAGCTGTTTTTTGTGGCTCTCTGTATTAATTCATTCTTTTGTTTTCACCTGTGACGAACGTCGACAGGTCCATGAAAGCCAGAAACATTTTCGTTCAGACTAAATTTGAATTGGTTCATATCAATTAATGAAGAAAAGGAGATAGGTAGAGTAGGTGAAGGGAGAGGAATTTTTTTTCGCACTACACTACGTCATAATTTCAAAAAAATCAATTCCTGAAATGAAAAAAATGAGCTGGGAGAAGAAGCGTTCTCATATTCTCATCTCATATTGTGAGCATAGGTTCATGCTTGTTCTCTTGTTTTAATTGGTGGGTGAAAAACATGATTTTGTTCTGTGTATTATTAATTCTTACGGGGAACACATTGATACGTACCTCTTGGATACAAACGAAAATGTCGCAAGGCTTGTGAAAACCAGTCAGTACTCATTTTCAGAGTGTTTATTGAAATCTTTGAACAGCTTTACATTCCTTTTTCTAAATATGCTGGAAACAAATAGTTTTATTACTGAAGCAAATGTTGCCAAATACTGTTGAAAGTTGTGTAAACAACGTTGCAGGTTTTGAATAGAGTCTGTTCTCTTACTTGTTTTAATTCTACTGTTTGATTGCACTTCTAAGAGTATTTTTAGTCTAGGCTTTGGGAAGATGGCCATTGTTAGTACTGATGAGGTTGATTATTGTGATCACTTAAGAACAAGATCTTTCAGATAGAAATAAAAGCCATAACATTAAGCAAAGGATATAGAAATTGTTATAAAGAACCTTACATATAAAAAATATGATCTAATATACTGGCATATTGTGGGGAAGGTGGTCCTGATTATAAAGTTTCATACCCGTGCACACTTGATGTTAAAATGTTGAAAACAGTGCACAAATAGAAAGAAAGATGAGAACTTATGAAAGAAACACAGTGGTATATACATTAATTATGTTGTCATCGCTTTGAAAAAATGAAGTTGTTTTTATTTGTGCATCGAGAGTATAAAACTTCACAATTTTTTCTACCTTCCTTCCCTACATTGTACCAATATTTTAATATGATATATAACTCATTCTAAATAGTGTGTTTAGGATTGACTGATTTTGATAACTATATCCATGATTATAATAAACGTTTTCCTCTATCAGCTTCTGTCAGTACTTACTAGTGGAAAGGCTGTTTCTTGCTATTGATGGTGTGATACTCTTCCATTGTAGTAGCTACAAATAGAATCTGATTACTAACGTCATAGCTCAGACCACCAACCACATCAAGGTTGCTTGACTCTCAAGGGAATTACTTATTTATTTATTTTTTCTACTAAAACTGGATAAGTCCTAGTTGTAGTTTTTACCATTAATGAATCTGCCTCTGTGTGATATTATATACTGGTTTACAAATATTTATATAGTAGAGATAAGATTTGTTGCTATTTATAGCTGAGAATGTTGAAATCCAATGTAACCACGAAGTAAATGTACACATTTTATGTTTAAAATTTAATCCTCGAATTTGGAATTATGCCTTTTTACTGTAACTTTCAAAGTTGGACCCTGGGGTTGATCTGGTTTTTCTCCCTTAACAATAACTATCAATCCTCGCCTATATGAGGGGAGTGAACTCTTCACTGTTTGTCCGTCCCGTCACATTGGACTTGACCGATTATAGGATATTAAAACATTTTCCTACTGTGGTTTGAAATCCTGACCAAGTGATTGGTAGGTTGACTGAGCCAAACTGACATGTCTCGCATATCTGCAAAAATTCATGTTACAAATCCGCAAATGCTTATTCCATTTAGATAGATACATTTATACTGAAAATATATATTTAAAAAATTTTTCATTTACAATACAGAAGTTGCATTAGTCATCTTCAGTCAGAATAGAAGGTGGAGTGAAGTTTAACCCTGCAGCAGCCCAGCTCATCTAGATGAGCAACTCTTGTTATTATACAGAACAGATTTCCTGAACTATCCCAAAATTGTGATGCTTGAAGAACCTTCTGCAAGCCAAAATGGCGTAAAGTGAAGCAAACAATAAGAGAAGAAGAGGATATGCGCTGACTCTATAATTTTTTTCTTTTTTTTTTGTGTAAATGAATTAACATGGAAGTGTTTGAACATATTGGCCGTTTTTGGCAATTTTTTCACCATCTTTTAAGCATCTTTTTGTTATTCTCTGGAGTTTAGGGGGCTATTCTCTTTAATTTAATGCTTTTTGGCAGTCAAACCTGTGTGAACATTTATTTTGAGTTGCCAACATTAGGTTTTTAGTCGTGGCAACTTTTTCTGCTTACACTTATGTCTATGTTAGACTCCCATCCATTTCCCAAGTAAAGGTCTGATCTCATGTTTATCAACTTCAGCCCCTGAAATAATGAATAAAACTAACTATTCCAAAGTCTTCTGGCTATAGCTCTAAGAATATTAAGTACAAGAGTTTAACAACGATGGCAATACTTCTGCTTCTATTACACCCTGGATAATGGTAAGAGTATCATTTTGTTAGAAATCCTTGACGCTCAAGCAAGTAACATTAGAAGTATTGTAGTGGTAACATTAGTAGAAGTACCAGACCTATTATTGTGATTTCAGTACTATTGGTCTAATTGAGTGCCTTCTATTACAACTGTTAATGCTTTATGCTGACTCTTGGATCTATTATTGGATTGTAAATCATGAATTTGTTCTACAAATCTTATATATATTTACTAATGCCATTGTATACTTACTAAATCAAATATTGCTATACAAATACATATATCTATCTCTTTATATATATATATACCGATGCAATCATTCACTTAACAAGTAAGGTATTGTTATACAAACTTTTATTACACACACACACACACACATATATCTATCTATATATATAGAGAGAGAGAGAGAGAAAGAGAGAGAGAGAGAGAGTGTGTGTATTTGGGCAGCATCCTTTGGTAATGCCTGTCTGGTAAAATAGGCAGAGTGCCTTGAATGTATCCAACAAGTGGAGACCCCCTGCGATAAGAAAATAATTTGCCAATCACTTGTGATATGATGCCACCTCAACAATGTCTTACTCCAAATTTGATATGGGCTCTATTTAAATTTGAGCAATAAAGTAACAAAATATTTTTTTCAATGACTGACACTACGATAGACAGCGCTCAGTCTAATCTAGACATTTGTTCCCTCGTGTGTAAACAAAAAAGACTGACAGAGAGTTTGAAAAAAAAAATTTCCTTGTCTGTCAGACATGCAGACACTCTAGAATAGTACCCGTAAAAAAATGATGGGATTATTTATGTATGGATTGGTGCAAAACACAGTTCTGACCCCCATGTCCCTCCATGTGAGTAGTACAACCCTGGATGTAAACAAATACGTTGACAGGCAAGCAGCTGCGGCACAAGCTACACGGCTGCTAACTTTCAACTTGATTTCACCCAATTTCGAGAAGAGTTAGGTTGGCCTAACAGATACACTATTTGCCTGCTCACCCACAGGTCAGATGCTTGATCAGGGTTTTGTTAATATTATATATTTATTTGCTTTAGTGTGACAGATACCAACAAACAGGAAATGGTTTTTATAAGATAGAGAGATGGGGGGAAGAGATAAATTTGTTTTATCTGAATGGTGAATTGAATGCACACTAAGGAGCAAATTGAAATCAATGATGTGTCAATTTTTAGGATTAAAAAAAATTGTAAAAATGTTAATTGCCTCCCGTGGACATTATTTTCAAACGCCTGAGTTGGATAAGATATTGAAAGATTATTTCCCACTGTTTTTACATAAAATGGGTAGTTTTTTGACAAAATAGATTAATTTCCTGAAATGATGTTCATAATGAGTTTGCATCAGATGGCCTAGTTAATTAGTCACTGAGTAAAGTATCAATTAAAGCTTTGAACTTTATTGTCTTTTAGAAGTATTATTTTGGTTTAATGTTCTAGAAAGCACTAATCCAAACTCTCCTGAGCTCCTGTCATTTACATGTTACTTGGCTCTCTCTATATATACATATATACTTGCACACATATACATGTATGTATATATTCCTTGAAAGCAAAAGATATGTATATATTTTGCTTTCATGGACAATACTTTTAAAAGTAGTGACTTTTGGAATACAAGGCTAACTACAGTATCTCTTCAACTTAGTGCTATTGGCTTTTTTTTTATTATCTCAAGTGATTACCTGTCGATTGATGATAATGAACCTACTTGAATAAGTAATTGAATAAACCTCCACGTGAAACTTCCTCTTCTTTTTCTTGTATAGCATTATTCCTTGTCACACCTTGTAAAATACTATCAGGTATGTGTAGCTAGTTAGTTACTCTTTCACATGAAATCTCGATCGAAAACATGTAAGCTTGCTCAACCCATTAAAACCAAAATAGTGGTTCTCCAGTACAATACTCCAGTGTCTAATCACTGTAGTACCAGTGAGATCATGTAATTCGACCTATAGTGCAAGTTTAGTGGTACAACACTCTGGCGTTTTGTCATCATAGTGTCAATAGGAGCATGTACCTCAATTTGTAGTACCAATTTACTGGTACATAGCTCCAGCATGTAGTCAGCATTGCACCGGTAAGCTAGTCAGAGCAAGTACCTTAATTTTTGAGTCCATAAAATAGTTAGAAACCGAGTATTTAGTATAGCACTGCTCTGCACCCTTGGGAATAGGGTAAAACTAATGGCTGCATGTTTCATTATTTCCAAAAAGTTTGTTCATACAAAAATGGATTGAGACTCTGATCTATTCTGGAGAGGTGTGTAGGCTTCATGAGTCATGAAGAAGTGTTATTTAAAGTGTTTGAATCTAATGAAATGGTTTACGATGAAGACTATCCCAAGAGGGAGCATTTTTGTACGTGCCATTTGCTGATCTCCTTGGCTGATTTATTCTGTTAAAAATTCTGAAATCGTGAAATTCGCCAAAAAATATCTAGAGAAAGTGTATCAGTGGGTGGTCAGGTTTCAGGGCTCAACTGGCTGGACATGTAACATTGATGTGTACCTTATGAAGTCAAGCTATTCTTTTAAATTCATAACACACCAATTAACAAGATAGACAACAAATTTGATATCGAGCAGAAGGAAAACTTTTTTGAATGTGCAACTCAAAAGTTGTGAATAACTGCTTCCTTTCATCCTTGGAAGAGTGTGTTGTGAATAGAGGAATGGGATCACCAGTGTCAGACTGTCAAAATAGATCAACTAATGATACTTGTAAATACCTGTTGCTTTGCTAATAGTATACTTGAAAATGTGGTCTGTGTCAGTATGTTTACACAATAATTTGAAACGTTAATGCAAGGTTTTGTTGACTAAAATTCTTGCATTCATCTTAAGAAGAAAAGGAAGCCGACACCTGAACAACAGTAGTAGTAGTTGCAGTTATATTATCAGCAGCCACACACACACCAGGATAGTTATTATGTGTTCATTATATTATCAACAATTGCACGTACAGCAGAACAGCTATTTTGTGTACGTGTGTTTGCATTATCCCCTTCCTAATCTTCTGTTATGTCACAGATAGACTGAAAGCGCACAAATTATTAGTTTTCTTTTCTACTCAAACATTATTGTCTGACTGCACACTTAAAAATATATATGATTTATATGGCACTCTAACTGTAAAAATGGAATATATTTGACAGAAAACATTTCAGTTGTCAATGAATTAAACTTATATATCTACATACCGATCCCTCTTCTTTCATCTCTTACCAAAAAGCTTTCGATCTTACAAAATACAGTTATAAAAGCCCTTGATTGGCATCTCTGTGGTAGATGGGAAACAGACATAATACTTGCGCTGGACGTGGCGATGTGGCTAGAAATTTGCAGGTAAATTATTTTAGTGAAACTCTGTATCCCCTCCACTTCGAAAGCTGTGTCCAGGAGCTTTCCAATGATACCAAAATTTCATATACTGTAATTAGTTAAAAAGTTATTGCAATTTTATGTGTCACTGATTAGTGTAATTAAGGCATGTATAAAACAATAATGAAGAGTGATTGATTGATTTTTGATTGAAATAATGTTGGGGAAGTCTTTATCAAGATATTTTAGTGTCGAATTTTGAGGGATAGGATTTTCAAATTTAATCTTGAAAACTGTAAAAATATGCTAATATCTTCGGAAATGGAGCAAAAGTAGGATGAAGTAGGGTCGCCCAGTGAACCCCGACTAAAAATCAGAATGGGACTGGGCTTAGAGCAGGCCGCATCTTATAGCAGACAATACGTTTTTTGCCACAATGCTTTTCAAACTTGAAATACATGTATGCATTTTTAGAAAGTTTCACGAGGCACACTTGGGTCATAGTTATGGCACACAGTTTGAGAACCTTTGTACTTGAAACTGTTTGACCTTGAGTACTTAAGATCTCAAGAAATAGCTTGGTTTGCTTCCTCTGAACAATAAGGTCTTCTCTCTTGTAGACTTGATGATGATTGTAATAAGATGCTGGCTGGGGCGGGGCAGTTAGAGCTGAAAAACAGGAAATTCCTCCCACACGTTTTATTCACCCACCCTAACCTTTGACATACTGACCCGTAATACCCCCTCAGTCTTACGTAGACATCTTTCAATAGTTCATCTACTCTCAGACTCTTACATGCACAGAAATTGTTTTTATACTTTCAATTATTTCTTGAGTGCAAAATGATCAAGTTTTTGAGTTATACCAACTTGTGGAAGGTAGTTTTTCTTTTGAGCAGCTGCACAATTTCATGGATGTTAAATCTCTGTCTTCAGACGGAATTCTATCTTTGATAAATAAAGATTTGGCAGTGAAAAAATCACTAAATTAGTGTGGGAATGCTAAAATATTTTGGCTATTTTCAACCATTTTAACCATCTTTTGGGTATATTTTGGCTATTTTGGACTGTTTAAAATCTAGTGCTTCTTTAGTATTTTTTGGCAGTCAAACTAGCCCAAAAATAATTTTTGAGTTGGCATCACTAAGTTTCAACTTTGGCAATTTTTTCTGCTCATTCCCATGCAATTTTTTTTTTTCTGAAATGGTAACTTGCTGCTCAAAAATGCTTGACTTGGAAACTTATTTCTATTATATGTTAATTCGCTGGTCTAGTGTCTACTTCTTGGTTGTTTTAGTCATCTCATTTCGGCCACTGTACCCTTCACCCTTCATCAGATGTCTGCTGTGGTTGGTATCTTCTGGGAATTTTGAACCCTTTATTCAACATAATTACATGAGATTGCTCTCCTTCCACTGTCCATGCCAGAGGACATCTTATATGTGTTGATTGTTTTTAGCAATTTGTCCTGGTGAAGTTGCTTGGCTGCCTTTTCCGTAGGACAAGAGAAGGAGGTAACAACTGAAATGTTGCCATTATGACATCTGAGGACACCAGTCTTAATAAACAGATAATAATGTTCCTTGTCTCGGAAATTCAGACCTAACACTGGTTGCCAACTTGGGTGATACCACCCACCAGTGGGCAGTTTAAGCTTTTATGTGGGCAGTTGACTCATTACTGAGTCACATGGTATGTCTGCTTTCATCACAGTAAAGTATTTAATTTGAATTGTGCTATTCTTTTTTTTTTTTGTTGTGTTTTTGCAAAGATTGCCTACCAAAACATTGGCTTTATCCATTATTGTCGTATCAAATGATGAATACGTTGTATTTTTACTTTTTTGTACAAGTTCTTGGAGCATATACAGTTGCCCAATTACCTAGAAACTGCAAATGCTGTTTAGCTATTTTTTACAAATCCAGCCACTTTCAAAATTGCAGTCAAGTGGCTAACTGGATTTGAAATGCAGTCATTTTTCCCTCACAAACGTCTCAAAAGTGGGCATTATGCAAAGGAAGTTGACGACCCTTGCTCTAGGAGACAAAAATGTTTCTATTTCTTAACAGTTTTCCTTCAACAAAGACCTTCCATTCTGACCTGTTGAAGCAGATATTTTATACTTAGTTCTCTAGACACAGAAACTATTGTCTTGAAATTTTCAAATCCAAAACTTCTGTGTATTTGGGTTAAAAGCTCTGTTTATTCAAGTGCTCTTCAACCTTTTTATGCTTAACGCCCACTTGGCATAACTTTGGGTAAAATTTTCCGTACTAACAACCCTGGGCTTGAATCGCCCTTTAGTTGTTGGTACTGCATAGGTTGAAGACTGCTGTTCTACAGGGCTCCATCGTATCATATTTACTAAGCTGAGCCTAGGTTGGCACAAGATCACAATAATGAGGGACCCAGTGAGAATCTAATTTGCTACAAAAGTAATAATCTGTCAATGCATTATCTATTTGTGGTATTGCTAAGAGACAATGTTCTTATAACTTCTGTTGAATCTTGATGCATTTATGTTGAGATAAATTCTTTGATGAAACATATTATCAAAGTTATGGCTCTTTTGGATGCTAAGTTGCAAGATGTTTTTGCAATCAACTTGGTTTTCAGTAGCTGCTGTTATGATTCTACTGCCCACCGAGAAGCTTAAATCATTCCGTGAGAGGATACAATTAATCTTGCTTAGCCAAGTTCTCCACCTTGCATTGTTCAATGATTGTCTTTTGATGGGAAAATTTTGCAAAATCTCTAGTTGTCCCTTTTCCCAACTAGTAGGAGAGAGTACAGATGGACTCTCAAAAATTAATCAGCTTGGGTGTCCCTTAAAAAGAGTGGGGGTGTTGGAAATTTTTTCCAGAATTAATTGGGCCCCTAAGAGTATGCTCCAGAGTATGTCTACAGGAATAACCAATCCTAAATATGAACGATGAGGTTTTTTGCATTTTGGTTCATATACTTTGATGTATCTGCAAGCTTTTCTCTGAGCAGTATCCCCAGCCATTATTTGGTCAGGAGGAATCTATCCTGTAGACATCACCTCCCCATTGCAGTAAGAAGGGGTGAGGATGAGAAGAATTTTTAAGAGAATGAGGTTAATTTTGGATGATTTGATATAAAATTTAACGTCAAGTCACGTGTTGTATTGAGTGTGTGCATTTCAAAAAATCATGTCACATTCTGCCACTCACCTATATGGGTCATAGCTTCTTAACAACTGAATAAACAAAAGAGTAAAAGAAAGAAAAAATTATCAAAGCAATTTTCCACTGAACCAATAAATTAAGTTATGAAGAATGAGATTGACAAAATCTCACTTAGGTTAGATGGAAAACAAAGTTATAAATTTTTGTTTTTAATGTAAATTCATAGTCACTTGGAATTATTTAAGGGTTTTATTTTTTTAGATTTCTTTGAAAAAAGAAAATTCAAGCCAGGGATGGCGGGACATCTGGATTCATGCCTTCAATAGATTAGAACCTAAGTACGGATTTGAAAAAAAAATCTTTTGTAGTTAAGTTATTAAAAAAAAAAAAGAAGAAAGGTTTCTTAGTTCTGAGTTTTCTTTTTATTTATATTTACCATCACTAAGACTGTTTCTATCACAACTACAATCCCACCCTAACCAAACTAGTACCATATAAATAAATATTGGTGGTCTGATCGGTTGTCATAACAACTAGTGCCTGACCAAGAATGATGGGTTTGTACTACTGCTGCAGAGACTGCATTAATCAGTGCAGCTACTGTTACTATTACTACTGCTACTACTGTGACTGATACTAAGATCACTATTATTACAGCTACATTGAGGTCTGTTACCCCTACCACTGTTGGTATTGCAAAACATGCAGAAGAAAGGCTTATTTTATTTTTGTTTTCTGCAGATGTAATAACGTCATTCCACAATTTTGTTTCAATTCTTTTCATTCCCCAATCCCTTCTATCTTTCTCTCTGCCAACATCTTTGCATTCACACACGCATACACACGTACACGCAGGGGTGCCAAACTAGCTATTTTTCAGCTATATCTGGTTGATTTTTCTCAATTTAGCCAATTAAAATCTACAATTGCTGGAAATTTAACCATCATGAAAAATGATTTGTATGTTTCATAAAAGTAAATGTATACTTTTTACTTACGATTTGTTATGGAGTATTTGCTTAGTTATCTTACTTGATGAGTCGGCTTCCAAAGAAGGTGTAGAAAATATCTATCTATAAAGTTAGCCGGAAATGTCAAAATTTAGCCATTTAAAACAACAATTTTAGCTATAAATGACAAACCATATTTGGTTTCTCAAATGAAAACATGCTGACCCTTCTTCTTTTCTTATATATATATATATATATATATATATATATATATATGTATGTATGTATGTATGTATGTATGTATGTATGTATACCTATATGCATACATATTACCATGGTATTAAATTGTGTGTAAAACAAAAAGAACACTGATGAAAATTACATGAAGTAAAGTCAGTGTCTGTTGCCTAGTAATGCACAAGACATATCATGTTATGTTTTTGCCCATATACAAGAGTTTAGACCAATTACACCATTCATCTTTTGCATGCATATTCCCACAATATGTCCACACGAAATAATGTAATTCTTATGTTGTTCATCTCAACTAAGTAGATCCCAAATTACGATTTTGGAGAATGATCATGGACTTTTTTTAATAAAAGATTTGAAATATATTGCAATGATTTGAATATCTTTGTTGAAGTTTAAATTTCTGGTTTTAATTGCAAGAAAATAGAGAATTTAGTTGCAAAAAAATAAAAAGTACTTTTGTGTTCTTAAAACAGGTTTTAGACAACCTTTAATGCCTTGAAAGTTCTCATTTGTCGATCAATACATGTATTCTGAGACTGTGAATGTCCACATTATCACATTGTCTTCTATCAAGTTTGTTTTTATCATTTTGTTTGTTACCAAATGATTCAGTAAACTGTGAACCATGAAATTTCTTGGTAGATTTGAAAAAAAAACTGATGACTCTTTTGATCTCATTCATGCATTCAGCACACAAGCAAGATACAGCTTGTCAATACGACCCTCCAGTCTGACCCCCTTTCACCGCCTTCCCCCCAAAACGGGTCTTTTTTGCGTGGAGAGTGGGTGGGAAGGTTCAGAAATAACCTTTTACCTTCATTCACCTTAATTTCAATAATTGCTTCTCATTGCAACTTTTACTCAGACTGGTTACTCTTCGGTAGTGAGCGAACAGTGTTGATCTGTAATAGAGGATAAGTCTAAGGTGGGATTTGTACTCACATCCCCTGTAGGGAGCTCAGTTTACGCCCATGTCATTTATTCTTTATTCCCGATCAATGCTCTTAGCTCACTGCCAAAGAGTAACTGGGTAAAAGTTGCGATTTAAAGTATCTAATAAAATTAAAATGCTGGTAAAAAGTAGTCACAAAATTGAAATTGATAATTGCTACTACTTCATCTAATAAAAAAGAAATAATATAAGAACCATAAGTTTAATGATGTGTCCACCATCTGTAGTAGTAGTAGTAGTAGTAGCAGAAAGAAGCGAAAGAAGAAAAGCAAGTAGTCTTTTTTTTTGTGTCAATTGATTCTCATACTTGTAAAATATTTTGAAATATTCTTCAAGTATTGTTTTCAATAAAAATCATGAATGGCCATTTTGGGCTTTTATGCAGATTTTGAATATTCTATTACGACTGCTAATAAAAATTCGATTGAAACAGATGTTACTCCTTTTTATGAAGTCTCGCCTTTTCTTTCTTTTGTATTTCTGTTGTTTTAACATGTTGGCGACTGACAGACTGAAAAGTGTCTTATAGAGATGAGTTGACACATCTAAAAGATTGGAATCAACTTTTAAAAAAAAACAAAGTGAGTGAACAGAGGAATTTTTATGATTTATGTCTTATCATTTCTGTTCCAGCTCAACAGACGTGTGGAGAGACAGAATTTCTCTGTGAAAATGGTCACTGTATACCACGTAGATGGGAATGTGACGGAGAAGACGATTGTCATGATCAGTCAGACGAGGACATCAAAATGTGCTGTAAGTACTCCCCCTACTCTTTTCAAGGTTTGTTAACCCTTATGTTAATATACGGTGTTTTGAATTAGCAGTGTTATAGACGTCCAGTTTCTCTATCAACACAAAGCGCGTGCTTAATTGCAAAATGTCTACCAATTTCCAAACCAAAAGGCGAGCTTATATCGGAAGGGGAATAACTCATGGTCAACCACGATCGGCTAACATCACAGCATCGCTATTGATATGTCAATTCACAACACCACCTTACAAGACTCTTGGGATATGTATATCCCTAAGTTTCTATGACTGCTGGGATATACATATATATATATTCAGTAGATATTCGGTAGATCTCTTCTAGAAGTCTACTAGGATATTTTTTCTAATTCCAGAATTAAGCCCCCTAATAGGTTAATCTTGAAAGGATTAATCTAATTAATGTTGATACTATATCAAACTTCACTATCACTTACAAAGAATATAGTATTTATGACTGAGCATGTTATTGAAATATGTTGAAAAAGGGAAAAAGATTTAACAATAATGCAACTAGGGCAGTATTGTTTACTGAATTTTGCCTGCTGATGGTCGTCCATGGCCTGGTCAATAAGGTGCTGTCTATGTCAGATAGGCTCCATAGAATACAGGATGTTAGTTCCAATCCCAAGCAAGATTAATTCATTATTTCCAATTGGTGCTGCTTATTTAACGATCATAGAATATAAAAAACGACCCAAGTGTTGTGATGAGATGCAGTAACAAAAAGGATGAAAAGAAAAGACTTGTAAAATCAAGAATGATAATGCTTCAGCTTAGAAACTTTGACAATTCATGACTATTATGGTTTTATGGTATTGAAGCAGACAATAATACCTTTCTCTACTATTAAACTAAGAATTCATTAAGTAATCACTGAAAAGTCTGAATTTTCAAAAAAAAAAACCCAACAAACTAGCAGGCACTCAAAGGGACTAATTTACCATAAACTTACTTTGCAAATTGAAACCCCTTTTAAAACCCTGTTGTGGGGTGGGGGGTAAAACAAAGAAAAATCTAGATTTTCTAGATATAATAAAGAGTATATGTTGGAAATTTCATCCCTCTTGTCCCATTGGTGATATACATACATAGCCAACTAGCCAGACCCACTCAAAAACTAAAGGAACCGATGTTAATGATTTTGATGACAGCTTTGGTGAATGATTTTTGAAAATTCAATTTGCGAAGGCATATGTTTTTGTCTGAGACAAAACTCAAAAAACTCAAGGTTTCCCTTATAAAAGAAATGTCCTGATGAACCCCTATTCTTAGCGTTTAGTTTATAATAATCGATGATCTACAAGAATTAATTATTCTTTTTACCTTTAAAGATCATATTTTTTCTAAATGGAACACATTTATTTCAATTCTGATGTATATATCATAGGTCTCTGTACAATAACTATGTTTTTCAATGGCTGTGAAATGGATGATGTTGTTTGTGAAGCACAAGATTAGTCAGGTTCAGGAGAAACAATGCTGCAGACCCCCAAACATTACTTGATAGATCCTCAGGAGTCTACAGACCTTTGTTTCAAAACTGCTGATTCAATAGATTGAGTGTCCCTGTATAAAATAGACTAGTATGCATACCCACCTTTGTCCTCTTAGTCTGTGTGGCCACCTGTCTGCACACACACACATTCACATATATATATATATAAATATATATATATATATATATATATATATATATATATATATATATGTATGTGTGTGTGTATATGTATGTATGTATGTATGTATGTATATATATATATATATATATATAATCCAGGGGAATTAGATTAAATGTTCTTGGCCATATAATCTTAATCTGAGCTTAAAAGAATCATTTGCAACTTTTACTGCTTACTTGTCTTTCTATACTGTTGCTTTGACCTCAGTCACTTGTTGGTCATTAAATAGCCACCATTATAATTAGACCCCTATTGTTATAAGCCCCCTCCCCATTATTATTAGCCCCTATTATCCTTTAGGGAACCAGATTTAATTACTGCCCCTTAGTCTTCAACTTTTTGGTCCTGCAACTCCCATTGTCTGGCCTGTTTTGAATTAGTTTATAGAGATTCCACTGAAGCTCCTTGATTCGGTTTCAAAGTGCAAAACTTTCTTTACTTCAGTTATCAAACTTTTTTTTTTCACTCACTCGCAATAATGTTCCAAGATGACTGACACCAGATCAAGGCATGAGCTTCTGGAGCAGCAGTCCTGGGGACTCTGCCAACTGGAAGGCCTCCAAAGAGAAAATTTATTTCATTAGTGAATATTGAATCATATTAGGATTCAATTGATATACTGTGTATATATGTATATGTATATATATATATATATATATATATATATATATATATACACGCATCATACATACATACATACATACATACATACATACATATATATATGTGTTTATGTATGTATAATATATATGTGTGGGTATGAATATTTGTAGTAAACATACTATGGTTAAAAGAAACACTGTCCCCCATACATCTATATCGTATGACAGTTTGTAACGTCTAAGAATGACTAAAACAGACTCGCTCTCATGGCAATTGAAGATGATGTTCTCAAGAGCTTTTAATTTGCTTAAGTTCTGGAGAAATTTGATTCCAAGAAAGCGAATGTTCGGATTTTAATTGTTGTCAAAAAAAAAATTTCATACTTGTATGACTGTCAAAAAGTGCTTAAAAAAAAAGCCTCAAAATTTAAAAAAAGATGCTAAAAATGGTCAAAAACCAGCCCTAAAATGGCCAAAACGTTGGCAACACTAGGACCTATAGACAATAGTCTTTCGAGAATGTGAAAACCTGCCTGTGTCATTGAATGGTGAATAGTCTTCCCCTTTCCTCTTATATTTGTCATCTGTCATCTTTCCCTCAATCTTTTTGTCCCTGTCCCTCTTCTTAGAAAAACCACTTGTGGGGGCAAAAAGCTCTCTCCATTCTGAGAACTTACTGGCTTACATGATAATGTCATTAGTTACAATCGGGGTGGTGGGGGTGGAGGAGTTGCAATCAGAGAGAGGCTGGGAAGCAGGGACACAGCTTGGGGGACAATTTAGGTCAGGCTCTTTTTTTTTTTTTCCCTTTTTTTTCTCACACTCTTTAACCCCATTTGCCTATTGAGACTGGGAGAAAGAATTCTGCGCCAAACAGGCTGGAATTCCTGAACAAGGGTTTCTCAGAGCCCCTGCAGGGCCTCACAGAGAGATTCCCAGAGACTCAGAAAACTCTGAAGAATGAAATGACAAGAAGCATTTTGAAGAAAGGACTTGGAGGAGTCACTTCTCTTGCCTTTTGTTGGACAGTGATCACTAAGAAAGTCTGAATTTTCAATAGAATCTGTCCTTTGACCGACGTCTTTTGGCAGCATGCCGGTGATCAGTTAATCAATTTGAAAAAGAGGTGATCAAGGAGGGCCCTCTCTACCCCTGGTGACAGGCATGGGTAAATTTCTTTTATCATTTTCTTACTCAAGTCAAATCAAGTTATTCTAGAAGTTTTCAAGTTTCCCGCTCTAAGTTAGGGTTAATTTATAGATGGGTAATATTCACATATCTATTCATAAATTTTTTTTTTTTTTCTATTTGGACCCCCCCCCTCCACTCAATTTTTTAGATCCACCATTCCATTTATCTTGGTGTTCTGGTTAGTTCACGCTGGAAATTCTTTTTTATTTTTATTTCAAAGGGAAAAACAAAATTTAAAAAAAAATATTTTTGAGAAAAAGGAAGAAAATGGTATAGGCATTTGCAAAGAAAAAAGACTGACTGTGTTGCCAGTCGATACCACTGGGGTCTCATGGCTTTTACAAGTACATGAATGTACTGACTGGAGTGAGCATGAATTGGAAAGACTTTTTGTTTCAACCGGTTAGATTGCATATTGAGGAGTGGATGATTGGTTAGATAAATGCAACAAAACAGCTTAAAATATGTGAATTATCCATCTAAATAGATCTAATTCTTTTTCACCTTAAATCAATGAATAACACTTAATAGAAAATCCTTTGTACTCAACTAAGGATGATGCCTATAAGAAATCAAAGAACTCTATTGGGTTGCAATTTATTCCTATGAAGGCTTCTTTTGAATCTGTTAAAAAGACAAAAAAAATCTCTAAAACAAAAAGTGAGCAGAGAATCCCAATTTTTGGTTGCAGGCCAGTCAAAATCTCACCGTGGGCCAAAATTGGCTCATGGGCTCTTGGTTGCTTACCCATGTTAGGCCTAAATATACTACCGTATTTGATAACACATAAGACCTTTCTCCCGTATTTCAGTTGGAAATTTTAAGAAAAAAACTTTTAGTGTATTTATTACTGAGCATGTTATTGAAATATGTTGATAGAGTACTGCAGAAAAAAAGGAAAAAGATTTTACAAAATATGCAACTTGGGCAGTATTGTTTACCACGTAAAGATTGTATCAAATAGTATAACTTGAGCACTGCCATCCAGTAGCCATCTTGAGTTTGTTGTTTACTGTTATAGCTCCAAAAAAAAACTGTTTTTATCGAATCACTGTAGCCCCACTATCAGCCAAGTTGGTCATAGATTCCCTTCTTTGCTTGTGTGTGTGTGTGTGTGTGTGTGTGTGTGTGCATCCGGGTTCTCCTGGCCACAATTTTGGGGCTACAACCTTGAAAATTTGCATGAGTACACCATCTGAATTTTTTTTCTTTTTTTCAAAAATCGTGCTTTTTGGAATCACTATAGTCTTTTTGGACCACAAGTACCCAAATCTTGTGCTGGTACTTTTTTTAGATAATTTTAGATTGAAGATCTATATCTTTTAAATAAATTTAGATAATTAGTGCAGGTATGTGCGGGGACTACTGTAATTCATGTATGCCAGTTGGTGATATTAATACTTATTATTGCTTTCTCTTTCAGCCGAACATGTTTGCAAGGAAGACCATTTTTCTTGTGAAAATGGACACTGCATCCAATTAACCTGGCTTTGTGATGGTCAAAGCGATTGTGAAAATGGATTAGATGAGCAACAATGCAGTACGTAGTCAATTCATCATTTTTACTGTCTGATTTCTGGTGAACCTTTTTACCGTCTGATTTTTAGTTAACCCTTTTCCCTTCTGATTTCTTGTAGACCCTTTTACCTTCTGATTTCAAGTTAACCCTTTTACCTTCTGATTTTTAGTTAACCCTTTTTCCTTCTGATTTCTTGTAGACCCTTTTACCTTCTGATTTCTAGTTAACCCTTTTACCTTTTGATTTCTAGTTAACCTTTTTACCATCTGATTTCTAGTAAACCTTTTTTTCTGTCTGATTTTTCATTGACGCTTTTACCTCCTAATTTCTGGTGAATCCTTTTATCATCTGATTTTCAGTTAACCCTTTCATATATCCATATATCATTATCCTGAAATCAGAACTTCTATTCAAGTTTTTTATCTTTCGAGGGGGTTTGAGATAGAGAGCAAAAAGAAATGAGTAAAAGGGTTAAATCCCATTTGAATAGAGAAAACAAACTCGATAAAAAGATCACTTTTATTTTATCATATTGAAAATTGAGTTCCAGGAAAGTTTGTTGCAAGGATTCATTTCTGGATGCATGATGGGAATACTAAAGGGGAAACTTTGAAATATCACTCTTTTAAATCTTTCCAACTTCTTGAAATTCCGTCAAAAAGTATTTTCAAATTGAATTTTTTTTTTTTTTTTTTCTCCAAAAATAATTTTTGAAATTGAAATAAGATTGGGTCGAAGTGATCAAATAGATCAGTAATCGGTAAGCATTTCGATAACTTTGGTATCTCCCCCAAACTATATTTATTCATGTATTCAAAATTGTTGGCAACAAAAAATCTAATGACTTTCATTTTTGATATTTCTTTTTCTTCAACTACAGATCAAAAACAGTGTGCTAAAGATGAATTTAGATGTGACGATGGAAGATGTATCAATGCGAAATGGGAATGTGATGAAGAGACTGATTGCACTGACAAATCAGATGAAAAGAACTGTGGTAAGTATTGGCCTCAAAGAGTTCTCTCGTGAAATTTCATTATAAAAGTTTCTTCAGAGCTTTGGAGCCTTCTGTCTTTTGAATGCTACTCAAAGGCCATTGCATGTACCTTTGCCAGTGCATCAACCATAGACCGATTGTACCAAGCTCGTTTTCACATCTTTTATTACATTCAACGTTTGTATTACTAGATGTATTTTGTGGGTATTCTTGGGCATCCATAATGCCTTAATAATGTAGCTTTGTTAGGTTTATTTCCTCAAACTTGAAAAATATTTCTCATTTTCGCTAGATTTGCTTATTCTCATCTATGTTGTTTATTCATCTTGCAATGTTGGGTGTTCACAAAATCTGAAAAAAAATTGCCAACTCAAAGTATATTTATTATATTTTCCTGATAAAGATTAACATTTCTCAGGAGGTTCAAATGATAATTCACTGATCATATGCAGATAATGATTATTCAAAGATATGTTATTGGTCCCTGACTCAAAAATAATCTTGGCGGTCTGTGAGATCAGATAGTGTAATGCTGTGATAGAGAATAAATTTACTCTTCTATGAATTAACACGAAAAGAAGATATTTATTAATTTTGACAGAACTTCAGTATTAAAATCATGTTTACTTCTCTATTTATCTCCCTTGGAATTTCAAAGGTGTCCAATCTGTTCGTGGCCATATTTATTTCTCAACGTTATAACTCCTGGAGCAAGTTTTTTTCGTAGAAAATTGATGAAAACAGATACTCTTCATAGTTTGTGTAAATAATAAATGTAATATATACATGAATGTTTTAAGATATTTTGTTAATTCAACATTTCAATTTTTAAATATTTTAACAGCACCACATACTTGCCCGCCAACTGACTTTCAATGTGATAATCGAACCTGTGTTAGTCGAACCTGGATATGTGATGGAGATGTTGACTGTCTCGATCATTCGGATGAGATGGACTGCACAGTAACTGAGAACAATGGCTGCACCAGCACGGATTTTGTATGTGCCAATGGAAGATGTATTACCAAATCCTGGAAGTGTGATGGAGATAGTGACTGTGCGGATCTTAGTGACGAAAAAGACTGTGAGTTGACATTCTTTAAGCATTGTCAATTATCTACAATAACTTGTGAATAAAATGTTTCCGCTGAGTAATCCATTTCATGATACTTCATTCTAGAATATGTCAATTTTTAACCATTATTTATTTCTGACTAATATTTCTTTTCACTTGATTTCGGTCAGCTGTGTAATTTGGGTGGGGGTGTCCCTCTAAGAAGGGTGGTCATAAAATCTTGTCAGAAACTTGCAAAAGTTATGAAGTTGACGTGCAACAAGAAGCGGGACTCCTTTACAAGCTGTTATTCGGGAGGAACGTTGCTTGAGAGATGGGCCGATTTACCTTACCTTTGCCTTTTACTGAATTAGGTGCATTGACAAGGAAGATTATATTGAAAAATAATTGCTCATCAACATACCTATGTATGTAGGATTTTTTTGTCTTTTCCGAATTTGTCCCTGTTTATTGTTTGGTTTTTCATCATGCATTTGTTTCAAGCGAGATTTCTCTTGTCCCCCATTCCAGGTGTTCATACGTGTGATGCTGACCATTTCTTGTGTGAAGAGTCGAAGCAGTGTATTCATAAATTCCTCAAGTGTGACGGGGCAAATGATTGTCCTCATGGATCAGATGAAAAAGACTGCCGTAAGTTCAAATGCATTTCGTCATTTAGAAATGAACGATTTGAAAGCATTTTAGTTTTTTGTCCTTTTTTTTTCCGAAAGGAATGTAAGTCCATTGCAAGATGTGAATGTTATATGTGAATGTACATCAGAATTTTCCCTCCATAACTTTAATGGCAAGGTATTCCTGTCACTTCACTTTTAAAAATTTGTTTGATAATTCATTTTGGTATTATTGTTTACCTTAAGCAAGAGACAGATGAATTTCAGTATCTTCAGAAGACATCTGGCTAAATAAAATGCGATGAACATCCATGTACACATATATATATATATATATATATATATATATATATATATATATATATATATTGATCAATTAAATAAAATGGGAAGAAAAAAACGGTTGAACTTTGTGTTCCATGCCCCAAAAGCACATGTTATTTCAAGCATATTTAGTTTAACTGTTTCCTTTCTCCAATTTATTTAGTTGATTTTTCTTGCCTTTGTAAATATTAAGCACTGAGATTCAATATAATCTACTGCATATCAAAATTTTGTATGTGTTTTTTGTAATTTTTACAAATTACTAAAATTATTATACATATATATATATATATATATATATTGAAAAAAATTTACATATTGTATAACTGCTCTACTGATGGTGATGAGAACTTTTTAAAAAAGTAAGATCTACTTGATACATTAATACATATACAATCGCCTGTTGTATATTTTATTATTGTTCTCATCTCTCTCTCTCTCTCTCTCTATATATATATATATATATATATATATATATACACATGTTGGTAATTTGACAATTGGGTGGTGAACAGAAATTTGAGAGGAAACACAGGTGTTAATTTTCAAAAAGTTTTGTCTCATCTGTACGTTTTGTTGCTTTTTGATGGTTGCCAATCACCTTTTTCAAAGAAACTACAGCGATTGCAGAGAAAACTGTATGCTGTTTAGATGTTTGAGATCAGAAGAATGAAATGAGAAGACTTGTGTGTTTTTGGATGTTTAGTAAGAGTGAAGAGAGAGATGTTTGTATCTGTCGGTGACTATCATGTCGATCTGAAATAATGATCGT
Organism: Thysanoteuthis rhombus; assembly: GCA_963457665.1. NCBI lineage: Eukaryota > Metazoa > Mollusca > Cephalopoda > Oegopsida > Thysanoteuthidae > Thysanoteuthis > Thysanoteuthis major. The sequence continues at coordinate 29,084,540 of OY735232.1, forward strand.
CAATAAGAAGAGGTGTCAGGAGGTTTGTATTCGCATCTGAATGTCAGGTCAGTCCGAAATGATATATATACATGTATATATGTGTATTATTATTACTATATGTCAGTTAAGAGACTCACTCTGTTATTATATGAGAGTTAAGATACTTACTCTCAGTATTGAATCAGAGCATATTCAAATTTGAGGCATGGATTGGTCTATATATTTTTCCTTTATTTGTTTATAGAAACTGAGGAAACCTGCACTGACTACATGTTTGACTGTAATGGAGATAAAAAGAAGTGCATCTCACGTAACTTATTATGCAACCGTCACAATGACTGTGGTAATTGGAATGATGAAGCACGAGATCTCTGCGATGGTGAGTTGACATTAATTGAAATATGTACTTATGAATAGTTGAATAATTTCAGATTACAAATATTAACTCTTCAATTCATACAAAGAAAATAGAATGCCAATTTCAAGGGAAATAACTTCTAAATGGAATTATTTCCCTTCCACCATTTTGGCTTTTGAAAAAATTTTTAAATTCAATTCATAGAAGAATTTCACTACTTTTCACGCTTATCATTGAAGAGTTCCACCGATAAATACAAGTAGTTTATGAATTTGAGAGTTAAGCTCCATATAATTCCACTGCATAGTTTGTGTCCAATGCTGCTTACATTCGCTCCATACTAATATCCTTGGAGAGGACATGAATCCATATCTCCCACCAGCTATGAGTAAATAGCGGGGAAATGGGAGCACTTGGGGTCTGCAAGGCATTCTTTTTGGGGTATGGTGTGAGCAACACTACCCTATAATAGCTATTGAAACTGCAATGTTGCTCTGTGCTCCACAAGGAGTCTACAGGAAAAAAAATACCATCAAATGAAATAGATCTGGTATCCAAGGAAAATTCATGGTGTTCTCTTGTTGGTCGAGTATTTTTCAAACGGCAATTGTAAACAGTCAAATCATATACATTTTCATCTTTCCTTTCTTCTCCATAGGGAAAACGAGATCGACTAAATAGAAATGCTGAATATTGTTTCTCAGTCATTTCTGCTCTCATTTATATTCAGCTAATGTGGATTGTCTGTATCATGATGGATGAATAAATACTTGATTGAAAACAAACATTTTTTTCATTAAATTACATAGCATATACATATGATGATAAACACTATCTGTGATATGAGTTACACAGTTGGTCTTAAAACATTTCAAACTATTAAGTGAATTATTTTGGTTATATTCATGAACTCTCGATATGTTCTTTCTTTTTAAACAGAGAAATTCCCGTGCAACGATCATAACGGTGGATGTGACCAAAAATGTATAAATCTTCGTCATACTCATTTTTGTGATTGTTTTCATGGATATAAGTTGGTCGGCAATTTTACTTGCGAAGGTATTTATAATTAAAAATATATTTCTCTTTTTGTTATCTTCACTTTAATGGAACATTCTTCTGTCATTATTATTTTGGTACCAGTTGAGTCCCCCCTTGTCTGAAGTGTGGAAAAATTAAAAGTTTCAAAGTCTGAAACTTTTTCAAAACTAACATGTGGTCGAAAGTGGGAAATTCCATACCTGACTTCGTTGTAGAAGATGAGAGACAAGGATGTTTTCCGAGATGTTTAATTCATTCTGATTACGATAAAAGCTTGCTTATCTTAGTCTAACTCTTTGGAAACATAAAACTATTGTTTACATCACAATCTGTGAAAGTCAAAACAAATCTCAATCAAAACAAATTATTGTCACTGCCTGACTTTCATGGAAAAATCACTATTTTTTGCTCGTTTTCTCATCTGTACAGAGATATTATTAGAAATGTTGAAAAATCCAGCAGATATCCTTATGAGAAACAGTGGTAAGAAAGAGAAAAAGTTCACCACATTATATATATGTATGCACATATTCTAATATCCCAAATACCAAATGCTTCTGTTGCCAGGCATTTCAGACAATTCAACTCGGTGTCAATAACCTCTCACCTATAAAAACAACAATTTTATGTGTACATTTTTTTAAAGCTTTCTTTGCTTAATCAATTTGTATCTAATTTTCCCTGATCCATTGTTTCAGATATTGATGAGTGTAAAATTTTTGGAAAGTGTTCTCAGAAGTGTGTCAACACAAAAGGTTCATACAAGTGCAGCTGTTTCGATGGTTATGAGCTCCATGGAGGAAACTCTTGCAAAACAGTCGGTAAGAACCATTTTCTTAACTCTCCCAAATAATCTTGTTATGGCTTTTTGGTTTGCCATAAGTCAAAATACGGTATTTATAGTTTTCCCAAGGGAAAAGGGGAGTATACTTTCTTGAATCTCAGGGAAGTATATTTTCTCTTATCTTAGGGAAGTTTATATTTTTTCTAATCATATTTTTTATTCTTAGCAATTCGACTTCATTCACTCAATTTCCTACTTGTCCTATAGCCTTTCCTATGAAAAAAAAGAGGACAGTGTGATTAGCCTCTTTATAATTGATTCCATTTGAATCAGTTCTAAGATATTTTTTTAATGATTTTGAAGTATTTTATCAACGGAAAGGAACATCAAAATAAAAACCCAGAATATCTGTTGAAAAGTATTACTTATATATATATTTGTTATTCTTGTATTTTTAATTCTTCTTGTAATCGTTGTCATATTCTACCTGTAGGCCCACGCCCATGGTTGATTGTTTCCAACAAAGCCGATGTACGTCGACTCCATCTTGGAAGTCATGATTACAAGCTTGTGTATGAGGACAGTGATAGTGCTATTGCTGTGGATTTTGATTATCAGGAAGGAATGGTTTACTGGACAGATGTCAGCAGTGAAAAAATCATGAAGTAAGTTGCTTTGATTGTGTCTGTTTTTTGATTATTATGTCAATACAGTCAAATACCTAGTAAAGCTATCACTGATCTTCCAGCGCCCTTTGTCTCAGGAACATGCTGGATCTTCCATTTTGATGAAACCACAGATATTAAGAATCAATGATTTAATAATTCAATCTCTGACCAACTAATTATGCATGTCTCATATCTTTCGAGCTTTAGGACAGACATTTGCTTGAATTGAACAAATATCAAATACAAATTGAATCAAACTTTCTGTTAAGTCACTTGCTATAATTCTTTTATGCATTTATTTCAGGGCTCCACTCGAAAGTCAATCTATGATGAATACTGCAGATGTGATCATAGATAAAGGCCTCAAACGTCCAGATGGCCTGGCTGTTGACTGGATCCACCATAATATTTATTGGACTGACACGGAGGTTGGAAGGATCGCAGTTGCAAACAAATCTGGCTACCACGTGAAGACTCTTATTGATTCTGGACTCGGAGAACCGAGAGCGATCGCAGTGGATCCAAAAAGCGGGTGAGTTGGACGTTCTTCAATTTCAGCCAATTTCAGCACATTGAATCAAGTTTTAAGAGACTTTATTTTTAACAGATTTCATATTGTGAAAAACTTTTTTGTGGAAGGAAAGGTGAATCCTATGATCAACCGATGTGTAATGACTACATTTAAGAAAAAAAAAAGTGTTTGACGTGATGCTTGTTTTTATTTGCCAATTCAAACTCAGTACTTTCTGATACCAGTGCATGTCATTACATTAATCTACCAATCTACCTCAATCTATCTGTCTGTCTCTCTCTCTCGATATACACACACACACGCACACACACACACACGCACATACACATCAGGGGTGTTACTCCAAATTTTGTTGAATTTGAACTGATTTAACTATTCAGCATTTCTCATGTTTTGCCGGTCATTTCACACATCTCTTGAGAAAATAGAGCTTCATTTTCTTTCAATGTTTTCTTCATTTGAGGGATGAGTTATTGATCTATCCTTGTATGCTGCAATGTAATATGGGGAAATGATGAATCATTCTTTTTGTGTTTTGATTGGTAGATGGTTTTATTGGACTGATTGGGGCCACCCCTCCGTCATTGAAATGTGTGGTATGAATGGAATGTACAGACGCGTCATCGTCCAGAACCTTCAATGGCCAAATGGTATCACTATCGGTAAGGGTTTACATTGTTTTGAATTTCTTATCTCATCTAAGCATTTTTTTTCTCTTTCATTCCAATAGTTGTTCCAATTATTGAACTCATTCTTTATATTGCTTTTGTTACTACAACATTTCAGCCAGTGCATTCTGCAGCCTTCTTCTGGTGTACAATCCATAAGGTAAGAGGAGGAATCTCTTTTTTACAGAAAAGATGATGAACAGAAAGGAAGGGAATAGGAGAGCACCCCATCTTATAGATATGGAATCACCTGTGTTACATAAGTTACTGAGAATTATATCATCTGTGGAGTTCAATGGCCAGTTTGTATATCAGCCAACATTTCTTTTCTGTTCACCTTTTCTATAAAAGAAAGACCTCTCTTTTTCCTTGTGGATTTTTCCCAGAGATAGCTGTAGAATGGATCAGCTGAAAGTTTGTGGTAAGAATAAAAGCAATGCAAAGAATGAGTTCAACTGTCTCAAGAACTCTTGGAATGATGATACAGACAATCTTGTAGATAATGATAGATAATAACAGATAATGACAAATGACTTATAGATAATAACAGATACATAAATAAATGAATGACAGATAATAACAGATAATGACACATATATGATAATAGATAATGGCAAGTATGACGCAGATAGTGACAGATAATAACAGATACGACACAGATAATGACACATAGATAATGACTCATAGATAATGACATACATAATAACAAATAATGACACAGACAATAAACGATAATGATAGATAATAACAGATAATGACACATAGATAATAACACAGACAATAAATGATAATGACAGATAACGGAATGACATATAGATGATACCAGATAATGACACGTAGATAATGACAGATAATTCATAGATGCTGTTTCTTATTAGATGTAGTGAGTAGTGTTGGTATGAGATAGTTGTGTTTATCTCTTTTCTTTTCTATTTCAAGTTGTAAGAAAACCTGTATTCATTTCTCTCTTTCAGATTACGTGAGTGAACGCCTCTACTGGATTGATGCAAAACTCAACAATATTGGAAGTTCCAACATGAATGGAGGACAACAGATTACAATTTTGCACAGCAATAACCAAATCCTGTTCCCATATGCAATCACTGTCTTTGAGGTAAATAACTTGTGTACTCATATTGCATTACACTAGTTGAACAAAAACACCTATTTTGGTAGGGCCCCTTTCTTTATTAACGTGGAATTCCTCTCTCTCTTGTGTTGTCATGTGGCAGTTGTGGAGGGGCGTGTCAGTTACCAACACAGAAAAAGGAATCAGCTAAAATGAGTTTGAGTTTTGTCTGATGACATTCACTTTACACTAATACCTTAGGGAAAGGCATGCATCCACTCTCCCAGGTATAGATAGATAGCTGGGCAGTCCCAAACTCAGTTGAAAATGGGGAGGGTTGGGCATCAGGCTATCACCCCAGGCCCTTTGAAAGCCTGAAATTATTACAGAAACAATGAGATATTTACAGTTGAACAATTGGGGACAAAATTATCACCTAATATGCTGTATTGCATGAGTGGACATATTTATTAAAAACTGTTGACCAAAATTATCACAATAACTATCAAAATATGTTTCTCCAGTTTACAAGGTGGTCCGGCTGGCTGTATGTATATGTATGTATCACGTGTACTGGCCGATCCAATGGAGCTAGAGGGCTTAAACATCTACTCTTCATTATGTCTACAATAAACCTTTCTTTTTTTTTTTCTCTGAATTCTCATAAATAGCTTTTTTAGTGAGAGTAGAGGGTCAATTTGCAATGTAAGTTGGAGCTGAGCTAAATTGATCCTTAGTTTTGCCTGTTTGTTTTTTTAAAATTCAGACTTCTGAGTGACTTCAACAAAAGGCACGAGAAGTAACTTATCAATTGATCACCCCTTCTTTCATTACTTTAACTGATCACCCCCAAAACAGCATTTTTTTTCATATTATTAAATATGTTAATTTTGGCAAATGTTTATAATCTTTTTTCCTTTATTTTTCTTAGGATTCTCTCTATTGGACAGACAGAAACAGCGAAGCTATTTGTACGGTTAATAAATTGAATGGATCAGATTACAGTCAATTCGGGCTTGAATTACGTGAACCAATGGGCATTAATGTCTTCCATCAATCACGACAACCTTTCTGTAAGTTCAAGTTTCATCATTTGGAGTGGTTTCAGAAGTGCTACTAGGTTTGACAAAACTGGTTTCGTTTTTGAAGTTGTACTAAGTCTGACAAAACTGTTTCACTCTGCTGAAATTTAATATATTTAAATTGATAAAACTACTTACTTTACTTAGAAATTAAAACTTTTAATACACGAACATGTTTGTATTCAAGGATATATCAATAAGTCCATTAGCCTGATACAGTTATTAGCTTGAACTTGATCTGAAATTCTCTCTGTATAGTGCATGGATGTTAAATTTCTGCCTACTGATAGAATTCTGTCTTTGACGAATCAAAATAAAGCCATATGAAAATCATTGAATCATACATATTGGCCATTTTTTTACCATTTTAAGCTTCTTTTTGGTGTTTTTTGGGGCCATTCTTGGCTATTTTTTTTTATTCAGCACTTTTTTGGCAGTCAAACTTGCACAAAAGTATTTTTTGAGTTGGCAACACAGTTTCAGTCTTGTTAAATTTTTCTGCTAACACCCATATCCATGTTCAACCACTGTGATCTGAGGGGAAGCATCCAGTTAAGTGCATTGACAAGGAAGAAAATTACTGTATATGCTGGATTATTAGATGATACAAGGGTATTTGGAGGATTACTGCTGTGTGCAATTCATCCAAGCCCCATACCCGTCTATATTGAGCTTCGGAGAAGGACACTAGAAGTGGCCTCTCACAATTTATGTTAAAAACAATGCTGATGGACAATTTCCATATCACAATATTTTACAAGTATGAGAATGAATCGTCTCAAAAGAAAGATTATTTGCTCTTTCTCCTCCTCCTCCTCGTCCTATTTCTACTATCGCTAATGGTGAACGCATTGTTGAACCTATGGGTCTTCTTTGCCTCCATTGAGTTACAAAGTTTTTTGGATTGCTAAAACATCAATACAACATTTGCCGTACAAATATATGGTATCTAAATGCACTTGTAGAATTAAAGATTTCTGTGTTTCTTGTCCTAAACTCTATTTTTTGTCCTAAACTCTATTTCTTTGTTGTAAACTCTATTTCTTTGTCCTAAACTCTATTTTTTTGTCCTAAACTCTATTTTTTTGTCCTAAACTCTATTTCTTTGTCTCTTACAGCCAAAAGTCACTGTGGGGATAACAATGGTGGATGTGCTCATCTCTGCTTACCAGATCCTCATAATTCCACTGGAATCCATTCACAAACAACCTTCATGTGTGTATGTGAGGATGGATACACCCCCAAAAATGATGGCCGTGAATGTGTTTTAGTAGAAATTCCTTGTATGTACTATTCTCTTCTGCTATTATTGTTTTGATTTGACAAAAAGGTTCCATAAAGCTTCATCTCTTTTTTGTTGTTATTGAAAAGCTCTCTCTGAAACTGTCAACATGGGTTTCTTCAGTTCTCAAGTCGGTCTTGCTGGCTATCTGTCTATGTATCATGCATACAAGCTGCACCAATAGTGGTAGAGGGCTGAAATCTTCAACATTTATTCTTTATTATTTCTCGTTTTGATTTTGTTTTTTGTTTTTTGAAAATTTGTGTGTGTGTGTCTGACAGCATTCTTGCTTGTTCAGGGAAAATTCAATAATTGATCACCCCCAACATTTCATGCTACCGGAAGATGATGGTCATGTGACAGTTTCTATTGTGTGATTAATCAGACCTGTTCTTTGTATTGTTTTGGGTCTTTATGTACCTGATGTTCGTAATCTTGATATTATGCACTGTTCATAGCTCAATGGTTAAAACGTCGGATTGAATGTCATAAAACAGTGATATCCAAAGTGTGTGCCATCGTTCCCTGCGATGCCATAACCAGCTCCTAGGGTGTAATGGTGCACTCTTTGCATATGTGTGATATTTGGAAATTTCAACAAATGCCTGCAGTTGTAACTCAGTTGTAACTCAGTGCACTGATACATGGTCACAATGATAGAAAGCGACATCTTACTGATATAGTGCTAATCACTCAATCCCTATTGTGTTGAACTTCTTGATTTCAACACTAGATAGCATTCAGTTGATAGACAAAGTTAACATTCTGGATTGTTTTAGAACTATGCTGAAGATTCCTGGTATCCAACAGTTGGATATGAATAGAAGTGGCCATCTCCAATTTGTTTCCAAGATCCCATTAGTAATTATCATTAAAAGATGGAACAAACATATACTTTTTAATGAATTTAACTTACCTGATTCATTTTTTAACCTAACCAAGCTAACCACATGAATATAAACCCTATTGAATGATGTCTTTTCCCTTGGGATGTTGTGGAAAAATTTTTTATGCACCAAGGTCGCCCGCTTAGTTTGGGAACCTGCCATAATGTATCCAGTCCAGTCTATTTTCCCAATGTAGTGTATAAACTAATTTAGAACAAGTTATTGCTAGCTTCTCTAACTTTGAGGCCCTCTTAAAAATGCATCTAACTCTTTGCATATAGCATGCTTGATTAACAATCTTGAAGAAGTATAAGAAAAGTATTCTTACTTTAAAAGTAAGAAAAATATTCAATTGTCAATTTAAAAGATCATTAACTTGGAAAATGTGACAGCTATCTGTTAGTTGATGATGTACATCAAAGGATGTAGTTGCATACATGTTATATCAATTATTATGAACAGATACAATCAACTATGTTGAATGAAGAGAGAAGATAACGTGCACAACGAGAAATTGGCTTCGAAGCAAATGAACTTATTTAAGAGCCATCCACTTCTAACTCGGAGGAAAGAAGTGTGTATGATTATACTGAATTTATTGTAAATTTCTTATTTTTGTGAATTTCTTATCTCTACTCCAAATGAAAAATATATACCTGGTTTTAGTTCAATTTGAAAACAGTAAAAAGTTGATTCCATAGTCACATGACTATCATAACAGGTTTGGGGCTTTTTTTGATGTTAATTCTGATTTTTTATGAAAGAATATATTTAAACAGATGTTTCATTATCTCAAGAATAAAACTTATTCATCAACTCTCAAACTAAGATTTATTCTTGTCAAAATACCATAAATATGCACGGGTCTTTCATGTCCATTGTGGGAATAGATTGTATAATAATATTTGATATGACAAGCCCCAACATCAATCCTAGACTGACTAGTTCTACTTGGAATCTAATGATGTAAGGGAGATAATCTACTTTTGCTGCAAAAATAGCCTTAAAATGTTGTTTACTTACGACTGTTGAAAGACAGTCTGACAGTTGCCATAAAAGCAGCAGAAATAAAATGAAATACAGGTCATAAGATCAACATGGAATATTGGCTTAGCCTATAGAGCCAAGCCACACACACACACACATATATATATATATATATATATATATATATACATATATATATATATATATATATATATATATATATATATATATATATATATATATAGGATGATTGAGTTGAATATATATATATATATATATATATATATATAGGATGATTGAGTTGAATATATATATATATATATATATATATATATATATATATATGATGATATATATATATATATATATATATATATATATATATATATATATATATATATATATATATATATATATCATCATCATCCTCATTGTCATCACCAGCAGCCTTTTTGATAAGTCTGGATTGTTAACATTGACTATAGATATCATCAGCCATTTCAACTCAATCATCTTCTTACATTTCAATTTTGTTTTCAAGTTTTGATTTTTACATCAAATGAGAGTATTGAGCAGGCATAGTTTAGGTCACTAAAACATTGTGTAACTATGCACTGGTGAACTACTTTGACTACATTGAATAAAGCAAGTCATCGGTTGTTAAATTAGATTAAAAGGTTGATCCAAATAATTTCACAAACTTATTAATTATTTTTTTAAAATTGGCCAGATCTTTGGCTATTGTAGATTTCTATCTGCTAAATTTTGTACAAAATCAGCCGATCTAGCTGAAAATAGCTAATTTGTTAACTGTGGTGTGATTCTTTGCAGTGAAGGCTAAGCTACATTCAGATCAGTTTATAATCACTGGCTTCCTTACCTGACTTTTGCTGACACCATTTGATTTGAAACAGCACCAAATTATTTGATGATTCTTAATCTTTCTTTTCTGGTGTGAGCAGTAAGATTTGATAAGGACTTTAATGATAGCAAGAATATTTCCATTCTGGGAGGAGTTCCAAAGGTTCTCCATGGTTGAGATTCTTGTCTCATCTTGTAGTGGTCACACTCTCTAGAAAAACAGCATAGCTGTCTTGTCAAAAAGAGCCTCCACCAAATCTCAGCTCTATTGATAATAAAATAAAATACAAGTCATAAAATTGATATGAAATATAGGCTTAGCCGATGGAATCAAGCCATAACATTATCAGTCTGGTTCGAGCCACAGTCCTTTCCCTTCTCCTTGTGTGCAAATTTTGATTGTTTACATATTAAGCGCTGATGTCAAGGCCACTAAAATACCATTTCGCATTTTTTTAAAAATATGCCAAATTTTTGGCTATCATAGATTACAGAGATTCTCCATTGGCTGGAAATCTTGCAATTTGTGATTTCTTTCGTCAACATTCCTCAAGTCATAAACAAGCCTCTGCTATGGCTAGGCTCAGTTGATGATAAAATTGAAATATTAGTCATGAAATAATAATTAACAATAAATACTGACACACTTATTTTGAATGCTATTATCAAATAATATGTCTAGTTATTCTAAGCTTGTTATGATTGTTTTTGCTATGTATCTGTTTTGTGTTAATTTTCTGAATCGTAGCTTTAGTCATTTGTTATGATTCATCTGCTATTATTACTACCACTACTATTACCACTTCTGTGCTTTTTATTATTATTACTACTAATAATATTGTATTGACAACTATGTCAGTGACTGGAAAAAATCCTCCTTTTTCAATGATAATTATCTGGATTGTTTTTCGTTTTTTTTAATGATATCCTCTTTTGGAATATTCAGATTGTGCAATCATTGTCAAGAGTCTATGAAAATTTAATGTACACATGTATATGAATATAGAAAATTGATCTCTCATATACACAGCATTTCATGTACTATTTCTACTATTAATAACGTTCATTATACTGTAATTAAATGTAAGTAATTAATGTCTAACTCCACGCCAATCGCCATCCTCTAGTATGCGTGTCTGGCTTTATCCCTATATCTCTTTATCTATATGACTGTCACAGCCTTTATTCCAATTAGTTGTTCGATGTTTTTTTAATCAGCATTTTTGATAGTTTTGTAACATGTTCTGGACGTGCCATTCAAGTTGGTTAATGGCTTCTGAAATCACAGAAAAATGAATCTATAAAATACAATTCAAATTCTCTTGAGAAATTCATTGAACTGGTATATGAATTGAATCATATTGTGGTAGTGATTTTCAGAGTCACTTTCAACACTTCTTGAAATTTTTTCCACAACTTGACAGTACTGTTAGATGATTTTTCAAAGGTTTTTCTCAGGAATATGAGGTCAGATGAAAAAAAATAGAATAAGTTTTTCATTGTTTATAACTTTGTGAAGAGTCACTAACTTATCTATCTCAGAAAATCTAATCTTTTCTTCCAATCTTTGATGTTGATACGTTTCGTCCGGAGAATGAATCAGCTGAAACGTTGTGTCATCATCAAAGTTGGTAAATATTTTTCGTCTGAACTTCTTTTCAAACTGGACAACCTAACCCAATGGTTAAAGCTAGCGACAGATGACCATATCATCTGCTGCCATCTTCCAGGGCAAAAATACATATTTCGGATATATCATAGCGGTAACCATATTATCAACAAAGAATAATATCATCTTTTTATACGGGTACATAAAGTTGGGGTTACATAAAGGAACTGTACGGCACCATTATCTTTTATTGACTATAAGGTTCCAACTTTCAAATCCCTTCACCTGACTGATCCGGGAATGCCTTGTTTCTCCTTTATCATTTTTGTTTTTTTTTCACATAATGTTTCAGCCATGTGCTCTCTGACCTTCCTCAGGTGTCAGTTGTGTTCTGGGGAAAGATTTGACAACATTCCAGAACACAACAGACACCTGATAAAGTTTGGAGGGTACACAGTCGAAATGTCACAAACATTCAAAGCTACAAAGACAAGGAGATTGGGCTGAACAAACCATGTACAGTAAATCAGGGTTGCGTTCGCAAAATCTTCACCTAATTTAGGGGAGCAAACTATTCACTGTTCGCCTGTCCCGTTGTGTTAGACTAAACTGGTACATGAAATGAACATTTCCCTAGCGTGATTTGAAATCAGGACCTGACGATTGGTAGGTGACTCTCTTGCCGACTGAACCAAACTGACGAGTCTTATACAAATACAAATAAATATATAATATATTCAATACAAAAGTTCTTCAGTCAGAATAGAAGTAGAACTGGAGTTTGCTCCTGTAAGTGGCAGGATTGTTACTTTTAAAATTACTAATGACTAAATCTAAATATCTAAAATCAAACATGGTGATATAAAAACTATATAAATTCTATCGATAGAAAAATGATATGCAAATGAGTCTGTTTATTTGTATGGTTGTATGTATCGTTGTTTTGCCTGATTTGCCATAGACGTTGGTCCATGTGAAATGCATTAACATAGCTTTAAAAAACAGTTGAAGGCTTGTATTAAAATGAGGTATGTTGTGACATAACATTGAATGTGGAAGTGAATAGAAGAAATGTTTAATGTTGAGTTGAGACTTTGAAATTAGAATAACTGAATTTATTAGAAATGAATTACCTAAGAAAATAACTCTTTACTGACAATCCATGTGTAAATAAGTCCTGTCGTTCCGGACAGGTATATGCTAGTACTAAAATTTTTATAAATTTGCCGTTTTCGTTGCTCGTAGACTCTACCAACATTACACATAGACAATGTAAAAGTTTGGTTGGATGGGTGTATATTTGTTGTTTGTCCATCAACTATGTACGTCTGTGTTGTATGCATTATTTTCCGTATGAAGACAAGATTTATATGTCGTGTAAATGTTGTGTCATATAAATATGTGTATATATATAAATATATATATATATATATATATATATATATATATATATATGTATGTAGGTTCGCCAATATGTATGTAGCCTAATGAGGAAAAAACAAGAACCATAAGTTCACTGATGCGTCCACCATCAATGGTAGTAGTAGCAGCAGGAGGAGGAGGAAGAGTTGATTCTCATTCTTGTAAAATATTGGAGTATAGAAATATTCCAAGAGTATTATTGTCATTGAAATTTGTAAGTGGCTGTTTTTGGCTTTTTTAAATACAAAAATGCCAAATATCTTTTGTGACATCATAGCAGTTGGTTTCTTGATGATGCCACGCCTTTGATGATATCACGCCTCTTCCTTCCTTCCTATATCTGCTGTTTAATATGACTGGGACCGTCCTAATGATTGATTGACTAACGGACAGTAAAGCGTGTTAGTAAGATGTGTGGACACATCTGAAAGAAGCATTCATTTCACTCTCTGTACTGTGTTCTGCACATTTGAAAAAAAAATGATTGTATGTGTATGTCAGTGTAGGATGTGTTCGTGTTCGTGTTCGTTTTGGATGGCAACAGTTTTTTCCTTTTCAAATTATCCCCAAAATGATGTATCGGGGTGGAAAATTAGAAACGCTTCATTTAAAAAACAACCTCTTATTCACTTCTTTCTAAACATCATTTTCTGACATGATATTTTATTACATCTGCTAGTGTGCAGGTCATATAAACTTTAAACTTGGGGACAAAATGAATGTAATCCAGAAAAGCTGGAACTCCTTTTTCAGTCAATTTTGCTGTCCCAGATCAGAAAATGATTTTGTCTTTTCTCTAATTTTCCAAAATTTCAATTACAGAAAATATCAAATAGATCCTCCTATATTAAAACTGGGTTCTGTTCGTATAGGCTGTAAATATGGATATTTCATACTCCTGTTTTTTTTTTTTGTGTGTGTGTTTTTTTTCCAAGATTTGTGAATAGCAAAACTAGGTGATCTTTTTTTTCTTTTCATTTGCGGTTCCTCACAAAGTTGGCCTTTCAAGTTTTCAAAATGCTTTAAATGAATAATTTTACAGTGAAAAAAAAAATGTACTTCTTCGTTATCTCCATTTCGGTGATTTCAACTTCAGTTTTGCTTTTTACGTTAACTCCTGTGGATGATAATAATAATACAATAACAATGGTAAATAAAAACAATTAAAACGATTAAAAGACCATAGCAGTGCTGGGGTTGATAAGACTAAAAAACACGCTGGTGAATTGCTGTCACTTGATCTCCAGCGATGGTCTGAACATGCAAATGTATAAAAAAAAAAATAGATAAATAATAACGAAGAAGTACCGAGAAAAAATGTTTGCCCTACTATATTAAGACAATCTCTTTGAAATAATGCCCTCACAATTGTGGTACCTCCTGACCAAATATTTTGATGCTTTGCAGATGTGGCTGTCTCCAGTTCGACTGTGGTACCTCAGTCGGCTACTACTACTACTACTGCTCCTACTACTACTACTACTACTTCTACTACTACTACCACTACTACTACTACTACTACTAGTAGTACTACACAAAGCACTAGTGCTTCCACTTCTACTACTGTCCCTACTACTACTACTATTATTTATAATAGTACGGCCAATGAATCGTCCTCTGTCCCGGCGGTTCCTAACCACGTTACTAACACTCATTCGTATGGTGAGCCTTTATTCTATGCATGATTTTGGCATTTCTTGTTGTCGATGTGGCTGTTGTGTGTCAAGTTTGTTGCCGTTGTTATTCTCTGGTCATGTGACCTGCCAACGTTGTTGCCTTTACCTATGTAGTTGTTGTCGTCCCTCTAAAAAAAGTGGCAACATTTTTCCATGTCCCTTTCCTTTTCATCCCTGTAGGCCCTAATTCGGAGGAAAAAAAAAAAAAATGTAACTCTCATGCATGGTGTTCAGTTTTTCTTCCCATTTTTGAATCTTTTCTTTTCGATGATATCGTAAGAAAAAATATTTATCTGTCTCTCTGTGTTTTTCATTTGTAGCGTAGCTTTTTTATTAGTTGTAGTCAAAAAATGAATTTTGTAGTTTGGCATTCCAAATTATCACATTTGATATGAGGGCATTTGCACAATTGCAACAAAACTCTACACAGATACCTGAAAGTTTTTGGTTATCTTAACTTTGACGTACATTGACCTGTGGCAGTGTTTAACCAGCATAGAAGGTGCTAGAAGTCATTGGAGGCTCCAAATTTTCATTGAAATGTATAATGGAATAACATATTAATCAGATCTTGAGGCAATAATGATTAATAGTTTTTTGCTCTTTATCAAATTTTGCACCATGAATTCGTCAGTACAACAAAAAACTACACTCACGTTCCAAAATGACATTTTAACAAAGAACAAAAAACTAGTTTTTAATTTCATTATTACATTAATTTATGATGAATATTTTGTTCATTCAGACTTTTAATGGAAAACTGAACTTCTTGGAACCACTCCATGACATTTTGAGCCTTTGTATGCTGTTCAAACACCACCATAGATTCATGCACTTCAAAGCAAAGATTACCATGGTTTTTTTTTTAATTAGATTTGATATCTGCTTAGTTACCATTTTGTTGTAACTGACCGAGTACCCTCACAACAAATATGATTAATTTGGGATGCTAAACGACAAGATGACCCAAAATTCATTGATTTGTTCTCATTAGTTGATCTCTTTCTAGTGGAGACAGTTTCTGGGGAATCTAATATGTGATATTTATTTTGTTGTTGGAAGCATAAGTTGATATAAGTCTCCATTTTCATCTTCATTAACATAGATGTATTATTTCATAATTTTATTGTTTATTTAAGCTTCAAAAGAGTAAAGTGCTTTTCCTTGTGTTGACATAAATATTTGAAAACCTGCGAATTTCTAGCTTCTTTTGTGTAAATTTATAGGTTTTTTTCATTTCTCTTGCTTTTTATAAATTTCTTCATCATTTAAAAACATTTTTGCTATAATTTGTGGTCAGTCGAATTGATTACCTTTTAACTTATCTCAAATGTGAAGATTATATAGTTACCTTGATCTGTTGGTATTTTTTAAAAGTTTTTGGTGGACTATTTTTTGTAGTATTAGTCGTCTCCTTTTCTGATCATATTCCTCCCCTTTCAATCCCAGGTTCCCTCAACTCCTCCCCCATTTTGAAGTGTCATCTTTTTTTCACTATTACACATTTACAGTGGTTATTATGAAAACAATCTATTCCTTCCCAGGCTAAAATTCCTCGTCACGGATTTGAAATTCCTCCTTCGGGAGCCAAGTGCCTCTCATTTGAGGATTGCTGGTTTTGTGCGTGTGCATGACCTTGCATTAGGATTTGCTAATATTTCCTGCTTAAAGTATTTTCCTTTTGCCATAAATGTACCGAGGACAAAGTATTGATAATTGAAATTTCCACTGTGTATGTAAATACTGAGCCTCTCTCTTCCATTTTCCAATATCTTTTCTCTTGTCAATTTGGGAATGTCAGATTCCAAGTACAATCTTTGATAGCACTTACTCTCTCTACAAATTACACCATTTTCTCACATTCACTATCTTGCTGTGATATTGTAGTTCGGCTTCCCAAATTATCAGTTAGTATTTTATTGTGGATGACCAAGTGTCTTCTCAACAACATTGATACTTTGGGATGCTGAACACCAGCCTTTTCATCTACAAGCGTCCACATATTTTGCCAACTTTTTGATATTCATTCTATTAACGCTTGAACTCTGGCTTATGTTTGAACTCTTGCACAAACTAGGACCTGATGTGTCAACTCTCTCTCTCTCTCTCACACACACACACACAGATACTAGATGAGTCACTATCATAGTAACTCAGCCAGTAAGAGACTAATATCAATATATATGACGTGCTTATATGTCATAAATAAATTTTAACTTTGACCCATGTTTAAACCCTTGCACAAACTAAGACTTTGTGTGCCAACTCTCATCCCCCCACACATTCACACAAACACACACTCACACACACACACACACACACACACACACACACACACACACACACACACACACACACACACACACACACACCCAGAGACAGACAACTACTGATATTTATGACATACATGTTATAAATTAAAACGTTGGTTGTTATTGTTGTTTGAATTCTGTCTCCTTGTCTTTCCAAATAACTATGTACACAATTAATTACCTCAACGAACTTGCTTTAACTTATTTCTGACAAGTTACCATGGAAATCTGTTATATTTCTTATTGTTTGTAAAGTTAGAGACACCATATTCCAAATTCAAAACTTCTGCATTTATTACCATGAATGGAAATGTTTTTTTTTGTGTTTATATTTCATCAATTCTTATATGGGGTTTGGTGGTCACTTATTAAATATCATATTTCATTGAATCTTGCTTCTAAGGACTTGATGCATGTTCTGTAAATTGTATTTGTTGATATGGTGTATATTTGCTTCTGGAGATACTAATCACTTGTTTTCTGTTTGACTCTGATACAGCTTTTGCCAACTAACAAACTGAATGTTCACGCTCAGCTTTCGAAATGAAGCTCATAGTTTCTGTTTCACCTGTGTTTTATCTCCATTATATCAGGGAGACATTAATGAAGGATTTCTAAAAAATAATCTAAAAATCCTGTTTTTTTTTTCTTCTTTTTAAAAAAACAATCAAGTGCAGGCTGCATGATTAAGTATTATCAACTTTTGAATTCATTGAAAAAAAAATGAGTGTCATGATCAAGGGAAAGAAGTCCTGATTTAAATTATCCCCCCTTTGACCTTTCTCTTTTCTATTAATTGAAGAGTTCTGCTGTCAATACAAATGAGTGGGAGAGGTCCATGAATTCAAGACTTGGAGAATAACCTAATAATTATTGAAACTGTACTGTCTGCTTTTTGATACAGTAAGAGTGTCATTATATACTCTAATGAAATGAATGTAGCCACGCCCTTCTCACTATAATGAATGGTATAATATACTCCCTGTATATTACATTCTACACTCTACTATATTCATATTCAATTATATAATTATATATATCGAATACCCATTATAATATACAATGAAGCCTTTCATGAACAAAGCAGGTTAGGACATATCTTTAATCTTTATGAATGGTAATAAAATATATTTAAATGTGATACATTATCAGGTTGTTAGACAAGGATTGGGAATTTTTCTTAGGTCTGCATTTTTGTACCTGTACCAATATTGTATTTTCCAAATATGGCCGAAATAAATCCCAACTCAAAATTCCCTCTGCTTGATTGTGAAATTGGAATTAGGGTTAGATTGGGAATTAGCCATTGAAAAGCCGGTGAAAACGTTCACTAATACCCTGATTATATAATCTTTTTATCAGTTAATGATGAACTCAGGTATAATAGATTTGCAAACCACTCATATGAATTCCCATGCCTGAACAAATGAATGTTTTTGTTCAATGCAACATGCAGTCTGTACTTGAAATAAACATTAACCACTTGGCAAATAAGAAGCTTTGCAAACATCATAGAGGGTTTGTCCATTCAATGTGTGCATTCAATTTTATCAGCAGTTCCTTCGTTATTGAACATTCACAGCCAATTTTGATGAATAAAACTTAAAATTCTCTGAACTTCTAACATAAAGAATGTGATGTACAAACTGAACAGACAAACACTCTTTTTTTCTCCTTTTTTTTTTTTTTTTTTTTAAATTGTTTCGTCCCTGTGAGTGTGGCCGGTTAGGGAATGTATGAGAGCTAGTTTAAAAGGTATCTACGGTACGGTTTTCCTCTGCTGATCATCCAGAATTGAAACTAAAATGACTCTCTTATGAGGAATATGAAAGCTATGGTGACCGATTTCTTGAAAGAGGAAATCTTAGTTTGTGGTAGATACATTTTCATTTGCCCTCGTACAATCTTTCCCCTTTGCTGGGGCAAATATTATTTTTGATTTTGATTTTTTAGATACAGATTTCCCCCACTATCCGAAATTAGAACGTTTCTATAAAAAAAAATCCTTTTTGTAAGACTAAATGGGTTGAAGTGAAGATGCAATTACCATCAGTTTATATGGGAAAAATTTTCTAGTATTCCTAGACCAAAAGATTTTAGAGTGTTCCCAGACCCCAAAAATGGTGATATTGATATGTTTGTCAGAGTTGGAAGGTGCAGGAGACTGATATATTGTCCCCCAAAACAACTTGCTGTAAAACAAACACTGGACATTAATTTTGCGCCTTATTTCGTAGAAACAATAAAGTAGTTGGAAGTGAACTTTTAAAAAGTGGGGGAGACCTGTATTTTGTGTTCTGTCTTTTCTTTCATGATTCAATGATAAATGACGTCTTGTGCTTGTTGTGTGTGCATTTGTTGGGGAATAATGGTTCTCAAGTCAGAACAATTTCCCCACTTGAGCTCTTTTCATATCAGTGGTGTATGGTGCTTTGTATCTTGGATGTGCTACGAGCTACAGATGCACAAAAATGTAACAGTATCTTAGTGTCAGCAAAAAGCAAAAGACAATGAAAGCCTTTTTGGTACGAGGTGAGGAAGGTGGTCCTTATTTTAAATTGTAAAGTTTTACACCTTCCGTTGTGTGATTTTACAAACGGCGAACTACTAAAAAGAAATATGAGAATTAATGAAAGAAAATCTGATAATAGTGTCTAATCCAGATTCTTTTTTTCTTCTAATTCTTTCATTTCTAGAATCAGGACAACCTTTCCTACATAGTGCCAAAAAGGCATCAATTGTCCATTGATTTTTACAGATGCCAAAATATTTTAATGTTTTTGTGCATCCATAATGCACAGCACTCCCAAGACACAAAGCACTATACCCCATTGATATACACGCGTGAGTGTTTGAAAGGGAATAATGGTTTTACATGAAGAATGATTAAAACAGTCAGAACTATTCCCCATCTAAGCTCTGTTTAGTTTATACAAGATAGTATTAAACTGTAAAATTAGATAATTCAACTCAAAAGTTTGTTTTTATGTAAATAGAAGTTCTTTAATTTATTGTAATGTATCAATATAAACATATATTTACTCTCTAGTAAATGAATTGCAACTAAATTGATTTCTTTAATTAGCAATTAACTTCTTTCATTGAGCACAAATGATTACCCATCATGCATTATTCATTGATTTGAGGCAAAATATAACTCGATGTATTTAAATGGATAATTCCCATATTTCAAGATTTTTTATTCATCTGGTCCACCATCCACTCATTAATATGCAATCTGATCCACAGAGAACAAAAGGTTGCCAAGCCCTGGACTAGACCTTTGTCCACTTGTCTTTTTAGTGAACATTTAGTTAGTTTCACTTTCACTTTGCTATCTTGTATTTTGTCAGCTTCATTATGTAGTTTCACTTTCACTTTGAAAGCCTTGTTGTAGTCCTGTTAATTCAATGATTGTCTTTTTCTGTTTTCTGCAGTAGAAACAAATGTCACAGAAATGACAGCTGTCTCCCCTAAAGTTGTGGTAGATACAACAACAACACAGAACCAATCAACAAATGAAGATGATACAACCGTTACACAGATTCCCGGGGCAAATTCCAATAATCAAACGACTCCTATGGTGATGCAAAAGAAACAAGAAGATGTCGGCAAAATTGCTGGCATTGTTACCTGTGTTTTACTTATACTGATCATTATAATAATTGCAGTAAGTAAAGTTTCTTTTTTTGTTTAGTATTGTCAATAGAACAGTGTACAGAGGAAGTTGCTTATTGTGATCATTTTAGGACAGGGTCTTCTAGATATCATTGACCGGCTGATAACATTAAGTAAAGGATATAAAAATTGGAATTGCAATGAATTCATTGTCATAAAAACTTCGCATTTTAAAAAAGACTAGTACTTAATTTATTTTTAGATAAGAGAAAAAATGTTTTCATTTTCAATTTAGTGTTGGACCAACTGATTTTGATATCAATATCTGTTTGATAAGAGAAACAATTCTGTCACTGATGATAGTAATTTGTCTTATTAATCTCAATATGGCTTGAAATCTAAAATAGCATTTTTAATTCATTTAATCCTCTTATCCAGAAATGATTTAATCTGTGTATCACTGGGCAGATGATTTGAAGGAAATGACAAGTTGTTTTCTTTGTTTTTCAATTCTTTTTAACTTTTGATTTATCATAATTGATTATTTCAATTCAGGTCGGTTACTTTGGATACAAATCTCTACGCAAACGAAGGACAAAGCACATGAACTTTGACAACCCTGTTTATCGAAAGACGACTCAGGACCGAATCATGTTGGAGAGGAACCCATCTGTAAGTACTTGTATTGTCTCCATGTATGAAGGTTTCTCTCTTACAAGCGAATTGAAATGTAGTCCTGTTAATGGGGACACATTGGCAATATAGCGGTTTGTCCCAATTAAGTAACTACTCTGTTTATGGAAATCAAACTATAGCAATTTAGATTCAAGTATTTTCAGTTTCAATATAAAGTAATTATCCGACAAAGTGAACAATTTTTCAGATTTAATCAGTTATAAAACGAATATTTTGTTATGAAGCAAGAACTAATTCAGCGAGATTTTTAAACAAAAAACTGGAAAAAAATTTTTTTTCATGAGATAGCATCACTGTGATCATTTGAAGAATTTATCTAGTGTACCCTGTCGATGCATATGTATATATGTATATATATATATATATTCATATATATGTATGTGCAAATTTTCCCCATTTGATCAGTCAAAAAATTAAAAACTAAATCTAATTCAGATAAAGAATCTAAAAAACATTGAATTTTTTCATCCTGAATGACTATATATATATATATATATATACTCATTCACATTTGAAGAATGTATGAAGTGAATTCTGCCTTATTCCCTCAAAAGGCTGCATATGAACAAAATTAGTGCAGATATCTAGTAAAGATAATGGACTGCCTTCATTACCTTCTTACTAACAGGATCTATCAACAGGTTTCATTGCTTCTTGAACAGTTATGTAATTTTTGGTGTTTGGAATTTTGCATGTACCGAACATACTTCTTCATAACTACTGCAGCCTTACGATACGTGTATCTTTTTTCTTTTGCAGACTTTGCAGCCATTGAACGCATAACACGTTCCTCCCTGTTGTGTAAGCTTTCTGTGCTTTGACCAGGTTTACTTGTCTGCTACTGCGTTTCCGTGGCTAACTCCGTCAACATTGTCCTTGCCTGTTCTGTACAATCAGTGCCAGTCTCAGATTCCATCCACTCTCCTGAAATCCCGAGGAGTAGAACTGCGTGTTGCGTTGTGTTGTGTCAGGACGGACAAGACGACAGAGGCCAGTGAATTGTGGGAATGTGAAGCACCGAGTATTGCCCAGGCTAGGAGATCATTCCAAGCAGTCACCAAGAGCCAGGCAGCTGCTAGCTAACAAGAACAGAAAAAAAACAAAAAAACAAAAACAAAAAAAAAAAAAAACTACAAATGACAGCAAACAGACAAACAAAAAAACAAACAAAAAAATTGAACTGATAAACAAACAGACAAACAGAAAAAACGAAAAGATGACCTGACAAACAAACAAAAATCATCTCACATCTCATTTTAGCCGCTGTCAGCTTTTAGACGAAAACATTTTAAATCAAAAAAAAATTAATAACACCTTTTTTTTTTAAGCCTCCATTTTTTTTTTTTCCAATTCGAGGCTTTATTTAAGTTCATTTTATTCTTGAATTTTCAAAAAATCCCCCTCTCTTTCTCTCCTTAATTTATTCATTTTTCCTAGTCACAGTATTGTTTAGCCCCTGAAAAAAATACATGGCACTCAAGCCCAACTAATAGGGAAGAAAATAATTTTTATTCATGAAATTCCAAAAATTATAGGATGTGGAGTTCCTATACATGGTGGAAAGTTAATTCTTCAAGCTGTGGACTCCTCCTAAAACCAAATGGAATTCTATATTGTTTCTTTTGGTGAACTTTTCATCTGCATCTCTTCTCAAGATAGAATCAAAAGAAAAAAAAACGGACCGAACAAGCTCACCGTATAACTTATGTCTGACATCATCATATTTGCAGCAGAAATATCTTTATTTATATATTTTGTTTGATTAGATGGAGCATTGTCGACCATTATTAATTTTTGACTAGTATTTCCATTCGTCTTGATTTTTTTCACCGTGAGTCTATCTCCAATCACACTATTTACTCACTGCTGAAGATTGATGGCCTGAGTAAAGTTGCGATAAAAATGCAACCCAAAAAATCAAGATGGTAAAAAAATACTAATCAAATTAATGATAATGATCATTGTATCTGCTGCAAAGTTCACGAGATATGTTAAAAAAGTGTCTTATAGACATTCACCTATACCGATACCCCTCTGTTTTTATTACGACAGATCATTTAGGTATTCTACGAAGTACAACACATTGTTGTGTCAGAAAAATCCAAAGAGACCCCACCCCCAGGGCTCTCATCATGTTCCACGATGTTGTGAAGAAGATAGATAAGATTTACCATTCAAAAATACTGTAGATTCTAATGTTGACTTTAGGTTGAAATTGCAGTAGAAATAACCAACTTCCATTATGTAATCTTTTTATATTCTACTCCCTTCTTCACTGAACGTTTTTTCTCACATCTGCACCCGGCAGTAAGATTACAGCAACAATAATGATAATACCGGAACCCATTCACCAGATGCTATGCTATCAACTCCTCTCACAGCTCTAGACTTTATTACACGGAGGCTGTTGGAAAAACAAACAGAATATTAGGTTTCCATCGCCTCTTAATCTACCCTCAGAACTGCCAATGTCTATGTAAGCTTTATTGCTGACTTGCTCACCTTCCCCGCTGAGAACTGTATCAACCCTTGCCTCAATGCTATTATGACTATCCGATCTTGTTAGAATTTCTATCATTCATTGCTCACCCCCAACATCCAGTTCCATGTTGCATCACTTCCATCTTTAGCTGTTCTTCAATTCAGCCTCGTGGCTATCATAGATCGCTTGGTGAAAACCATCACTTTTATGAGTAACTAATCAATTAAAATGATTAGCTCTAGTCGAGTCTTTACGAGATACTTGCATATCTTTGGTGGCAAAGGTTTCAGTTTTCAGTATTAACCTATTGTTTCCAATGATTGATTTTCATTGAAGCCTGGCAGTAGCCATTTTGTGCTTGGGCGTATCATTAGAGATAGTCACTTCTACCATCTGATGGAGACCAGATACTCCATTAAGTGGTCAGTCTTGGTTGGAGCCCATGGATAGCCACGTAGGCCTTAGGCAAGTCTTTAGGAATACTCGTTAGCGTTTGTGATGAAGACTTCAATAGTGCCATTTACCAATTATTTGAAATGGTCGACTGTGAATCAAAGCCTGGTAATGGCCATTTAGACTTGAAGAATGTCTTCAAGGCTTTGGCTATCCTAGTAGTTCTCCCAGTAAACATATTGTTCAAATGGTCAACTACGATACGAGCCTAGGAATGGCTAGCAGTAACACCTTGGGAAAATGATTTGGATGGATTGCCAAGTTGTCTTGACAAGGGCAATAATTTGGGTGTTAATCATGTTATTCAATTGGTTAACTAAGGCCCAAACCTAAGAACAGATGTCTAGACTTCGGGCACTCTTTGCTTTCCAAGTTTAAGCTATTTATGTACTTTTAAAATCTGCAAGAAATGTAGAAATATCTCTGAACTCCAACATTGTCACTTGTGTTAATGTGACTAGAATATCCCATTACCACTACCTCTACTCTAACAATTACTACTACTACTACTACTACTACTACTCTACTACTACCTCTATTACAACTACTATCACTACTTGTACTGCAACCACCTTTATTGTTACTACTATTCCTTCTACTCCCACCTCTACTCGTCTTCCTGATGTTTTACTGCAGTTTATGTAAAAGGCGAACCGAGACCAACATTGTAACATAAAAAGGAGAGGACAATTCGATTTTAAGTCGTACAACTGACTGACGAAAATGAATATTGTATATATTTCTGTCTAAATTTCTGAGATGAGGGATTGTCATTATTATACACTGATTTCTTCAGACTAATGTCCTCATCTTGGTTGTTTTAGTCACAACATTTTCATCTGCAGGTATTTACCCTATTAGTTAACCTTTTGGGAATTTAGAATGGATTGAAATTCTCAAGTTCTAACTGATTATAAGACGCACCTGAAGATGACCTGAGGGTGGAATGTCTGAAATGTTGTGACTATAACAACCAAGATGACGCTCGTCCAAATCGATTGATGTATAATAATTGTATATATTTTGCTGAGAGCAAAACTTCCGTGAAGGTTTGTTTTACAAAGAGAGAGAAAATGTGTTTATATCTATGAATATGCACACACACATATATATATATATATATATATATATATATATATATACAGAGATATAAATACATATATACATGTATAGATGTACAGGTGAATGTACCTATATGTGCTGATATAATCGCATGTATGTAAGTATATATATGTCTTTGTATATATATGTGCATATATGTATATAAATTCATATATATTTGTATGCTAGCATGTATGTGTATGTATCTATTGATGTACATTTTATATAAATACATATATATGTATGTTGGTGTGCATATGTGTAAAAGTATATATGTGTATGTAAGTATCTGTAAATGTACATAACTATAGATCCATGCACATTATGATGGAATGATAATGTATATATATGAGTGTATGTGTGTGTGAATGTATGTAAGTATGTGTATACGGTCTTTTTAGTGACTAATTCTAAACTGCTACTGATGCTTACTGTTAGAAAAATTTTGAATTTCTTTCAAGGAGCAAATCGATGTTTGTGTGTTCTGTTTAGAGAAATGTAGTTGCCGTTATCTCGGAAAAAGAAAAAAACAAGCAAAGAAGACAATGCTAACAGGCTAAGAGTGACACAGTCAAAAGATTATTTTTAATTCAAGTTTTTGTTAATTTTCAAATTAAATCTTTCAAAATTGGATTACAGTTTTGCTTGTTAATCAAAACTTTGTTCAGTACATTTTAGAACAATCAAAATTTTTTTTTAATCTGTAAAAAAGAATAAGGTTTATATTTTGCTTCAATCGTTTTTTTTATTTTTTTTTTTATTGATAATAAAAAAAAAACAATTTTTCCAAATTTTTTCCAGACAATCGAATCTGATTTTCCCATCCTCGATATTGTTCTTGAACCCTTTTCTGGTGGTTAGCACCTTTCCTTGAATTATGGCTGAAGAATTGATCTGTCAAAATCATGCGTTGACAACATCAGGGATTGGAAGATGAGATTTGATTGTTTGAACCAAGTCAGAATTTTAATGACTCTTTGTTAAAATCGTTCAATCTAGATAAATCTTTAAATTCATCTTATTAATTTGATGATGGAAATTTTTTCATAGATATTCAAGGGATTCTATCCTATTAGTTAAGGACAAAAATTGAAAGTAATTTTTTAGCTTACAGACTTCATTTGGAGTTTTCTTATTTAATGTGTTTTTCTTGCTTATTCATTTGTATAACTTTTTGTATGATATACAGTATAGTATTCTATCACCAAACAAATTATTGTAATAAGTGAATATTGTTTTAAGCAGCAAAGATAACAATGGAGAATTGTAAAATGCGAAAAAAAATTCCTGAACAGTTCAAAAAGAAAAATATATATGTGTACAGTACTAGACCATTTAACTGGCAAGCTTGGGACCGGGATGACCCTTATTCTTCACCATGGCTTAATACACTGGAAATATAAAATACACACGAAAAGAAGAAAATTGTATTTACCAAATGAAGATTATACAAATTTATCATGAAAAGTAAACAGAGAAACGGAGAGAGAAAAAAAACCCTTCATAACGCATATGGATCAAACCACTTCAAAAACAATTTTTTTGATCGATATTAATCCACTGATTTTCAGCTGAAGACGATTCAACGATGCCACAAAAATTGGAACAAAGAGTGGCCAAATGGAAAACTACTATGGAGCTCAATAGATTCAAAACACGCAATTCAAAAAATACATGTTTTTTTTAGAAGCCAGATAAATTGTCCGGTACTGTATATATATATATATATTTATATATATATATAAATCTGGATTGAAAAATAAAATGAACTCTTTTGAGATTTTGGGACTAATCTGACCTTTGGCACACACGCACACATAAACACTCTAAATAAAAGAATGCTAAGAGCAAGACACTGAGACCAAATTAAATAAATATCTCACAGAAAACCAAAAAGGAATGGAATTGAAACAGTCAAGTTTACCTTTTGTAGATGAACTGGTTCAAGCCACCTGAAATTCAATTTCCATTGTGTTCATACATTAGGGAAGAATTGTGGTTATTTTTTTAAACCATAGCAAATTTAAGAAGAAAAATCAAGCTTGTTTTTTTTTTAGGGATACAAGAAAGTTTTAATTGAAAAAAAAACACAATCACAATTTCTTTTAAATTTTCAGTGATTAATTAAAAAAATTGTAAAAATAACTTTTCACTGTAAAAAAAATGAAAAATTCGGTTGTATTTCATTCTTAAATGAGTCATTAAATAATTCAGTCTAATTTGTTATGCCCAATTATATTTTTAATTGTTCTTGAATTTGTTCTCATTCTTGGATGGAGTATTGTAACGTTATTATCAATTTTGATTCTCACTAACAGCTTACTCTTTATTTCCACTTATGCTGTTTGAATATTGCAATAGAATTACGGCTCAATTCCAAGTTGTGGTTCTATTTTTATCTTTAAAAAGCAACCGAATGTAGGTAAGAGGGTGAAAACTAGTCAAGATTACTATCAATGTTATTATCGCTAATTTCATTGCTTCAACAATAATAATTACAAAACAAAAAAAAAATCTCAAAATAAATTTTTATTTCTGTTTTGAAAAATTGATTTTTGTGTACCTCCCTGTTCCCCTACTCCCCCATGATGAAACATTACAAAATGAACACATGAAAATGAAATTTGAATCTTTTTTTTTTTTTCTTTTTTTTTTCGATAAGGTGAACTTGACTTTGAAAAAAAATTGAAACAAATGTATAAGGGAATGGACCAAATACAATGTTCACATT
>OY735232.1:29117840-29182840 GCA_963457665.1 Thysanoteuthis rhombus
TCTAAATGAAGCAATATTTTTCTGGTGTAAGCAGTTGAATGATAGCAAGAATATTTCCATTCTCTGTAAAACTGAGTTTCTATTCTGTGTGGAGCTCTAGAGATTCTCCATTGGTTGAGAATCTCGTTATTTCTCGTAACGGCCGTAAACAGCCTTTACTACGGCTCGGCTCTATCAATTGAGTTATTTATTTAACTATTCTATGTATCAAAATGATGATTTTTTTTTATTAGTAAAAACTTATATTACATGCTTATATAATGGATTTATTTTAGGCCGATTTCGATTATGCTTCCTCTTCTAGGAATGTATCCTCGGTGTAAGGATGCCGTATTTCGCTTGGTAGATCACTTGTCTCCTCACATCGCGATCGTACTGTTCCTGTCCCTGACCCATGTGACACTGTGGGGCACAGTCGGCCATATCCCCTGGCAAGTTCGACCGAAGTGGGAAAGTACCAAGCTGAAGAAAATTCTTTGTATTTTCTGGTACTGATCAGCTAAAGTTTGATGATGGCCAATATGACACGCCTATTAAAAATGCCAGTTATTAAAAAAACATAACCAAATAGGAAAGTCATTTATTCTATATTCTTAGTACAATCATTCTAAGGTCCCGATAGACTGCCTCAAAATCTGAATCATTTATTCACCTATGGTTGGTTTGTTAAACTCAGCATGTATATATATAAGCCCATGTCACTTATTGTTTCTGCAGATTCTGCTTTCTGTCACGCTAAAGCAAATCTCTCTATATATTCTAAAGTACTATCTGAATTTAGATATAAAATGTCTAAACTCGAGTATATATAATTCCCGAGTATATATAATTCTTATTATCAAAAAATCTTAGAAAAAAAAATTAGCATTGAACAAATATTTCACCTTTAAAATATCAAAGTTAGTAGAGAAAAATCCAATTTTATGTTTTTAAAACGTTTTTCGTCGGTGTCGAATATGTAACAATTTTGCATTTTATTTTATCGTAATAGATAAAGTAAAACCATGTTTTGGCTTTTACAGCAGTAACTTGTTCATTATCTAGCGCAATGGTTATCGTACCGGACTATCGGTTGCATTGGTGCAGCTTCAGAGCTATGTCGTTATTTTATGTATTGGTGTCGTTCAGTGTGACTCTTTGAGCTGAGTAGACAAACAGACACGATAACAATGGTATTTATATAAGTAGACTGAGCTTGAATTAATTTGGCACAAAGTCTCAGTAGTATCGCACCTGGTGTGGATGGACTCACTACACTACTGAACTGTTTAGCTATGGCAGCACCCCCATATATATATATATATACATATACATATATATGTGTGTGTGTGTGTATTAGGCTTAGCTTAATCTGGCTCGAAGTAGAAGTGTGGTTCATCACATTAGGATCGAACCCACTTAAAGTCTGCTTGGGTATCATGACTGACTGAAGGCCAAAGCAATGGGGCGCTCAGTTTTCACTTATCTGGCACAAGGATACAATTGTAAGGCAACCCATGTAGATCAAACACACAACAGTCGTAATGGTCTGTGCGCCTAGAGTGTCAACCATTATTCTATTGTGGGGGTCCCCCTCCGAATGGTTTTTATTGACTAGGTACACACAATTTTGAATTAGTTTTTCTTGAACTAAAGACATCTCAATATACGAAAGGTGAATTAATAAGTACCTTGCCTGAAACAGTTATTAGCTGGATTTTGATCTGATATTTTTACTGTGTAATGTTAGATCTATATGATTGATATTTACCACTGAATTCAGTGCACCGACAAGGAAGGAGATTATGTTGAAAAATAAGTAAGACTTTTTTTCATTTATGCACATAACTTCGATGCATTTACTCTCCTGGTAGAATTCACATGTCACCCCGTGTAAACAACACATCATTCATCTCGTAACATTTCTGGTTGAATCGTGACAAGGGTCATTTCTTGTTCTCTCTCTCTCTCTCTCTCTCTCTCTCTCTCTCTCTCTCTCTCTCTCTCTCTCTCTCTCTCTCTCTCTCTCTCTCTTGCCCGACCCAACGTCATGAATAAACTGGTACTGCTTCGGGGGAAAAATACTTATCTATATTACCCTATTAAAAATGAAAAAGTGCTGTTGTGGGTGTGACTAATGCACGATTGCACTTTCTAATTATTTAATCACCAGAATGTTAGCCGTCATATGACAGGATTTCAATATTGGTAATGTACTTATACATTTTGGATAACCTAATGTTTTGTCTTTTTTGGTCATCCATATTAAGCTGTCCAATAAAAGCTCGTAAATCGAGGAGGCGAGCTAGTTCCTTTTCCTTCGTTGGATGCAGGCCTTTCCCAGCTGCCATCATGAATTCCGGTCTTTTGCTTCTCTCTGCCATCTTGTTTCGAATTTGTCGTCACGACCTCGGATTTTCATTTGGCGTTTGGGTAATTGTGGGTCGTATTCTGCCGCACAGTCCCAGAACGAATTAGTGGAGAGAAATGAATCAGATGACTGGAATGAGCTGGTCATCAAAATTCTCTCCCTGATCAAAATTAGTCTCCATTTTCACATGAACTATTCCATTTGCTATGAAGTACATCAATTGAATACGTCACTAGGAAGCGCGCACATCTGCCAACGCCATTATCAGGGGATGTAATTGTGTATGGATCCACCCCAAAAGTTTAATCGGTTCTTCCATAACCTATTGTGCACTCCTTCACGAAATTACATCGAGATTCATTCAAAACTTTTAGAGATATTGTGTAGACAGTCAGTAGCGTATACATAAATGTTTTGAAAAAACCAAAAACCAAAAAACACAACAAAAAAAAAACAAACCCTCTTTCTTACCCTTCCCTTACGTAAAATTTCATCGAAATTCATTCTGTAATTTCGGAGATATTGCACGAACAGACGCCATCGAATACTTATACCTCTTTTCAATTTCTTGACAGAGGTAAATCATTGCCAATGCTCAAATGAACCGTTTCTCTCCGCTGAAGACGGAGATCTTTACCTTGCTTTGCATTGTCTGGCTTGTTGACATATCAGTGTAGCACTTACTGAGAATCGAACTCACTAATCTCATAATGATCCGTGTGATTAGCTTACTATACGTCTGTATTACACGTTAAGATATACTTGTAAAAATGATGCTGTTATTTGTAGATGGAATCGGCAGTGAATAGCCCAAAGCTATTTTATTTGGTAATTCCTATTTAACTCAAGCTGTTTTAATGTGTGATCAGACAACCTTAGCATTTCTGTGGTGTATTCTACATCGTTTTGACAACAGACGATTACATTCTACAACCTTTCAACTGTTTTTAAAATATTTTTCTATTTCCCATGGACCAATCTGTTATGAGTTTTAGGTTATGACATGTCTATGACACTGCAGACTATATCATACAATTAAATATACTGATTTGTATATAGGACATTTATATATCCAATTATCAAGAAATGATAGCCATTTAATTTGATGTTGGTATTTCTTTGCATTTTTATCATTATTATCATGTTCGTCCGTCATGGTCAAAGATGATCATGATGTTAGTTCTGGATAGTGCACCAGCTACGAGCTGCAGTGCACCACAGAGTCTGAAGTCACGATTTGCAATTAGAGTGAAAGATTTTCGCCGACCGACAGCCTCACTCTATCATCAGTGTCTGTCTAGACACAGCAGTTATATATTGTCAGAACAATTGGAGATCAACCAGGATGCCATACTTTTCATCTTCATCGGTGTTTCAACGTCCATCGTTGGACATAGACCTTCCCCAGGATTCGCCACAATTCTCTATCATGGGTGTCGCGGAGCCAGTATTTCTTGAATTTGTCTTGTTCATTTCTTCATCCTGTGTTCTGTTGGCCTCGGTTTCCATGTTGTGAGTCGTGATATCCATCGGTTTTCGGTCATCCTTGCAACATGGCCTGCCAATTGCCATTTGAGTTTTTATGATGTTTCGGACTTCTGTTTTCTTCTTTATGTACCTTGCTGTCTTGTGATCTTTCCATGTGAGGTTGAGCATGATTCTTTCATGCGCACACTGCATGCTTCTCAGTTCGCAGGTCTGTCTTTTGGTTAGGTTCCATGTTACAGCTCCATAAGTGACTATCGGGAGGATGCATTGGTTGTCTACTCTTCCTTTCAGGCTTTCCCTGGTTTAGAATAAGAGTTATCTGCCCCTTAGACCGATTGCCAATCACAGATACAGGTCCGTCCCATCCCCAAGATAGTTGCCCATAACTGGAGAAGAAATAAAGATGGATTCATGTTTTTCGCTGGGACAGAGTGTGGAGTGAAACCGGACGTTCGGCTCTCCGTTTCCATTTTCTCTGTTGCTAACCGTAAGGCCAACTGCACCACCTTTTCAATGGGAACAACGAGCTGGAAAGATATGTTTAAAGTTGTTTTTTTATTTTTTTCATCAACTACCAGAAGACAATTCCTTTCCACCTCCCAGATGCGATTGCTACTTTGTCAAAACTTCAACAGAATTTCACCTTCATCATCTTGTGTAGAATGCTGTTTTTCCTTTAGACTCACAATCATTCTCTGAAATAAAACTTATTTTCACTCAACAGATGTCGTCATACGGCCATGCACATACACATAGATAGATAAACTGACTGATAGATAAATAGATAAATAGATAGATAGAAAAAAGTTTGATCATTTTGGGGATATAATAAAGAGTAAATATTTGCAGTTTACCGTCCCCCGATTACCAGACACACACACACACACACACACACACACACACACACACACACACACATATATATATATATATATATATATATATATATATATATATATATATATATATATATAGCCAGCATGTAAACGGTGATCGAATCCTAGCAAAATCTTGGATTTTGTCTGTGGAGTCAGTCTCTCTCTAACTTGGTATATTGGTGAGGCATACTCTTCTCACCCTATGTATCTCTATATCAAGCTCAGATAAGCTTAGTGACTGGTTCAATCTACAGGCTGCATGCAAAAAATTGCAACATTTAAAAGGGAGATAACCCTTAAAAAAATTGGGAGTTGCCTCTCTCAAATTTACAGTTAGCTGATTAGCTGATCCGCTTTTATTATAGCGTATCAGAGGTTTACTCAAGAATTAGATATTGTCAGAGATTCGAACACAAATCAGTAGAGCACATTTAGGAGGTCATTGTTAGTGAGTTTAATCCTCACTGGGTCCACCAGTATTGGACTTTTGTGTCAGAACAGATTGAGCTTCGTGAATATTTACTCTTCTGGGGAACACTTGCTTTCAACACAGGCTAGATTGAAGAAGATTATAGAATTCTAATTGTTACCAATTCTGAATATGAGAACAGTAAATAAACAACCACCAGCCAATTTTACAATAAAAGGAATCCTTGTAAAATTCGGAGTAGGGATCATCGTCAGTTCCTAGCAGCTCGAGGAACACAATAATGTAGCCCGTTTTATCAGGCTGCTGATAATTTGATGGAAGTCGCGTACAACAGTATAGAAAATAACCCAGCCTCGTCATATTGACCACTTGGATGCAGCTGACGAGATATCCCGTGAGAAATTTCTTGGTCATGAGTCTCATTGCGGCTGTCAATCAGATTGTGATTCAACATAATCCCTAGATGGTGATGAAGGTAGTGAAAGTAATGATTGTCCTGGAGCGACTGACGAGACATTTCACCAATATGATGTCACAGTGAGAAAAAAAAAAGAAGGGTTTTAAGCAAAACTATATCAGGATCAATTGTAAAACAAGTCTGGTTAGCCACCTAATAGAAACCCTCGCGTGGTCTTTCGCAATATGTCGTGTTGGGGTGATCAATTTAAAAAATTGGAAAAGAGGGTGATCATTGAAAAGATTACATCTATCACCTTTAGATGGGCAGTGATCACTAAAAAAAAGTCTAAATGTTCAACAAAAAAAAAACCCAAAACAAAACAAAAAGAGAAACAATCGCGGATGCTGCTGGATATGAACTAAGTGATCAATTTAGAATACGTTTACATTGCTAATTGACTCTGTCTATTAAAGATCTATTTAAGGGGGAGAATTATGGAAGAAAAAAATCGTTTTTCCTTGATATGATAAGGAATAAATGTTTAAATTTTCAGCCCTCTAGCTCAGTGGTTTCGAAACTGGTGATCTGTCAAATAATGCTCCCCCCCCAACCGTGTTCCCTTTTAACCTGACATTGCGAATCTTGGAACAAATGACACCACTACACATCTATCAAAAGACAAAATGATTGTACACAGGCCGTGTACCGTGTATCAGAATTCAAATAAATGTCATCCATTTTGGATAAATATGATTTTTAAAGGTCAAAAATTGCTTTTTATTGTAGTTCATTGAAGAGTCTAAAAACTTAATGCTCAAAATAAGCATCTGCAATAATATTTCCTTTATAGAAGGTTTCATTGAGTTTTCAAAGTTTCGAAACCATTAACTCCACTGGAGCGGCTTGTACGTTAGGGAGATAGATTACCAGCCAGCCAGATCAGCTTAAAAAAAAATAAAGAAACATGTTGAAGTTTTTGGTGACAGTTCTGATCGATGGTTTTTTTTACGGATAAACCATTTACAGTCGATTATTTAACCAAAAGAAACAAATACGACAAGCTTCCTTGGATTCCATGGAAAATGCCCTCACGATAAAAGCCCATGCCAAAATTTCCCAAAAGCCAGCAGTCATAAATGTCACCAGGAGAAAGCTCCCACGAAAAAAATGATGGTTTTCTAAACAGAGCTTTTGGTTTCCGAAATATCAATCTGAATATATGTTGGTGTTATCTGAACACAACAAAAATATATGTGGACTTTTTCCCGTGGGGCCAATTTTCTATGTGACACTTTTCTTTTTGGGCTTTTTCTGTGTGGGTGTTTTTCCGTCTGGGCTTTTTTTTTTCATGTGTGCTTTTTTTGTGAGAAAATTTCATGCAAGCTTCTTTCACGTGAGCATCTTCCTGGTCACCACTTTTTCTATATTTATAACCTTAGGCTAGTTCAGAATTTGGCCATATTGTGCAGGAAGGGAAAGGAAGATCGTCTTACGCCAATCCTCCAAGATAGGTAGGCCAGTCTGTCTGGCTTACCTTTCCAGGTAGTCAAGGCAAAAGTCTGTTACATCCATTGTCTATTTTATTTTGTTTAACTTCTCAAGTGTTTATCAATGTAAAACAGTGGTTTTCAAAGCGTGGTTCGCAGACCATCAGTGTTCCACAATAACCCATGTAAGGGGTCCGCGAAAGGAAAATCATTTCGAAATAAATTCCTGTAAACTTGAGATGGCTTATAATCACTATATAATAATCATCAAATCAAAATGAAAGCTTTTCGGGTATCTGCACAGATTTTTCGAGAACATCAAGGAATCCAAAGGGAAAAATAGTTGAAGAACTACTGAGAAATCTGTGTTTGAGTGTGCGCACACCGAGATTACTCAATGACAGGCCCTTGTACGAAGGGCTCTTTTTACTTCTTTGTTTACTGGAGAAAATCCCATCAATTTTAAAAAGAAATGTCCGCAACCAATGTATCTTCTCGGTGGATACCTATTGATACTCAAAATAAGAACCATATAGCGTGCTCAATATCACATGGAGGGATCACAAAACAGCACATTATATTAGAAAACAAAAATGGGTCAGAGATATCCAATAAAAATTTTAAAAACTGAAATGGCAATGGGCTGGTTACGTAGCAAGAATATCAAACAACCGCTAGACATCACGGCTCACAATATGGACCCAAGACGTCATATGCTCAACTGTAGCAGACAAAAAAAAATGGCATTACGGACTAGGCAAGTTCAGAAAGTATTGGCTCCGTGACGCCCATGATAGAGAGGTTTGTCGAATGTTGGGGAAAGGTCTATGTCCGACAACGGACTTTGAAAGGTTGTTGATGATGATGATGATGATGATGATGCGTCACGAAAAATGAAGTAAATGAGATTTTCTGGCTTAACAGCAATTTGATCTTGGAGAATCAAAACATTTCAACCTTCCACCTATTTTTTTATATCTGTATATTCCAGAAGAGTCAACTTTTCTGATTTGCGAAGCTTTGCCCGAACAAGAAGCTAATATTGTCAAAAGGTTGGACACTAATACAAGAGTGAGGTCCAATGACTAAGCCAAAAGAGTTACTTCCCTTGAATTTTTTCATTTCCATTCCCGAGGACGGACGTACGAAAGGGTTCCGGATCTGAGCGACATAACCAGGTGTTAAATAGATATATTTTTCATTTAGTTTTATTCGATGAATATCAGAAAACCCAAGCATCTCTGAGAAAATTGTCCTCACAAGCACCGCCTGTATCCTTCGCAAAGCACTGTCCATGTAAATATTTCCTATTATATAACTATTTACTGTCTTTTGTGTAGCCTTCTGTATTGGTCTTGTATTGACCCCCACACCCTTTTGTATATATATGATGATTGGGGAAAAATAGATCAGCGGCTGCTGAGTCATAACATCGTTGCCTGCTCTATGTTTCAAGCCGAAGTTTGGCGTGCAACGAATACTACCAGACATCAATAATAATAATAATAATAATAATAATGATTTTAAAAAATCAAAACAAGACTGGTTGCTTCAGGGTCAATTTCCAATCTGAACGCAACAACTATTCCAGTCACTGACCCGAATTTTCACAAAAAAAAACCTAAACAAACTGTTCTCCTTACTCAGTGAGAAGAGCGTGTGTGCAAAATTTCAAGTCTCTTCTTGGACAGTTACGGCTAAGAAGTGTATAGAAAAAGAAAAGGGAGAGATATAGTAGAGATAATTAAAAAAAAAAGGGAAAGCGATAAATTATAAGTAAAAGAACCTATTTAGCGACACCAGATAATTCAATCTAGCATCCATAGCTTTTCATTTTCTCTTTCTCTCTTTTTCTATTTGTTTCTCTCTTCCTTTCTTTTTCCCTTTCTTTGATCGATCTGTCTCTCTTTTCTCTCCCCCTCTATCTCTCTATCATTTTATTTTCTACAACCCGTTCACCTTTTAGTTTTAACCTGAAGTCTGAACCTGTCATTGTTATAAGTTGAGAAAATAAAATCATCTCTGTAGGAGTTCGACAATAGTATTACAAACGGTCGTAGAATGACGATCTGAGAAGTTGTGATGTGAAAAGCAACCGAAAATATGATGGAAGAATTACTAGTCAGGAATATTTTTAAAAGTGTTAATTGAACTAAAAGAAAACTCGGCATCATAGTCAGTAATTGTACAACGGTAGCGTCAAATTTTGAAGTCACGAAAATTTATTCGGAGAATAAATTTCCATTGGAAAACGTATAAAGTGGAGTAAAAAAAAAAAAAACATCTAGAAATATCTAGATTGTGGACAGTGCAG
Organism: Thysanoteuthis rhombus; assembly: GCA_963457665.1. Classification (NCBI taxonomy): domain Eukaryota; kingdom Metazoa; phylum Mollusca; class Cephalopoda; order Oegopsida; family Thysanoteuthidae; genus Thysanoteuthis; species Thysanoteuthis major. Next base: position 29,127,188 of record OY735232.1, read on the forward strand.
ATGTTGTTATTAAACCCGTCAAAATACGCCCCCCCCCCCCCGACCAAGGTGAAAAACAAATTTTTTTGCAAAAAAAAAAAAAGAAGAAAAAAATGTATAAGGGATCTAACGCAGTACTAATATTCAACTCTCTCAACAAAACGGCATGGCCAGGAGCACTGGAACCAACAAACAAACACAGGCATATAAAACGGATAGCACCCTTCACCATCTCTGCTGGTCACGGTTGTTTGAAACCCTTCATTATCTTTGAGGGCCACAGTTGTTCAATTTTGTTTTGTTTTCGGGAAAATGATCGGATAATTTGAAAGAACGTTTTTGTTTTTGCAAGTAAAGAGGATCCAAAATTTATTCTTGTGCAAAAATTAAAAAAAAACACGAAAAATGAGGCAAAGGGCCATCTTAGGGATGGGTAATTTAGCCTGACCCAAGGGTCACCAAGTATTCAATATCTACCCCTGGGTGCTATCCAAAGCGGTTGATAAATGCCAGGGGGTCGGAAGAGGGTCGATAAGTGCCTGAAGGGGTCAATTGAATATTTGGTGCGCTTAACGTCTTTTGACAAATATTCTTTGTACTTGGTATCTGACGATTGATTTCCAATTAATCTCCCAATTTTGATGAATAATTATATCCTATGGATTTGGTACGTCTTCGGGAGATTTCGTACGTTTGATAGCTTTCTTCTGGTAGTTCTACCCAGGGGTTGATAAGGGAACAAGGATTCTATAAAGGGTTGATAGTCTAAACAGTTTGACAACCTCTTAGCAGGTCACATTTTTTGACCCAGAAGCTCTTCATTAATCCTTCTCCCACATTGCATACATGCTAAAAGAATATTTCACGTCACAATCATATAATATAAAAAAAAAACTCCTTTACGAAAATTCTAACTAATCCAACACTTACAATTTATTGGGGGGGGGGGGTGATAGAATGGATTTAAATAAAACAATTAAAAAATTTTCGTTGCTGATTTTAAGCGATGAGATACGTTTACAAAAATTAATATGTGCACTCCCCTTACTATACTACGTAAGTATAGAGAATCCAGTCACCTTTCTCTAAATTGATTATTTATTTACCTTCCCTTTCAATATATTCTGTTTGATCTGTGTTAGGATGACGATAGAAGTTTGCTTCAAAAATCGTCCCGAGTCGCCAAGATCCTTGCTTCTGATTGGTCGCTACTTCTATCGTAGCACCACCTGGTCTATCTCATTTCACTGAGGAGCAGCCATGTCCAAGTATTTCCCTTTTGTTTTTGTGCATATAACTGGTTAGCGAAAGCAACAGGCCACCACTGTTGTTTTCGTCCCGACACTAACAAGACGACGCTGCGGTTTTCACGAACGACAAAAATATTACAATGAGTGATACGTACGGTCCAGTAGGCTTAAACATGGCCGACGAGGAAGACGACATAATCAATATGAAAATGTTGATTCCAAGTGGGGTAGCCGGAGCTATAATTGGCAAAGGAGGGGAAGCTATTGGACAAATTCAGAAGGAAACCGGAGCCAGGATTCGAATGACCAAACTAAACGATTTTTATCCTGGTACATCTGAGCGGGTCTGCCTCATAACTGGAGTTTTGGAAGCTGTTCGTAAGGTGATCTATTTCATTATGGATAAGATGAAGGACAAGCCGGTTGAGTTGACTAATTCGCGAATTGATGACCGTGTCTCCAACTACGAACGCTCTCGACAGGTAATTCGGTTTACAATTCTGGTCTTGGTGTCAACGACTAGGTGTTAAACAGTAGTGGATTAATCATTACAATGACTTGGCTTAAGCCTAGGGGTCCGAGAGCTAAGAAAGGGTTTTTATACTTGAGTGTTTTGGATTCGGTATTTGATTAAAAAAAATTTATGGTTTTATACACGTAAAACAATAGTTCGTTAATCTTGTAATAATGAATCGAGTTTCGTTACCATTTCGAAATTGGCTATCTTTTATTAGTAAAGAGTGGCTATATTCTTTTAAAAATGGTTATTGGGCAGAGTTCGCTTCCTTTTGCATTGTTATTTCAATTCAGAAGTGACACATAAGATTATCCAAGGGTTGAATTTATCATGCGCTCGCGTGAATTTAACAGTTTAGTTAAAATAACTTTTAATTCACTGATTCTTCAATTTCATGCAAATAAATAACTGTGAAATTAGAAACACTAAACCTTCCTACTCACTGAAGCTTAGCATGAGGGACTGGGTGGTAGATTTATCCGACACTGGTGCTAGAAAAGGGTTAGGGTAGCTTCTTATCTCCTACAACGGTGGAATAAAATGTACGGAGTCTATATGAAAACGCTCTTTAATCTGAACGGTGGATAGGATTCTCAGATAATGGGTAATTGACTGGAATAGACTCGTAAAAATTTTGAAAAAAAGATAACTTCAGCAGACCCGTTTATCTAAACTGCTATTAACCTATTACAAAAAACTTGATTATTTAAAACACAATTGTTTAGAATACATAAAATCATTCATCATGGCTGCCATTTTGAATTTGACCTATGTTGAATGGCTGAAAGTGGCTAGATTTATCTTAAATGGCTATAGGATAGATTGCTATTTATCTATTTATTTGTTTATTTTTATTTAGATTTAAATCAATTTGTTCCAAATTAATGCATGATACAGAGAAGTTCATATATACCCATTTCAACATTGAACAATTATGGAATTAGAAACCTTAACCCTAACTATATGCCATATTGGCTTAAAAGTAAACAGTATTTTTAGATCGATAATAACGTTACTTGATAATGTTTAATCTTGCCTATTCCAAAAAATTATTCAACTATTTTCCTTGCTTTTTCTAAGAGCATTTCTCCAAACGAATTCGTGTAATAGATGTTCCGAATAGTCTGACCAATTTACACTTCAAGTACATGCGCATCAATATATTTTCTCTGTGCATTTCTTCGTCGTAATGGGTCTCAGAAATCGCAATGTACAGCTTCTTTGGTTGTCTGCCTTTCAAAACTTGAATGAATCCAGTTTGATGAACCTATTTCAAGCCATTACCAGATTATGTACTCCCTTAAAAGACGCCTCTGGGCTAGAATGAATTTTTTTATTGGTTTCTACGGTCCTCCGAAAATTCATCGCATAGGTTCACTTCTGGTACAGTTGCTATGCTCCTTTGAGACAGATGCCCCCCCCCCCCCCAACTGAAAAATGTCACTGTAAAATCTGTAACTTAAATTTCCAATATTTTTCGAATGGTACGTATATTTTTTTGAATATTACTCATTTTGAAATGAAAACTATTGCAAAATTTCATTGAATTAAATGTATTGGCTATCCTTGCACCCACGCATCAGACATAGCCAATTTCCAAGTGGCGATTTTCAAATAGCTAAAAGTGTCTAAATTTAAAAATAAAAAAAAATTGGGTAATTCCAGTTAAGGATATAACACCGATGAATAATTTGTAAATCAGACATTAACCCTAACTACTTGCCGGGTTGGCTTTGAAGTTAACGATTTATTCTTTTTATTTTATTTTTTTTTATCGAGAATAACGTCATTTGAACGGTTAAAATCTAGCCGCTTCCAGCTATTAAAATGTCCAATATAGAAATTGCGGTTCCTAATATGTTAGTGGCCTGATTGTCGTGAGTCACTTGATATCAGCGTTTTGTCAGTTAACCATCCGATAATCGCAACCCTCTCCCAGTAAATTCCAAGGCTTGAAATAATGGACTAAAGTAGTTTCGAAGCTTTGAAAACTTACGGACTCATATTTTTAACGTTTAGTTTTAGATTCTAATCCATCAACTACATTAGACAATGTTTTGACCTTTCAAAAATCTTTTATCTATAATGGATTAACATTTGTCTTGGAATATTTCTCGATAGCTGAGCTATGGATGCTGTTTCTCTGCTACAAAATTTGCAATGTCGGGTTTACAGGGAACACTGATGCAGAGGCCCTCAACCCGGAAGCGTTAGTAGTTTGACCTCCGGGTGTCCAGACCCGAGTCTTGGAACCATTGCCCTAAAATAATAGGATCTCGCTATCACTGGGGATTTTTTTTCCCAATCCAGTTTCGTAAGCTATAGTGGTGTTTGAACTCCAGTTCAACTTTATATTTACAGATAAGCCCCAAGTACATTATCATCGTACAAGAACTTCAAAACCTTCATTTAATCTTTTCCTGGTCCTGTAAAAGTTGAACCTACACCAACCGTCTTAAACGACTAAAAGGTATTCATGGGACGTTGATGTAACAGTTATTTGTCTCTTGTTTAACGCAAATAAACCTATATTTAGTCCACCCTAAGAGAATTCCCCAAGAAAATGTCCTCGTGAAAAACAGCAGATCAAATTACATATAGACACTCCAAAGATAAGAAACCTTCTCTCATTTATTTTTAAATTTGATTTTGTTTATTTATTTCATCTAATGATAAATTTGCTTTACCATGCTAATATACTTACATTTATACCATATTTTTTAATTATACCCGAATCTGACTTTTGATATAAGTAGGTTAATAATTAGTCTCGCTTATGCATGAAGTGACTTTCTAATAAGTACTGGCAGCTTATTTCACCTCCCGCTTTTGTTTACTAAACCGAATCTTCCTTCATTGAGCTCGTGTGGATGTTTCAAATAGCTGAACTACTTTTCTAGACTTGAGATTTCGTTTTTTGGTTTTTAATTTTTTTATCTATACAATTATTTATATATTTTACTTGTATATATATATATATATATATATATATATATATAATGAAAGGTCTACCCACACCGCGTCTCGGAAGTAAGGGAAGGGATAGACGTTTCACAGAAGTCCCCACCCGCATATCTTTCTCTTTCATGGAATGCGGAAGATATCTTTACCTCGCCGAGTGCCGCCCATTTTTTTTCTTTTCTTTCCTTCTCTCCAACACACGATACATTTTCTCTCCTTGATTAAATCTAACGTGGAAATCTTTCAAACTTAGAAGCTATGCCAACTCTTATTCCCCAGTACAGGTTTTCAACAAGTGTGTCTGTCTGTGCCCCTCTCTCCTTGGTGGGGGTTAATATTGATCTCAACTCTGGAATGCACTTTTGAGTCTAGAAATATTGGAAGGGAGTGGGGTGAAACTGGTGGCGGGGGGTGGGGGCTCAGGACCATTGCACTAGTAAAGGAACGTTAGTGATTTGTATGGTATAGTAATAAGATTAAGAAAATGAGATGGTCGTTTAACATTCTGACCTGGACTATAATTTTAGATTCTTATTTCTTAGTTGAATATCATTTTCATTTGTATTCACGCACACCTCTACAAGACACGATTCTATCGGTCTATCTCGGTTCTGCAAAACAAGATGGAGGGGTTTTTATGTTTTACCAACTGCTGCTGTGTCATAAGTATGACTTCATCAATAGATGACACATCAAGTGTATTTGTTCTCGTGTTGCTGAGTATCATTTGCTTTTAATTGCTAAAACTGTTGTCAAAATGGCTAAAATCGGCTAAAGTCTTCCATCTGCCGTAACTTTATAGCTAAAAATGCTAGATATGATCCTTTGAAGCTCACTTGTAGAATAAAATAACCAAACGCCAACTCTACAGAGCAAATTATTTAAAAAAAAAATGTACACTTACTTTGATTTAAACTTAATTTTTTGTTGTTTTTTTTTTTTTGTCTCAGCCTTACTTTTCTCTTCTACTGCTGTAACTATTACTACTACGTTTAGAATCCCTCTAAAATCGGAAATCAGACATGGACGTAAGGATGGTGGACGTATCGTAGAACTTATGCTTATTTTGCTTTGTGAGAATGTGAGAATGTAAAAAAAGGCCAATATTGTCTGCTTCGTTTGATCTTTTAATGGATTGATAGTTCAAAGCTTTGCAGTTAGCGACTTCTTAAAATTGTAAGTACGTCCTGCATTCTCTCTCCTAATAAAAGAAACGATAGGGCTTCGAGGAGAGAGAAAAATCTCTTCTCTGATGGGCAAGAACAGGTAGGGTTTAGAAGTCCCTCTCAACATTAGTATTGGAAAGTAGTTCTCGAACTTTCCCCTGTGAACCACCAAAGGGTTATCAATCAGAAACCGGCAACCCAAACTTGCAAAATAGGTTTCTCCTGTCTCTAAATTGATCTGTCCATGTGTATATGTATCACGCGTGCAGGCTGTGTCAATGAAGCTTGGAGGCTAAAAATTTAAACATTTACTCCTTATGTTAACAAAAAATACTTCTTTTTATCCCCCCTCCTCAAATTCAATTTAAGTTTATGCTAAATTTAACCTCAATTTTCGTCTGGTAGCATTCACACTTTTTTGTGATCACTGACGAGCAAAATGGGAGACAAGTAACTTACGCACTGATCATTTAAAAAAAAAATTATTCCAATAGTTAATCACTCCCAACACTGCATGCTGCCAAAAGATGTTGGTTACATACGTTTTTGAGTGACTGAACAGACTTTTTGAGATATTTTAGCTATAATTAATAATGAACATAACCTTATCCTATACTTGAGAAATTACTTCTGACAAAGTTTGAAGAGGTATAACTATTCACTGATGCTTGTATGATTGTCCACACAATATTTCCAAAGGTTAACCGTGAATTTCAATGAGATTTGGTGGAAGGATTTGCCATCAGTTAAGGGAGAATGAATAAAATTTCAACACAAAGGAATTTTTTTTTCATATATTAAGACAATAGTCTAAACATGGAAAATCGAAGTTGCCTCTCACGTATCATAACTATTGCTGGATAGATTTTAATTCTGTCTTTAGTTAATGTTTGGTGTTAGCAGAGATATGTGCTCTCTGAGTGCTTAGCTTTAAAATTGTTTCGATAATCGTTGCTTCCCGATTCGGCCATTTACGAAATCTGGTTTGAGTCATTTCTGCTCTACCTGATTTCGTCAATGGCTGAATCTGCTAGCGACAATAAGTGGAAGATTACCAGTTACATTTCCTTGACTTTTACCTATTCGTGGGAATCTTGCCTCTTTTCTCAACCCCAGACAACACACCTGCGTCCTTTGTTGACCATGAGGTTCACAGCAAAACAGATCTATGGGAACTTTAGTCCTATTCTATCCGTGTGAATCTTCGGTAATCTTTGTTTTGACGTAGATAAACCTAACGCAGTGTTTAACCAGCATAGACGGGATCCGAAACTCCTAAATAAGCTGTAAAATGTGTATTTTAAAAAGTATTATTTAAACATATTCATCAGAAATTAACTCTGATGAAATAACTCGCACGTCTCCATCAGATCACGCACTATAAATTCGTCAGAGCGCATTTGACGTACCAAACTGACTCTTTCATTAGGAAGGTCAAGTAAAATATAATTGTGTGAGTTGGGTTACTGGGACCATTTTTTTCCAAAAGATGGAGGGCAGTTTGCTGAGCACACAGTAGTTTATTCGACGAGAACTAAACAGACTAACGTATATCAGTGGATCATTTGTGTGCATTGCTATGAAGTGTTCTTTGCTTGGTAAACCGTCGTCAAAATACCGTTATCTATCATACTATGGAATGGAAAAAAACAAAAACAAATTAAGTAATATAATCAATTAAGGTACAAGTTACGATCATTTGATACTGGAAAAAGTTTCACTGAACGAAAACCTAGATTGATTTCAATGACATGGTACCAATCTGGTCTTTGATCAGATTTGTCATATGACTAACCTCCATACTTTCATGGTTCGTAATTTGATAATGACATGTGTTCATTTCATGACTGCATTTATTTCTGGTGATTATATATTTATACTTTGATATTATTTAAATACATATTTAAGATAATTATACTTTTTAAAACCTATGTATGATTTTTTTAGGACCTCTCTACGCTAGTTGAACACCGGAGGTTCATGTCCATCAAAACTAAAAGTGTCGAATCTTCTAATCGACATTATTCCTTAAACTCAGCCGGTTACGGGGATTATCTGGACAATTGAACTTCATATTTGTTCCCACAATGTTTCGGATGATCATTTCACATGTAATATCCCTCTGGATCTTTTTTCCTGACATTGCTATCCACCTACTACGATGTGGAATGTATGTACGTCCCCCTTTTATACTTTTTCCTTATTGTATGGTAGTATATGTGATTAAACCACTTAAAAAGTCAGTGTTTCGAACTTGATTAGAAAATACGAAAAAATTCCGTCATTTATTTGATAAGTAGTGAAAATTTTACTAAAATCCCATAAAGTTGATTTGTAGATGCTGATCTAAAAGTCCTGCGATGCCATACATGAAAAAGGAAAAAAAAAAAAGGAACCATCTATTGAGTTGGAACGTTTCAATAGGACGACAACATCAATTTAGTTTAAAACCAGTTTTTAGTTCGCCCTACCGGAAATACCCTCTCTCCACAACGGATAGTACACTCGAAGAAGGCTGTAGAATGTTTTGGTCGGAGCGTTGCAGTAACAGGAAGTATAAGTCCAATTGTACGAAGAAATTCGGAATGATAATGGCACCTCAAATTATAGACTATACCCACTTTGTCATATTAGAGTAAATAACTCCTGTACTGACATTATTTTTGACTTTATCTTCATCTTTTAAAACGCCGTAACAAGAATAACCCTCAGCCAAATTAAGGGGTGTATGTGTGTGTGTATATATATATGTATATGTGTGTGTGTGTGTGTGTGTTTTGCATCAATCATCTTCAGTTGGAATAGTGTCTGATCCTCCAGCAGCAAGTCTTGTCTCGGTTGCTTTTCATTATAACTTCACTCTGATCCACGCTCAATTGACAGCCTGACTAAAGCTGCGATAAAAAAGCAATTGATAGATGAGGATAGTCATCATCAGTCTTCTATCGTCCATCATAGGACTCGGACCTTTCCCAGGATTCGACACATTTCTCTATCGTGGGCGTCGGGAGCCAATATCTTCTGAATTCTGTCCAGTTCGCCTTTCCATCTCATATTCTGCCGGCCTCGATTCCGCATTTGATCTCTGGGAATCCATGTTGCTAGTCGTGATGTCCATCGGTTGACTGCCATTCTTGCAGTATTGCCAGCCCATTGCCAGCTGAGTTTCGTAATGGTTTCTATGATGTCTCAGACTCTGTTTTTTTATTTTCTTTTTTCTCCCCCCTGATATACTGTGCTGTCTTGTGATCTCTTTATGTAATTTTAAGCATGATTCTCCCGTGTGCCCGTTGCATGCTTCTCAGTTTGGTGATCTGTCTCTTGGTTAGGTTCCATCTTTCAGCTCCATAGGTGAATATCTGGAGGATGCATTGGTTGTATACTCTTCCTTTTAGGATTATTGGGATCTTCTTGTTTTTGAAGGCTGAGCTTGCTCTGTCGAATGCTTGCAATCCTAGAGTGATTTTTCGCTTAACTACTTTTGAGAATGTCATAGACTCGTTGTCCAAGGTAGTTGTATTGGTCTACCGTGTCCAACTTAGCGTTTTCAATTATGATCGTTACGACACTCAATGATTTTAAAATGATAAAAGTCGATATCAAAATAATTGCTCTCTGTACCACCATTTCATTTTTTTTCTCAGCTAAACCGTCGTTCTTCGACCTTCTCCAGTAGTAGTTCAGGAACAACTACCAGTAGTTGTGGTGGACTTGATTGTTACCTGATGAACCTCAAAATCCTGGTCCCCAACACGACTGCCGGTCGCATCATCGGGAAAGGGGGACAGTACATCGAACATATCAAGGAGGAAAGTGGTGCTTATGTACAGATCTCGCAGAAGTCTCGCGAGACCAAGCTACCCGAACGCTGCGTAACTATTGCAGGAGACCTTCTGTCCAATCGGAAGGCTATGGACATGATCTTGGAGAAGATACTTGAAGATCCTTACAGTGGTAACTTTCCAACGATCAGCTACGCTGACCATCCAGGTCCAGTAGCCAATGCGAGTCCCACTGGGTCCCCCTTTGCAACTTATAATTTCAATGACAGGTAAGTCTGCACTTTCTCCTCCATTCTTATAGCGTGATGATATTGCTTCATGTTCAGTTTGAGCTGTGTGGTTAAGCTTGCTGGTTTAGTTTAAAAACAGATTAAAGAAAGAAAAAAAAACTTTCATACGCCGGAATGTCATTAAGCGAATAAGCAATTACAATTAATTTACATGGGAACAGTATTATTTAAAAAATCGAGTGTTCCCAGACATAAACAATAATGATAGTGTGGTAGACTTTATCGTTAGAGATTCGATTATCGGGGGGGGGAGACTGGTGTGCAAGAGAGAGGAAGAACGTGTGCGTTGCCTCTAAGAACGGCCCGCTGAAAAAGAAATGCTGGACGCTATTTTTGCTTTTCATTCATTTTCGTAAAAGTGAAAAAGTGGTGTAAAATGAATTCTCGAAATGTAGGTTAAACTAGTATCCCCACCTTGGTTGCAGTGATAACGTTTTACTATTCCCAGCAGACTAAGCCTGGAAAGGAACCCCCGTAAGGAGCCTCTGATAAGTGGAGACCCTGGATTTAAGCCCAAGAATCTCACTGGACAAAGGAATAGTGAATAAAAGTATCTAGTCATCCGGTGGTCGCGAGCTCAATCATATGGTCGGACATTGGATATTCTTGTTCAGTGGAAAAGTATCACAAATATTCAACTGATACAAAATATACCCCCCCTTTTTTTAACATTACCAGGCTGTAGCTGATGAGGTAAGCAACTTTGAAATTGCTCCTAATGGAGAGTGGACCCCAAAGTTTAATGAATATAATTCACCTACTGCATTTTTACTAATATTATACCATGACAAATCCCACTAAATACTTGAGGGACCCCGTAAAAAGGCAAGCCCTGGGCTCCCAATTTCCCAGCTACGCCCCTTTTTTAACGTGAATAATAGAATAAGAGGGGATAAATGGTCATGTTTCCCAGGTCAATGAGTACAACAGAGGCTGAGGAAAATAGTACGAACATGTTTGTAATTCATCAAATTAAATTTATGCAAAACTGCTTGAAACTTTAGGATTTGCGTAGAGCAAAATGTTGTCTTTTTGCCTCTACACTGTAATAAAATGTCTGGCTCTGATTAAGCTATTCACACGACACACTAGGCAATGATTTTGTTTCTTTGAACAATGCACGGAGTCCCAATCATTGTTGAACGGTTCCAACAACCTGTCTCTTGCATGTTGATGGACAGTGTATGGATGAATTATGATTGGATTAAGATGGAAGCTAGATAAAACAATTGTGTATTCAGATAGAAGACCGGTTTAATTTTTTTTTTTGTTTAGGTCAATGACATAACCACCAAGGGACGTAGTTATCTTTTAAGTATTGGTGTTTTGGTTATGAATACTTATGATTGTAACATATTTACCCATTGCTGATAGACTAGTAGATTAATGCCTTTCCCAAGGGCACTGGCAAATTGTTCCAGCCTGAGTTTGAACGAGGTTCGCTGATTTCATTCTCTGTGCCGTCAACCGTTTGGCCACATCTACCCAAATGAAAAGCATCACTGCAAAAACGTTACTAAAACGATCTTTGTCTTACAGGTACAGCCAAAGAGACTCCTCAAGTGACAGCAACAATAACTTCAACGAGTCCTTAACAGAATCCCTGACATGCAGTATGAGCAACCTTAATATCGGTCGTATGAACTACACCCCGGCGCCGATTTTGGATAACCTGAAAATGACCCTACGAAACTCGGGCTATTCGGATAGGGCAGCCGATGATATCAGCACTGCTTATATGACTCTCTCCAATTACGGTCACATTCCCCCACTGGCTTCTCTCAGTTACGGCCCCAACATGATCAGCGTTAACAGTCCTTCCACTTACTGTTCGTCTGGCCTACCTAGCCCCAATAGTACTCATAACTCTTCGTTAACATCTCCCGCCCCTTACGTCGGAAGCACTCTTTGTCGGGATGGGCCTGGGGGTGAGTACGGCCCCATTGGTTCTAGTAACGATCTTCTCAATCCGACATCTGGAACTAGTGACAATGATTTCTATTCCCTTCGGGATAGGTTCAGTCTCGGTACTCAGACTACCGGGACCTATCCAGGTAACGGGGTCGGAATTCCCTGTGCTGCCCTTAAAGGGTTGGATGACTCTTATGTTGGTTTGAACAACAATTCTTTTGGGCTCGGAATTGGTCTTTATGGGCCAACTGATAAACATAGCCTGCCTTCCAAACAAGACATGGAAGTCCCTGAAACAATTGTCGGAGCCATTCTTGGTCCCAAGGGGAAAGGAATTGTAGAAATTCAACAACTGACCAACGCCACGATCCAGATATCTAAGAAAGGTGTATATGCCCCGGGCACTCGCAACAGATTAGTCCATATTACTGGTACACCTTTGAGTGTTGCCAAGGCGCAGTTTCTCATTCAACACCGCCTGCAACAGGAAGAAATCAAACGAAACCAACAAGCATAGAAGAAAGTTCCACTTTCTTATCTTCATCTGAAAAAAAAAAAAAGAACAAGACCATCTAACTGTATTTGATTTACAATGTTGGATACTGTTGCAGTTATCTCCCATGTTTCTCAGTTAGCGAGGCACGCTGACGTCTTTTCTATTTCTCTTTACGAAGCACAGACAAAAATCTTCAAAAAAATTTCTGCAAGTTTACCAGAGCAGACACTACTTTTATGTTAATCGTTTTTTTAGTTTCACATCCCTCTTTGCAGATACCTCTAATCAAGGTCTATAGTTTCTTCGCATATCTTGAAACTTCAGTTTCCCGACAAATTTTGGATAATTAGGTCATCCATAATACCAACAATGTCCCACTCAACTTTCTTGAATTGTCTTAGATCTGGTAACTTATATCTTTCGGCTCCCTCAAACATTCCAATTTAATAATTTAAGTAGGCAAACATGTGTACATTTCCATAATTTATCAAACAGCTTCTGGCTAAAGCTAAATTATATCTCGGTATCTTCTTTCTCCATCCCCAAAAGGGGGAAAACTTCACTTGATTCGATCGTTACTTCATGTGTAAAACAAGTCAATTTTTCACTTTTATTTTATTTTTTTGGTCAATGATTTTTAGTTTATTTAATACTTACCACCCAGAGTTTTTTTTATTTATTTATCACTTATTCATTTTATATTCGGTTCTGTTATTTTTGAACATAACACACATCGGTCGCCATTTTATTTAGTTTATCAAAAAAAGAAAATCGGCTGTTTTACATCTTAGTACATTGCAAGTTTCTCGCCTTCTTGTTAGAGAGTTCCGTTTTTGCTTTCTTGAGTTACTTGTTTGGATTTATCTCCCTTATTCACAATTTTATCGCTATTTTGGCGTTCACTCAACTTCGAAAATGCTTATCTAGATTTAGAGCTTACTCTCCAAATTCTTCCAGTCATTGGTTGCTATTAGCTTTAAAAATGGATTGTATTTGAATTGAGCGAACGGCGTTGTAGTTGAACGCTGCATAACAGAACCAAACAAATTCTCTTTCCATTATATCCGAAAACCACCGTAAGTGAATTACCCCCACCATTTTTTTTTCTCTTGAGTCTTTTTGGTTAGGTACACCATGATATATACGAGGTCTGTCCGGGAATTCCACCAGTTTAAAATTGACGAAAAAAAACACAAAAAACCCAGCCTACTTAGGGCAATGTCACTTTTTTGTCCCTTTCAAAATACTCACCTTGGGACCTTACGCACTCATTCTAGTGTCCATTCCACATTTCAAAACAGTCCACGAAGTCATCTTTCGGAATTGCCATCAGCTGCCTCATTGCGTTCTCCTTGATCTCGCCCACAGTCTGAAAACCCCGTACGAGAAATGAAGAATGGGCAAAGTCTATCATTGTGAATGCGACAATCACACAGGAAACAAGCTCACTCAAAGGCGTTTGACTGTCGACTGAGTAACTCCAATAGGAGTCCTTTCACGCATATGCCGTAAGGTCCCTTCTGACTGGTTGTCAAGTTACAGCAGGTCCATGCAACCAGTTCTCGAGATATTCAGAATGGCTGGATACTTTTCGGACAGACGTTGTAGATGCTTCAGTCAAATGAGAACCTAAAATAGACAAAACTCGTAAACTCATTACTCTTCATTTTCCAAAGGTTTAACTTTCTTTCCTGATTCGTTGGCTTTTCCAGTTTTTAAAGTTATCATTTCCATTAATGAATCAGTTTTATTTGTTAAAACACCAGCATGCATTTGATTTTCCTCTTTAAACTGCACAAATCCATTATCACAACCGCCACTTCACTTGAATTGTTTGCCTATTTAAAGTTAAATTATCTCCCATATTCAAACTGATACGACTATCTTCACATGAGCCTACAGAATCTTTGCTTTCAAACCTTTTCAGCAAAGATGCTACTTGGTCCATTTAATTAATCTAATTTGATTTTAATTTAATTTAATCTATTTATTCATTATTTATTCTTCTCCGTTCCGGTTGGGACATAAGGCCGAAATCACACTACGCCATTGAATCTAGTTCTGTGTTCTGGTTTGTGCTTCGCTCCATATGGGGCCCACCTCTTCCGGTTCCCCCATCACCGTCTTCCCCCAGATTGTATTTGGCCTACCTTTTTCTCTTCCCCTTTCCCGATGTAACTTAATCCTAATTGACGTCTTCTTACTGTCCTCATATATACAGTTCCTCATAAGAGATATTCAGTAAATGTAGCCTAAACTAAATCTCTCATGAACCTCTTAGCTTCTAACTTCCTGAATGATCCTCAGTTCTAATGTTTCTACTCATGGACATGGTCGAATTTAACATCTATAGGACCCAGTAGATAACACATCTCCGGGTCCTTGAAACCTTTGTATTTAGCTATTTTCAAACAAAAGAAAACAAAAATGAAATATTCTTAATCATATATCTAATTTACCGTGAAGCCCTTTATCTCTGTAACATAAATCCTCAAAGGAAAAAAAATGAAACACTTTTTATAAGACATATTTTTGAGCAGGGCCCCTAAAATCTTAGACCTGTGCTGTTTGCACTGTTTTAAGTACGGCCCTATACCTCAACATCTTATCATTCTCCCCTCACCACAACACTTGGCAAATCACTCATTTGTCTCTTTACATGATATTGGAAACTGAGATAACATTTTCCTGGTTTATTTTTTAAAAGATGTTTTTGAGAAAATCTCTTGAAAATGAATTAACATTATCCACCCCACCTGTACTCTTCAAAAAGCCACTCAACCAAAGGGAAGTAATCAAAAGAGCTCTTCTCAAATTGTGCGTGACGTAAAAACTTCCCTCTTAATTGTACATCTTGTAAAATCTTGAAGTCTTCGAACGGTACAAAAGCTTGAATTCCATCCAAATCTTAAAAAGAAAAGCAAAACCAAGTCACGTCATATCACGAAGACTTGTACTAATTGGGTGTAAAACATTTTGTAATGTTCCTTTGGATTAAAGATGATAAAAATACAAATGGCTTCTTGTTAATTTTCTCTTTCTCTTTTTCTTTTATTATTCAGTGTTTTATTTCTTCTAGCTGGATTGGCAAATCAAGGAAAAAAAATCGACCCGTTAACGGACTCTACATTTGGAATTTAAAACCACTTCCTCTGTTAATTTCTGACGAATTCTTTCATTTTTAAAAAAAATTTATTATTCTATTTTTTTAAATACTTAAAATAATTTTTTTTTAAATTAAAATTTTAATCTTATTTATTAATTAATTTAAAAAAAAATTTATACTTATTACACATTCACACTGCCACTCTACCACTGTTGGTAAACCGACCCGGTGTGGGATAGAGGATAAACTACCGGTAAAGCAAATTCGTATTCCTTTTACCTAGGAAAGCCTGGTTATCTGTACCAGCGGCTACCCGCTTGAGCTGTTGAAAGGATGAGAGATAGTCTCAACGATTGGCGGGAAATTATTGTCCATTACTATTTTGGCAGGTTGCTCCACACAGCATAAATTCTGGCCCCTTTGTCGATAGCACCCTACCCTAGTTATTTCTGCTCATCTAAAGTTGTGATGGAAAGGACCCGAAAATTGTGTTGAAGGAAAATAGTTAAAATCAATAGAAGTAAATATTTTATCTGATAAAAATGATTCTCATTCGTTTGCTCTTTTATTTCAGTGTTGATTGGAAATGAAGTCTCTCGGACGACAATCAAGCTAGCATCTTTGGTTTTTGAAAATCTGACATGATCAGCGTTTTCCCTATTCGATCATGGAAGCCAATCGCCAGACGCAATACAAACTTGTTATAGATATGTTCTTCCCTGCTCAAAGCCATATTGTTTGTTTATACCTACTGTGAGTACTAGGCGTAAGTTCCAAGTTGTCAGTTTCTTGGATGATTGTCATTGGTTCAACACACGTGGGAATTGAATATAAGGGATGGCGCAAACAAAATTTCTGATAGTGGGTCTTGGGTTTGAACTCGCGTCTATTATTTTTCAGCCACATGCTTCGAGGGCAGATATAAGTTGCTTTAGACCAGTGGTTCTCAAAATTATTTTTGCCACAGAATTCATACCAATACTCTAAGGACAACATTCCCATCTTAATTTAAATGGGACATTTGATGAAGCCAAAATTGTCTTGGAGAGAATTTATTCATATAAACATTGAAATGAAAAGCAAATTTTATTGCCAAAAAAATGCAGATTAATCTCTTCAGACATCTTGCAGAACCCACTTTGGGGGGAAAAATTTTCTAGACGATAGTTTCAACTTTCTTTCGATATTTGACAAAGCCGCATACCTCTTGTAGACTTGGTGTTTTAGAGAGTATTTTTATATGTAGTCTACTTAGAATTTTACTAGCGCTATTTATGAGGGTTGGTCTTCACATGAAGTTCAAACAAATATCATCTGGAAACACTCTTGTCTTGTCCCGTTGTACCCGACGGCTGTCTTCACGTGATTTATATTCATCGGGACGAAGAATGCCCGTCTCGTCGTTTGCATTCCGTTGTCTGATATCAGGTGTGGTGTGGGTGTTTTTTTTTTTTTTGTTTTTTTTGTCCCCGACCCCCAACGGTTTTTAGCTGTAATTGGTGTCAATCTGGAAAAGTCTGCGAAAAATTTACATTATGATATTTTCTTATCAGAAAAAAATTGGACGGAAATTATTAAAACAAACATCTTAAGGACAAAGATATAGCCATCAAAATTGAAAACTCAGAGCAAAAGTGAGTGGACCAGCAACCTCAGCTTGGCAAGCTTTCGGCAGAGCAAGCTCAACCTTTTAAAACAAGAAACTCCCATTAGTTGTGTGTTTTTTTTTTTCTCTCTTTTCTTTCAAGGGACTACAATCAATGCATGCTTCCAATAGTCACCTATGGAGCAGAAACAGAAAGAGATCTTATGTGAAATTGCAGCGGGCTATAATGAGATGGCGTGAAGAACTAGACAAGTTCAGAAAAAGTAGCTCTGCAATGTCCATGATAGAGATCTGATGAATCTTGGGGAATTTCAACGACAGACGCTAAATGATTGATGATTAAAGAGGCTCATTAAGTACTTAGTCCATTTTGCTTGAACAATGTTTTTACTAATTCCTGTTAGCAAACTATGTTTTTAAAAATGGTACCCCGAAATTTTTAAATGTATTTCAACCATGTCGTTAAAGCAAGAACCATTAGTTCAACGATATGACCACCATCCTTATATCCATATCTGTGATTTCCGATTTCAAAGGGGTTATAAACTAAGTAGCAGTAGCATTACTTGCTGTGGTGGTGGTAGTAGCAGCAAGGGGAAGGTGAGGATGGTTCACCCAAAGATCTTGCTATCAAAAAAAAAAAAATTAGTTCAAACTAACGTAAGTGTGCAATTTTTATCAATTTGTTCAGATGCCTTGCTGTATGGTTATTTCATCTGATAAGTGGGCTTTAAATGAGAATATATAACATTTTTAGCTATGAAGTTTAGCCGATTTCAGCAATTTTTTCTAAGACTGGTAATAACAAACGATACGTGGCAAAAAAAACAAAACAAAAAAAACGCTCGATACATCGTGTATTGATCAGAATAGATGACGTCACACATTCTTCTCTTTCTGTAGTTAACATAAATAGAACCGGGCGACTGAAAAGCATCCTATAGAGATGAGTTAGACACATCAAAAAAGAATTCTCTTGTTTCATAATTCACTTTTCTTTGCAATCGATTTTTTTAAATATTCGGTTTCAATAATTTGTATATAAGTTTCCTAGAGACCTGACTCCTCCTGATTCGAAGTGGTGTCTCAATTATTGTCAACCGACTACATAAAGCATATACATTAACGTATACCCACCTGATCTACTACGAACAACGACTCGGGGGTGGCATTTTATGGCTGTAGATTTATCCACCTAGAACTAAACATTAATTTTTTTTTTTTTTTTTTTTTTTTTTTTTGCTTCAAACCCAAGCCTGTTTCTCTCTGCGATTGTTGCATACGTCAGGGTTTATTCACAAACCCTAGCCTACTTATAGTCCAATCCACGATGTCCAAATATAAATTTGTTTTGGGGGGATGAGGAAAATTTCACATTTTTAAAGCCTTATAAGATAACACATCAGAAAATATTTGATTCCATTTTCTAAGAGGCCAGTACGGCGGCCATATTGGATTGAAAAAAATGACGACCCTCCAATGCAATATCTTGACACCTAAATAACTGAGGATCATGATTCCAATGAACAATCATACAAATTGGACACGAAGGAATCCAATGGTGCTAATTAGAAATCAGTTCGGCCATTGAAGATGCAAAACGTCTGTCAGTCGCGTCATATCATGAACCAATGATACATAGCGACGAGCCCAAACCACAATCGAACAAAAGGACAAAGCAGATTTTTAGTCAACAAGGATGGACTCTCAGGAAACCATAAGCTGACTCACTTAGGATTGGTAGTTGCTTCCGCATTTCCCAGGCTGGTGATGGGGAGGAGGACTTCATAAAGATTCTGCGTTGGCCAGGTTACAATACACTGCTGTTCGACAATCGGCATATTAATCGGATTGGGGCGCTACGATCCTTCCCAGATGTGGAACATCTTACAGACAAGTCAGCTGAGGCGCCTGGTGTGGTTGGTGAAAAATGCCTTACTGTCATCTCATTTGACTTGCCCTTCATTAGAAGGTCGTGCAGTTGTTGGATGCCAGACCTGACTTGGAACATGATTGTCTCGATACCTGGTCAAGTGCACGCTGTCATAGCTTCTGTGAGAGCTCTCGGAGGCCCCAAAGAGAATTCAGGCATAGACGTTGCGTGGATAGAATCTGACATCTATATGGTGCAATAACCCTAAGACTGAACCCCTAGTGCACTCACTACAAGCGTTCTCTTCGTACCCATATCTACTCATATGTAGTTTTGTATGGACTGATACTCGTGGAATTCTTCAGGGTGAACCCAAAGCTCGAAAAAAATTTACTGGCAAGCAACAGAACATTTAGGGGCAGCTTGAGCTGAGAAGGACATATCGGCAAACGCTGAATCTGGCGAGCAAGCCAAGGATATTCTCCTATAATCCTTGAATAACGCGGAGTTGGAGAAAGGATTCGAGATGCGGAAAGCACAGGGAGCCCAAAACGTGTCCATCATAAACTATCTGCACTGAGCAGAGACAATCCTGTTCTTTGTGGTTGCACCTCACAGTCCTCATCTGACACTCAATCTGCAAGTTGCATAAAAGAAAAACTTTTATTTGCTTTTGATCGGATCAAACACAAGCGACTGGTCCCAGTATATTGCAGATAAGTATGACTTCAGAACCAATCATCCTAAGACCTGGAGGGTATTCGAAGCAGGTAATCTATCAGTCCCTGAACACGACATTCTATTTATATCTATAGGTGCATGCCACGCATGCAAACATTTCAATAAGCAGATGAAGGCTTTCACTGGGCTGACTGGAATCCCCGACAATACAAACGCAAGAGATTCTCAATGTCTGCAAGAGAGTTCAAGTGTCACTTCAGCATTGGAAAAGTTGGCGATAGAATAGAACATCTCAAACTAGGATCTTGTGAGATCAGAAGAGATCAAGGCAATTGGCAGAATAAAGGTTGCCATACTGAGGAATGATAACACATTTACCGCTGAAGGTAATAAGTTGTACAATAATGAGGTAAATAGTTTAAAATACATTCACTCTTTACCCGAACGTTATGCTCAAGAAACGAGCCAAAATGAGGACAATTGTCCTAAAAAAACTTTACATGATGATATCACTTCATCTAAAAAGATCAGACGTACTTTTTATTTCTATTTTGGGACCTACATGTATATCTACTGTTAACTAAGATATGAGAGAAAACGTAAATTCATAAAATCCGAAATGGTTCTTGTATTTTGATCTTTACCAGCTTGTAATTATTACCACAGTGAAAATCGTGGCCACTGAAATGTTGGTATGGCCTTGAAAATCAACACCTTAGTTAATATAGGCGTCAACATCACGAGAAAGATATATATATATATATATATATATATATATATATATATATATATATATATATATATATAAGTTATGCATATTAAATTCTGATATGGCCACTAATACATTGGTCATCTATATGTATTTATAATTAGCACTGTTGGATTCCATGCCTTCAAAATATAGATATGGCCACTGATATTTTGATGTTAGGTTATCAAGGAGTTGAGATATTGAAATGCCAGTATTGGAAGATCGCCATTTTTATTTTTGTGTGCCGACCAGTATGTCCCGCGAAGGTCAACTTGATATAATATTGCCAGTTGTCAAGTAATCGCTGTGCACAGACACAGATTTCTTCAGTTGTAATTCGATGACCAACATATCTTGGATGTTAGGTCGAACTGTAGAAACAAAATATTTGCTTGACTCTTTCAAATCGAACCCATTAAGGAGATTGATACCAGAATTTAAAAAAAAAAAGAAAGTTATCTTCTAGAGAACCCAAAACGTTATTTTTATTTTATGGTTAAAGAAAATCATCTTTTTATTAAACATCTATCCCTTGAAAGAGGAAGTAACCCATGGAATTAGCAGATCACTCAGTCTAAATGTTTCTGTGCGGGTTTCATGCAATAATGACGTCATTTTCTACGGTTGTAAAAACGGGAAAGATCTCATTTATTTCATTTTCTGTGACACGAATGTCGCAGTAAACCCCTAAAAGATATATATACGGAACATGTATCCCAGCAGTCATAGAAACCTAGTAGAGGCTTCAGTAGGGTCAAACGAATAGAAACTGACTATATATTAGATCTTAATTATCAAAACATTCTTTTTTTTAAGGTTGAGCTTCCTCTGCAAAAGGCTTGCCATCCTAGTGTAATTCTTCGCTTGATTTCTTCTTCTTTTGAGGGTCTCATGGAGATTCGTTGTCCTAAGTAGATGTAATGATCTACTTTCTCCAGTTCTGTGTCCTAAAGGAGAGCGTATAACCAATGCATCCTCCCAGTAGTCACTTATGGAGCTGAAACATGGAACCTGACCAAGAGACAGATCCGCAAATTGAGAACCATGCAACGTGCACATGAAAGAATTATGCTGGGCCTCACATTGGGAGACCACAAGACGGCGCAGTACATCTGAGAAAAAACAAAAGTCAGGGACATCATAGAATCCATTAAAAATCTCAAATTGCGATGGGCTGGCCATGTTGCAAGAATGGCGGACAACTGATGGACATCACGACTCACGACATGGATCTCCCGAGATCACATGCGTAACCGAGGCCGGCAGAATATTAGATGGAGAGACGAGCTAGACCAGTTCAGGAAGTATGGCTCCGTGACGCCCATGATAGAGAAGTGTGGCAAATCCTTGGGAAGGTCTATGTCCAACGACGGACCTTAAAAGACTCATGATGATGATGATGATGATCAAAACATTCTCTCATCCGAACGTTTACATATTCCGCTGTTTAGATCGGTTTAGCATCATCATCATCATCATCATCATCCATTTAGTGTCTATCGTTAGACATAGACCTTCCTCAAAATTAATCAGAATTCTCGATCGTGGGCGTCGCCGAGCCACTACTCTCTGAACTTGTCTAGTTCGTCACGATATTTTTTTTTTTTTTGCTGGCCACAATTTCTCATGATCTCTGGGAATTCATGTCGTGAGTCGTGATGTCCATCGGTTGTGTCACGTTCTTGCCCATTGCCACTTGATTTTTCTAGTGATTTTTCATATCTCTGACCAGTTTGTTTTCTGATATAGTGTGCTGTCTTGTGATCCCTCTATGTGATGACGAGCTTGATCTTCTATGCGCTTTGCGTAGTTATCAGCCTAAAGGCCAATGTTTTGGTTAGGTTCCATGTTTCAGCTCCATAGGTGACTATCGGCAGGATATGTGTGCAAAATGTTAAATGTCTGTTACCCCTGGAACTAACCGGGTGGCTAGATTTCCCATCTGCTCGGGTGGTTTGTGTCCCACCCAAGAACTTCTGATGTTAATCTTTTAATACTTGCCCTGCCCCCTTGGAAGTTTCGGCTGAACACTTCATCTATCCCCCAGCCTTGTCCCCCAAAATGCTTAGTAAATGTCCACGTTCTACTCATTGCTAATTGATTATTGAGATAGTCTGCATCTCACTATTTCTGCATCATTGTCCTCGGGAAAATCACGAATCCATTTCTTCTCCTGCCATCTTATATGTAAATAGGAGAGCAGACTAGACTCATCTGCCGTGGTTGGCCACCGTTCAGGAGAGTGACAATTCAAATTTCTTCATATTTCTTGCACATGCACTTTAAGCATTTTCCCGACTGAATGGGATCGTGTGTGCGAAGGTGATTTCTGAGAGACAAGAAATTCGGTAGTTTCAATGCAACGCCCTTGAATTCTCCATTGTCTCAGATCCTTGTGCGATGGAACCGGAGTCCTGAAGTTACAGTTACATTGAGATTATGGGTTTTAGCAACTATCTTCCCTGTATAATCAAATTCAAGAGAGCGATCCTTGGGTGTTTCTGTGGTCCACTTGAATTTGGCAATTCTTATGCATCGAGTGAGGAAGATCATACCTTTCAAGGATTTGACTTCAAAGCTATGTAAAAGACATTTTGGACCATTTTCGACAACTGAAAATCAGTGATGATGAGTTCATTACTCTCCAGTCCAATGCGTTAGACAGGAAATGATTTGATAACAAAAGTATAACATATTGAAATTCATGGTTCAAAGGAATTGAGGTTTCCGACATTAAAACAGGTATGTAATCTCATATCAAAACCCGTTAGGACTTGATATTTCTCGGAATGATAGAGTTGGTACCGGGTATAGGATTGACAATTAAGTCGATTGGTAGGGAATTACAATGTCTCTTCAATAAACCATGTAAATATTCACACTGAGTAATGTAAATTGAAACTATGAATAATTTTACAGTTTATTTGTACTGTGGTAATTTTAATGAGATAAAGAAAGTCAAAAGAATTACTGGCGTTCTTTTCAAGTTTTAAGTACCAAGTACCAACAGAGAAAACCTAACATTTCTTTCCAAAGAAAAAAAGTCCGATTTTCAGAGCTTTTCCGGTTTTAAAAATTTCGGATCAGAGATTGTATACCTCAAATCCTTCGAAAAAAGTTTCATCTTTCTAATTTTTGAACGGCTATTTAGAATGGCTAAAAGTGTCTAGATTCATGAAGTGTGGCTAAAATTGGTTATTTCATTTCCAGGTAACAGTAAAGGTTCCGAAAACTCATTCAAAGGCCCGAAAACATATAAATATACAACGTATTGATGAGATTAACATTCACAAATGAAGATACCATTCTTTATAATTGAATGCTAGACATGACCTTTCCATTCTGAAAGAAAATCACGGCGAAACAGATCGAAATATCAATTTTGTACAAAGTATCGATTATTAAGAAAATAGTAAAAATAAAACCTCTGTTCAAGATGTCGTTTTTCAAATCACGTTGTTGTTTATCATATACAACGGAGTAATTCACTTCCCATTTCTCAAATTTTGCCACTCTTAGCAATTCAAAATGGTCGGTCAATAAATATAAGAAAACGCTATATTCCAAGGATTACCAATGTAAAAAAAAATTATATTCAGGACAAAAAGTCTACTAGCTGAATGCCCAATACTAGGTTCGAACCTGGCAGGCCTGTTGAAAGAACGAGCACTTAAACCAGCTTCTTCCTTTCGTGTAATTCATTGCTTGTATTATACAAATTACTTTGTCTACAGCTTACTAAGCATTACCACCGCCCCAGGCCAGAGTTTATACAAACTGAGTTTAGTGTTTTTTACCTTTTAATTTTTCTTTCTTTTTCTGTCCTTTTCTTCTTCCCACCCCAGTCTCTCTCCCTCTCTCTCTTTTTCTCCTACTTTCTTTTCAAACGTCTTGCGGTGTAGATTCCCCGCCCATCATAATTCACGTCGGCAATCACAGCTGGAGAAGTTGTTAATGTTTGTTCAATGGAAGTCAACTGAGATGTTTTTACGCGTTACACCCAACTTTTCATTGTCAGCGTGTTTCTAAGGCAGAGATCAAACAAAAGAAAGGATAAGTCCCGTCTTTCTCTTCTTTTCTTTTTTTTTCTTCTTCTCTTTTCACCTTGAGTCTTAGTTCAAACCTACATGGTAACCCGACTAACGCCCGGGACGATAGTTATTTACTGAGCTTAGATTAATTTGGACATGAAGGCACTTGTACAGACGAGGTCGCCCAGTGAGAATCGAACTCACAAATGATACGCAAGACCCGTTTACGAACCATTAAACCATGACGAAGTACCTTGACCCTTTCCAGACTGCTGGGGTTTATATCATCCAGAAGTCTACTGGAACCATGGTCGTATGGGAACTCTTTATATATGGAGTGTGTGTGGGGGGTAATGGCTTGTTTAAGCCGAAATTTTCAACGGTTTGCACGAATTAGACTGATTTGCTCAGGACTGAACATGTTTTGTCCAATATTTAAGGGGGGCTGCCCCTTGCTCTACTGGCCCGTACGCCTATGACTTGAACTCTTTATATATGGAGTGTGTGTGTGTGTGTGTGGGGGGGCAATGGCTTGTTTAAGCCGAAATTTTCAACGGTTTGCACGAATTAGACTGATTTGCTCAGGACTGGACATGTTTTGTCCAATATTTAAGGGGGGGTGCCCCTTGCTCTACTGGCCCGTGCACCTATGACTGGAACCTTTTGATTCATGTATTAAGTATCTTGATAGATCAGTCTTGAAAGGGTAAACAGCTAGGACAATATAGCTTTCCCGGAAGTGATGAAAATGAAAAACGTTCTTCCCATTTTTTTTGCTTGTTTAATATTTACAAATGGTGACATTACCGTGTATCTAATTCCTGAAGAAGCGTTTTCATCACTGTTTTTCGGGAAACCTTTCTCAGAGAATTTTGTGTTGATAGGGACCTCATAGTTAACGTGCTGTCCTCACATGGAGTAATCACAAGACAGCAAAGTATATCAAGAAGAAATCGAGGGTCCGAGACATCACAGAATCTATTGGAAAACTTAAATGGCAATGGGCAGGTCATGTTGCCAGAATGTCAGACAACGGATGGACATCACGACTCACAACATGGATCCCCGGATATCACATGCGAAACTGAGGCCGACAGAATACAAAATTGAGAGATGAACTAGACAAATTCAGAAAATATTGACTCTGTGACGCCCATGATAGAGAAATGTGGCGGATCCTGGGGAAGGTCTATGTCCAACGACGGACGTTGGAAGACTGATGATGATAATGAGTTAACGTGCCAGCATGAAAGTTTATTACTCTGTTTCACCTGTACAAAGGTACCAGAATTCATACAAAGGCCCCCAAAAGTATATATATATGTTTATTTTACTTTGAGTATAATTAAACATCATATTCATCTGAGATTAAGCAATAATGAATTTAAACACACGTCTTTATCAGATTGCACACCTTGAACCCAGAAGGTCTAATGATGGAAACAGAGCACCTGACTAACCAAAACACGTTTTGTGATTATTTCTGATGAATATATTGTTTAATTATACTTTTAACGAAGAAAAAACATTTTAGAACCTTTTGCATCACCTTTGGTGTCTTTTTTTGCTGGCTAAACGAATCCAGAACGCCATAACTTTATGCACGTCCAAGCATAAGATAACCGTGATGAGTCAAGTCATGCGATCAAAAGTGCCTTCACGATCATGCACTGACGTGTGAAATGTTTGGCTTCACCCTACAAGGATCATCTAGAGACCCTCCTCCCGCTTAAGCTGATCCCCACCACGAGCCCTTCCAAGTAGCTCGAGAGACTGAAACGGCCAAGGCGACTGCCAAGCTCCACTTGTTATATCTTCCCAATGATAGTCTCTTATACTGCCCAAGTACCCCATCTCTGTCAGTATTTATTCATAGTTCGGGGTCTATTCTAAAGGGCTTTGGTACGAAGTCAATGGTGCCCAAACTTTTCGAGGCCATTCCCCACTTTTGTCAACAAGATTACTTGTTTTCCCCGCTTCCATCTAAGTAAGTTGTAACAAACAGTAAATCTAAACAATTACTTTATTTTGCAGATAACTAGACAGCTTTACACTAAGAATTAGTTTAGTTTTAGAGTCGTACACCTGCTGCTGCTGTATATTCCTTGCTCAGAGAAAGCAAGCGAAATTGATTCTGAACACATCAATTGATAGACTTATATTTTTTACCTAACAACCTTATCCCCCCCGTCAACCTAAATTCCCACCTTGTTGAGAACCACTGTAATCTGTGATCATGAGCTCACACAGCTTTGATTTTCTGCTCTGTCAATAGTTAGGCTATTCTTTACCACCATTGCGTGTAAAGTAATGAATGGATAACTATTCAAGATCAATGGACTTAGTCCGCCCAAAGTCTTGATCAGTCAACTGGCTGTCGTAACTCGGCTTTGAGTAGACGTGCTTACATCGACGCCGCACCCAACGACTGCTTCTTTCAATTCAGTGCGAACGCAGACCCCAGACCCATGTTTACGTAATGCCTTCCACTTGACTTGTCAGTCATCGAAGATTGATACGAAAACGATTTTATACCGATTTTTTTTCTATGGCAAAGAATATTTAACCCTTCTGTCAAACTCCAGTCCAAGTCTTGAGTTGACTCTGTTGTTCTACCGTAACAAGAACAATCCTCACTTAAAGGAGTAAAAAAAAAGATCATCATTCTCAACATTGGCAATTTTTGGTCGTGTCTCTGACCGGCTGAGCTAAATTGTCAAATATTATATATCCACCAAAATTTACGCTTGAAATACGCAAGTGCTCATTTCATTCTAATAAATAAAACGTGTATTCCCTTATGGTGATTACCGAGTGAGCAAAACTGACTAGTCTTACATATCAATGGACATTTGTCTCACAGATACGCAAGGGTTTGTTTCATTCAAAAAAATGAATACATTTATACTAAATAGATATTTTAGAATTTAGAAAAAAAATATTATACGTACAATAAAAAGTTTCAACCTTTTCCCTCTTATTAAACTCTTAGGTTGTCACACATAAAATCTCAGTTTTTCGGCTTTTGTTTACAGTGACTTCGACAAAGCTGAACATATAGTTTTATATAATCAACTATTCATACAACATTAGCTTCCTTTTAAATTTCCAACTTATGATTCATCGTATCAGTTTTAATGAGATGATCCCTCACTCTTTCAGATGTCCTCAAAGGAAATTGGACTATTGTTCTTATATAAGTTCAACTTGGTAAAAATGTTATTCAAGCCCTTAAGAACATCAATTTCGCTTTTTGAATAGAAACTTGCTCAGAAATAGTACGACGTCGGCTCAACAAATTGTTTTCCGGGGATATGAGCCTGAATATTGACTTTTGAGAGTGCCCTTAATCAATTGCTGCTGATGAGAATTTAAGAGGTGTTGTGGGACTGATACAAGGACAACTGTTCCAGCTCTTGCTAAAAATCCAATGATTTCCTAACCAATTGTAGGGTGTCACCAAGCACACATTTCTTTTCAGAAACGGTCAATTCATATGAGACAATCTAACTTTTCGTCTCTTTCCATTCCAACCGCGTTTGTCACACTTATGATATCAGTAGCAGCCATTAACCAAGCCTATTGTTGTACACTTATGACAACCGTCTACGAGGCGAGGGGCCATGGACTATTTCTTATTTTCATGGACTAATCTAAATTTAAAGGCATCGCAAATAATTTAAAAAAAAAAGCAATCTTGGATTCCGATAATACCTGGTCGGATGTAGAAGATTAACAGTCAACCTAGTTACTGGGGATCCGTCCCTCAGACACCACCTTCTCATTGCACTGAGAGGTGTAGGGGCAGGTACACACTTTGATAACTGCTGCTATGGTTGAGGAAACTTGGAAATTTCCTGAAGACCGACTTTAAAAAAGTGACCTGGAATGAGCTGTAACAGATGGGTATACGGATTCCTGATAAAAAAAATCACTGACAACATGACTAACCCAAGAATCTGCTTGTAGGGAAGGGCATCTGCTTGTTGCAGGGGGGGGGCATCTGTTCTTCCATGGATCAGTTGTTCTCACCTGGGGTGACGGGGTTGGAAGTTTGAACTTTATATAGTCAATGATAATAAAGGATAATTATGCAATACAGTTGTTTTACATAACCTCAAACTAATGTATCCATATAAAAAAAGATAATAATAAAATAATTCTGCGTAATAGGGTTGCCACTTAGGTATATTCCGAATATATTCTTCTGTCCCTGCTCACCAGAAAGTTGGCAGTGGACGCCCATAGTAAACTATTAGCTAGTTGAACCAATTGATATTGGAGACAACAATATGTCTCTGCTTACTACAGCAAAAAGAGAAGAATTTCTCGAAATATATGAGGAAAAGGTCAATCTTGCATCAACCAGTGTGAAAAACTCATCATTTTTTGCGACTTATTATTTTTTTTGTATAGCTCAGCCAAATATATATTGTCATCCCTGCAGTTCAACTGACTCAGGAAAGTATCTTTGAAAGATATACAAAATGATATTTAATTTCATGCCACACCTTGAGAGTCGCGAGACACAGTTTTGAGAGCTCTGCTCCAAGCTGTGTGATTAGGGTGGAGGTATCGCTTCGTTTGGACTTGCATCTTGTCTAGAGGGTGGTCATG
The DNA here is from genome assembly GCA_963457665.1 of Thysanoteuthis rhombus. Lineage (NCBI taxonomy): Eukaryota > Metazoa > Mollusca > Cephalopoda > Oegopsida > Thysanoteuthidae > Thysanoteuthis > Thysanoteuthis major. Next base: position 29,156,205 of record OY735232.1, read on the forward strand.
GAAAAAAAAAACCTGATAGAAATAAAGTCCTGGTGCGCTATTTATTTACTGTCCCACCACAGCAAAATGTGACACAAGGTCGAGCTTAACGTGGGGAAAATAAGAGACACCCTTCCGAAAATGGCTCCAGCCGACGCGGCTTCGGTTTTGCAATGCAACCAAAGCAACCTCCGCCACGAAAGCGTCCACCAGGGGACCTGCTCCTTTAAGTGCAATGGAGCAGTGCTGTTCCGGGGAAACCAACACCCTGCAGCTGGGCCGAGCAATAATAGGAGAGCCCAAGGATGAGTCCAAAGGCTCCCCGATGCGCTTAGCAGTGCGTAGCCTCAGTAAAACCTCATTGGCTGACGCACTGCACCGGCGCACTTGGTCTTGACATCATCCACAACACCCAATCTCCGACCCATTGAACGGGCAAGTGTCAGTAACTGCGCCTCGGGCCCTGCCGGAGAACAGATACTACACTTTGATCCTGCCAAAAAGGCCAGGAAAAAAGGGGGTGCGTGTCCTGGTCTCGACCAGACTTGAAACTTGTAGCGTTTACTAAGCTACCGAACGCAAAAGGAACCGGGACTTCGTCGCCGGTCGTTTATACTCCGATGGGAGTTGTCCCTTAAGTGACAGACCTTTGACCCCACCACGCTCTACTCAGTAACCAAGTAACGTTTGCTTTCACTCCTGAGCGACCCACCTTTTTCAAAATTATTTACAATTTTTAAAGATAGTAAAATCATTTGCAGTAGGTTTACATAATACATATAATAACCATATTCTGTGAATAGAGCTTGCCTTCATTCTTGATCACTAAAAGTCACTTTCTTCCCAATTTTCAATGTATTATACAGTAAGGTTATTTATGTTGCTAATCTATAGTAAAATAATCTAAAATGTATTTGCATTATATATTTAATAGAGCCATATTATGTCAGAAGCGCGTGCATTTATTCCTGACCGCAGAAAAATTCTGTTATTTTCAATGCTTTTCTATAGTAAAATAATTCATGATGCTTTTTCTATAGTAAAATAATTTACAATGCATTTGAATTATACTTATCCGAGCACTATACTGATAGTAGCGCTAGTATCAATTGCTGACCAGTGACAAGCCCTTCTCTCAATTCAATGCACAACTTGAAAACTGAAAAATCATCAATATTATTCCCACTGCCAGAAATATTTCGTTTTCTTAGACAAAAAAATAACTAAAGGTAAGAAAAAGATTGGTGAAGTAGTGGGAAAGTCAGTGGGATGCAATACAAAAAGTCGAAACTTGGCCTAAGTATATTGGGTTGAAATTCAGTCGACGCTGAAATACAAAAAACTGAAACCTTACTTACGTATATCGGGTTGAAAAACAGTCGATGCTAAAATACAAAAACTGAAACTTTGCTTACGTATGTCGGGTTGAAATACAGTCGACGCTAAAATATAAAAACTGAAACCTCACTTACGTATATCGGGTTGAAATACAGTCGACGCTAAAATACAAAAAACTGAAACCTTGCTTATATATATTGAGCTGGAAAGCAATCGACGCTAAAATACAAAAAACTGAAACCTTTCTTACGTATATCGGATTGAAATACAGTCGATGCTAAAATACAAAAACCGAAACCTTGCTTACGTATATCGAGTTGAAATACAGTCAATGCTAAAATACAAAAACTGAAACCTTGCTTACGTATATCGAGTTGAAATACAGTCGATGCTAAAATACAAAAACTGAAACCTTGTTTACGTATATCGAGTTTAAATACAGTCGATGCTAAAATACAAAAACTGAAACCTTGCTTACGTATATCGGGTTGAGATACAGTCGACGCTGAAATACAAAAACTGAGACCTTGTTTGCGTATATCGGGTTGAAATATAGTCGAAGCTAAAATACAACCGTAATCACTGCTTCATTCTTCCTTCTCTGGAGCCATATATATAACAAGAAAGCACCCCAAGAGCGCATACCTTTGCAAGCGCCATTGTCAGGGAAAGTCATTGTACATGAATCCACTCAAAACTTTAATCAATTCTTTTGTTGCCTCTCGATCACCTTTCCACAAAACTTTTTGGGAATTTATTGAAAACTTTTCCAGATACCGTGTGGTTAGACATGAACTTTTACCGAAATTATGTGGTGTGAGAATACAACTATAACGTAGGGGAGGTAATTGTACATAGATCCACCCCAAAATTTCGTAGCGTATTGCCCACACTATCACCAAACTTCATTTAAATCGTCGTTGTTGATCTTTTAATTGCAATCAACCTTCAACCCTTCTGTCCGACTCCAGTCTAAACCTGGAGTTGACTTTGTTTTTATACCGTAAAAAGAACAACAAGAACAATCCGCACCAAATTTAAGAAAATTACACCCCATCGCTGTGTTCTGAAATCATGACCAACTGATTGGTAGTAGATTCTCTTACCGTCTGGGCTAAATTGACAGGTCTTATATATCCAGCAAAATTTAAGCTAGAACTATGCTATTCTTTTCTAACAAATGAATACATTTGTGAAATGAACATTGGGGGAGATTTGAAGATATAGCATGGGCAGACATGTATAAGGAATGTATATAAATGTATAAAAAAAATTAAAAGTATCTAAAAAAAAATGTCCTGAATCCGACCCTAATCTTAAACGATTCCTCTTTAGTTCATTGCCCACCCTTCGACAAAATGGAACAATTGTAGCCACCCAAAGGAGGCAAAGGGTTCTATCCCTTTTTAAATGTGCGTGTACTAGTGTGTTCAACCGCTTCTGGCCGTACAGTTTTGTTTACAAACTTGAAAATTGACATCAGTACTCCCCCACGTCCCCTCTAAAAATGATTTTTCAAGTTTTGGAAAGAGGGCTTTTAGGGCCTCTTTGGGGCCTCATTCTGACGGGTTTATTGACAGCATCGAGATTTTTTTTACTCTATTTTAGAAGTCTTCCAGTGGAAAAGGCCAGTGATGTCATAAATGGAATTTATTCTGACCATATTAATTCTTCACTGGAAATTTTTTTTCACATGACTTCAGATTTTGATGCTATGGTTGTTCAGATATGGACTGTGATGGTGAGTTTCATGGCAATTCATTGAGTGCTATTGGAGATATCGTGTGAACAGACAGACAGTCGGACGGAAAGACAGTCGGACACGACCATATATATATATATATATATATATATATATATATATATATATGACCAACTTCGTTGGCAGCAGTGAATCATTTTAATGAATCAGAGTTTTGTGGTATTTTGTGTAATAAATCTCATTTGCGGTATCCTCGGTTACTTAAGTAGCTGATGAGTGTCTATACCTATAAATGTTTTCTGTATTTGCAGAGTTAATATATCTGTAATCGTTAGAGTCAATGAATGTTTCCACGTATTTGTTGAATCAATTCTACCTGTGATCTGAAAGCTTACATAAACAATCAATTTTTATCGGAGGTGCAGGGAAGGCACAGCTAAACAAACGTTGTTCAAGACATCGAGAATATTTTCTTTTTAAACTGTAACCTGAAAATGTGGATTGTAAACGGCCATAGTTAACCGTATTTTTATCATCATCATCATCATCTGTATTTTATTCATATAAAAGTCATATATGTTGATCAATATGTTAATTTGTATAATTATCTGTCATATCAGAGTCCTATTATGACCTAGAATTCTTGATAGAATGATCCAGATTGGTCCATGTGAAATTGATTAACAGAACCAATAAAACTGTAAAAGCGTTATAAAATGTCATTGTCTGTGGTCATAAGAACAATGAATACGCCACAGAAACGCTGATCGTTTGAAACAAAGAGAGAGAAAAAGAAAGAGTCTGTGAGTGACTGATCTATGTGTTTAATATTTAATGTTTATTCAGTTTTATATATTTAAGACTTTATGCTTGATCATCCTTTAAAACAACTTGAGTTGAGTTGTAGCCCAGAAAAACATCCACCGGGGACTCCCCAGCAGTGGATTGAAAGCAGAGAGGGATTTATACTGGCCGCCCAAGACCGAAGCTTTCACGAAAAATGGTGTCGACTCAGAATGCCGCTCCTGTGACTAGCACGTAGAAACATTAGACCATCTCGTGTTTTGCTGCTCTGTTCAACCATCTACAGAAAACAATTTCAGGCATGATAGAGTGGCCCAATATCTACATTGGGAGATCTGTAAGCGTTACGGAAAACCAACAATAACTGGTTTGAACATCAACCGGACCCAGTAACTGAAAAGCGGAATGCCTCGAGACTATGGGACTTAGCAATGAATACCGACATAGTTGACAAGAGACACCATAAAGAAACTCACCTGGTAATTGACATGAGGGTACCTTCAGATCGAAATGTAGCTGGAAAGGAGCATGTGAAACTGGACATGCACAAAGACCTTGACATCGAGTTACAGAAGATGTGGCACTTGAAAAACCTAACTGTCCCATGGAGCATTAGGGATGATCAAGAAAGACACTGAAAAACATCTCGCTAAAATCCTTGGCGACCTTTCTCTCTGAAATCCAGAAGATGTCTACCCCGAATATTGAGGAGAGCAATATCATCTGTTGTATACTAATGCAAAAGGAAAAAAAAACGAACAAACTGCAACACACAAAAAGACTGAAGATAAAAAAGCACATCCCTTCAACCTTCGTTTGACTCGGCAATACGTTGTAAAGAAAGAACAGAGGAACATCTGCAAGCATCATAACTTCCCGTATAAAAAACTTGTACGAACACCGGTACAAGTTACAGAAGCTAAATATATGACCATATTATGGGACATTACTAAACATAATGATAGAACCATAAACGCGATCAGGCCACATATTATAGCCAGATATTATAGCGAAAGATCTTTTAAATCTATTTTTCATTAGATTTCCCGAAAACTGCTGTTCCAAAAAACTTGAACTCAACACTGCACTGCCTTGTCTGCTGACTAATACATATGGTGAATATCAACGGTCAGTTGTCGAGTAATTACAGTGTGGGAGAGAGAGAGAGAGAGAGAGGGAGAGTTCTTCTATTGTAGTTAGATAAAAAACGAATATTGCGAGTATACCTTGGAAAAGGCAAGCAAGAGATCTCGAGGGGATGATCTCGGACCTGTCGCAAAATCCACCCCCACTGACAAAAAACAAATGAAGTTTTAACGAGGAAAACAAGCGAGTAGTCTTTCTTAGAGTCAATTGATTCTCATATTTGTAAAATATTGCAGTACGGAAATATTCTAAATATATCGTTTTCAATACAAATCACAAAGAGCTTTTTCGTCCATTCCATTTTTAAATCATAGAAATAATGACGTCATGTCTTTAATAACATCACATCATTTAATTCCTTCCTCTTTCTATTGTGTAATGCAAGTGGGACTGACCGACCGACCGACCGACTGGAAAGTATCAAATAGAGATGCGCGGACTTACACTTGGGAAATGTGAAATTCAACAAATTATTGAAATTTAAGACAACTTCAAGTATCTATTCGTAGATTACTGAACGTATTTGTGAAAACGTTACCTTGCGAAATAACAGAGGAAATATTTCTATTGCGTAGACGAGCTCATTGGTTTAACTGTGAGTGTTTAAAGCAAGGTGTAAAAGTCTTTTCCAGATGAGGGGCGACACCTCGCCGAAGTACTAATTATCATGGTAGTAGTACAATCATTTAACCTGACACCACTAACCTTTTCCAACTAGTCGTTTCTTGCTTTGGGGGCCCGCCCTACTAAACCTGAGATCGTCGAGATGACTGATATGGGTGTGTCGGAATCCACCGTGTACCTCTCGTCCGTTACGGCCCAGTCTCGCTAGCACCTTTCCCTTTGGCGAAGAATCGTTTTTGTTATTTACACTGTATAGAATCCCCACCCATCCTTACTCTCTCCCGCAGTTTCTGGTGTTACACACACACACACACACACACAAACAGACACACACACACACACACACACACACACAAACAGACAGACAGACAGACACACACACACACACACACACACACACACACATATATATATATATATATATATATATATATATATATATATATATAAAACTCCATGATGGAAAAAAAACACTTATTTTTCACAAAAAATATTTTTTTCAACATAATCACCTTCCTTGTCAATGCACTTAATATCAATTACATCAATCGAACATCATCAGTGAGAATTCCACATCAAAATTCGACAAATAACTACGTGTCAGGCCGCAGACATTGATCAACCCTTATTAATATATAACCTTATTAATATATATATATATATATATATATATATATATGTGTGTGTGTGTGTGTGTGTGTGTGTGTGTGTGTGTGTGTGTGTGTGCATATTCTATTCAATTCTATATATACATTTATATTTATGTTTTTGTTTGAGTGTGTGTCCGGCAGCTCCAAGTTGAGTAAAGGAGTCTCGTTGTATGTCAATATTTCGCAAGTTGGACTCACTGAACCTTTTTACTGGGTTGTGAGATTGATTCTCACCGAGCACCCCATACTTGTGCCAAACTTAATTAACCTTCGTAAAAAATGAATGAATGAATGAATGAATGAATGAAAGGAGTGGAACCGATGATGATGATATGATCATTATCATCATCATCGTAGTGGTATTGACTGGATACGGGGTGGTGTGTGCATGTTGGGTGGAGTACAGATAATGGATAGGTAGGGGTGTCAACCCTTCATTTCTTCCCCACCCGTGTCTAATTGTAAGAGCGATGTTATTTTTTTTTCTCTTGCTGTATAGCTCAACCAACGACCACACCCAAAAACCAGGACACTTCTCCGCCTCTAACTGATGTTAATTCTATTTTCTACTTTCTTTCTTTTTTTTTTTTCTCTCTTCGTCTTCAAGATTTTGTTTCTTTCTCTTGTGTTGTGTACCTTCCAGATCGCCCAGTCAACCTTACGTAGTCTCTCCTTCTCTCCCTCTGTCGCTCTCTCTCTGTCTCTCTCGTTCATGTCCCTCCCTGGAGGGAAATAAGTTGGCCAACCCAGCACAAATCTTACCTTACAATTATTTCAAGTTACAGTTAGAGATCACCAACCGCGAACACGCACGCGTACTCTCCTTTCTCTCACTTTACTGTGAATTCGCGACACAACCTCACGGACTACTAATTGAGACTATTACACATTCGAAAAAAAAAAGTGTCTTTCTTCTATTCACTGATTGACTTGTTTATTGCAGTTATATACCTACCGTATATACTGATAAATATGACAGTCATTTGATCTAAAATTTGAAAAAAAAAAAAAATGCAAGTATTACACACTGTCCAACGTGCTGGTATTATGACTTGGGGACCGTCTACCGAAGCTCGATATGGACGTTTATGGGGCTCGAATGAGTTTCAGGGAGCAACAGTCTTCCAAATTACCCATTTTTCTTATAGTCCGGCATTTGTATGTGAGTGTCTATCTATCTATCTATCTATCTATCTATCTATCTATCTATCTATAACAAAACAATCGTGATACATCAGACAAGGTTTAATAACCACATGAAATCACATGAAAATTTGCATGTAAAAACAGATACATATATTTGTCTTCGTTTTTCGCCGCTGTCGAAGTTCATTTGTTTGTCTTTATGTGTTGTGTACTTGTCGTGCTCATTTTTCGAGTTATTTATTGTTTTCGTTATTAAGTATTGTCGGACCGTGTTGAACTAGCAAATTCCAGTTATTCATTATTCATTGAGAGAAGAAGATTTTTCTAATATTTTTTTTTTCCCGTGTACTTTACAAATTCTGTGATTGTTTTTCTTACGTCTTACATTTATCGTATACGCTGGATTACTTCAAGACAAATGATCCACAAGGGAATTTAGAGGATTATTGTTCACTACAACTTCTCAAAGACCCGTAACCGTCCATATGGAGCAACGTTAAATGGACCCCTCACCTCATCATAATACCAGTGCATTTGACCCGATGTTATATTTGTGTAGTTTTGTAAAATGTAAATGTCTGTCCAATATACCGGTATGGACACACACACACACACACACACATGCACACACACTCACACACACACACACACACACACACACATATATATATATATATATATACATATATATATATATATGAAACATTGAAAACACTCACACACACGCAACAATAATAACAACAACAATAACAAATACTAAAATAAACAAGCTTTGATATCTCAACGTTGCAGTGTCACCGAAATAACTCACAACAAAGAGAGAGAACAAACAAACAACAAACAAACAAACAAACACCATATGGAATGGTTGACGCTCGTAGTCTTTTACAAGCACACGACGTTGTTCGGATAAATCTTTCTTATATACAGTCAGTTGTAAAATCATGAAAATGACATATGAAAACTAAAAACTCACAGAATTGGATCCTTACTGAATATACACCAAGGCTCCCTACTGTCAAAGGCTTTCGAATACTAACCACCGAGAATACCTAGCCGACGCTTTGGCTTCCTTCATGGCTAACAGGAGTTTTGTTTTCAAATCTACGTGGATTTTAGACCCACATTTGTGATTCTCAATTGATGCTTTGTGGTTACATTTCTTTTACGCTTGTAATTGGTGGGTATTTTACAAGCATAGGGTTCTCTCCACGCTGCATTCTTTCATTCATTCATCCATTCATTTAACGGTAAGGGTTGAAAGACTGAACTCCAACCCCCAGGGCCTCCAAGAGGATTTGTATAAAGCGGTGCCAAGCTGTTTATGCCCTCCCCCTACACAGACATCCTTTCCATATCTCAAAACCCTTTTAGCTCGCCAGTAAACGATTGAGTCAACCTATCTAATTAATGAATACATCATATTGACTTGAAAGCCTAACCCTGCCCGCTTCTCTTAACTTTTTCGAGACCCTTTGGATCCATGAAGGAGGCGCCAGCTGTACCCCACCTCTCAAAGGTCCTGAGAACCCTACAACGCAGCTAATTTGAGACTGGATTATTACAATACTTGGATTTTACCACGTATAGAGTTGCCGGTTGGTGTAACGGCTCCCGGCACAGAAAACGGAATCAGCAAATCGAGTTAAATTTCACTTGGGGCTGTTTACGTTTACTTCGCACTGATGCCCATGGGAAAGGCATGGATTCACTCTCCTTCCTAGATATGGATGAATAGTTGAGCAGTTTGAGCCTTCGAGCCCTGTAAGTCAGTTCATCTTGAAACATGGGACTAGTAACTGTAACCGTAAAAACCAATTCGCTCTTGAAACCGTTATGCGACCCTATGCTCCATAAGGAGTCTTCAAGAAGGAACAACAAACAATGGTCCAGATCACATGGAGTGGAAGTGTTTGCATCCAGGGAAACAGTCTCATTTCATCTGGATTACATTGTTAATCAGCCTCAGGAGCCCGGCGAATTGGGATCTATGTTTAGTATTTCGCACGTTTTGAGAATACAAAACCGTCCATTTTTCTTTTATTCAGTTTCGATGCTGCGTTTTTTCTCTTCATGTATGAGCTAACGAACATCACTAACCCAGCATCATGAACTATATTGAGGTGTTATCATTTCATGCAACGCGCCTGGTTTAAAATTTTCAGTAAGTAGACTGACCGTTTGATGGAGGGGCATCTTTTTGTATAGCTTACTAATGAGTCAGAACAGATAGTACCTGTCAAAAGGATTCACAAAAAACAAAAATGTTTTTTCTACGAGCATTTATTAAGCTTAGCTTAGTCTGGGCACAAGGCCACGAGCATGGGATACCCAGTGAGGAGCGAACTCACTAACGATCTAGAATACCAACGTGTTAGCCACTAGATCAAGAAAACACGAAGTGAATAAGTATCAAGTGTCCTTACGCTGACCACGGCACATTTCGCAAGCGCCTCGTCTCAGAGTTCTGCGTGCTTTTTATGAAAAGTGAAAATAGATTCAAAGGCGATTATCACCCGCCCCTCGCTTTACCATCCACTACTTTACTCATAGCTGGGAGGGGGGCGGTTTCATGCCTTTTCTAAGGGCATTAGTACCAGTCTTAGTCAGAGTTTGAACTCAGGTAAATAAGATAATAAAAGACGGTTTTGAAGTAAAAAAAAAAGTACCGGTGGAGCTCTAACTTCGCTTGCTCCAACTTAGAGCAATTACTCGTCCAAAGTCAGAGCGGACTTAATAAGAGATTCACTTCTAACTGTTCCCAGATTGGAAATGCTCCTAGATTGTCCATTTTCTCGAAACGCACCTTGAGCAAAACAGGAACTTGACCAATATTCAAATCCTCCAGCAGGTAATTCTTGCTTATTTTCGGCGCTGTCAACTGATCACCCATCGCCACTTCCCTGTAAAGTGAAAGGTTATTGGAAAGTATTACATCTGACGTGATAAGAACATAATTAATCACTGGGAATCAAGGTTTTCAAAAAGTTTGCTTTACGCGTCCATTTCGTTTCTATGATAGAAACCAAAAATAGCGCCCAGCGTTTGATTTGCAGCGAGCCTTGTATGGTGTCTTCGCCATAGTTGTTACTGTCACAACGTTTAGGTCGTTGTACTGTCCGGCCTTCTTGAGGTGCCTGTCGTATTCGGTAACTTTCTTGGAAGAATTACGAAGAATACGAAACTGATTCGAGACATCCTACCTGGTATGGGCAGCGGAATGAGAACAATCTACTCCCGATGATTTAACAGAGGATCGTTCCAGAATTCCAACAACTTTACCGATTACATCAGACACCCAAAGAAGGCTGGAGAGTACGGAGGTCAAAATGTTACTATAACAACCAAGATGAAGACACCAGTTCAAATAAATTAGTATATAATTGTGTATGATATATTTTGATTAACCAAAACCGGTACAGTCTCTATCTCGAAGCTTTCCAACCATTTTGCATTAGCGGCACACTTTTTAAAAATACTTTTTTCGCGACACATCACTCGAGTTCTGTTTGCCAGGCGATATATATATATATATATATATATATATATATATATAGTATATGTGGTACAACTCAGGCTAGCAGTATGATGAGGCCCGAAGAGGGCAGAAACATGAGCTAGCTTGTGTAGCGAATCTACATTCTACTATATATATATATATATATATATATATATATATATATATATATATATATATATATATATATAACACCAATCTTTCTTACATAGCCAGCTGAACCAACTTGAAAACTGAAGAAACCTAATTTGACAGTCTTAGTTGACCGTTTTTAATTGTACCTAATTTCGCAGCACACCCAGATATTATCGGCGACGTACCAAAGTGTTGCGACACACAGTTTGGGAAGCTCTCCTCCATATTCTAAAATTTCAAAGCTTTTCACCTTACGAAACCTTTTCATCACAGGATTCTATTAACACCAACTCTTATGGCTTTATGATCCATATTGTTTGGAGGTACAGGGTGGCGTAACGGTTATCAGATGTGAATCGGCTAATCGAGAGTGAATTCTGACTGAGGCTTTTTACGTGGATCTTGCAGTTCTATGCTCTTGGGAAAGGTATGAATCCAATCATCTTTCAGCTAGATATTCCTCGCTGTTTGGAAATTTGCCTTACATTATTACGTAAGCAAAATAGGGATCAACCTGTACTAGATTTCCTGAATAAATCGTCTTGTTACTTATATGCCACAATAATTGATAGAGAATAATGTGATTTGGTGAGAATTTAGCAGACCACTCTCCCATAACTACTTTACTACACAGGTGGTAGCAACAAAAAAGCTATACCCCCCTTTCAGTCTTGGCAGGGATATACCACAGTTTGTACAGTTAACCCAGAGAATTCTTTTCTTTTACCTTGTGAGTTATGGTTAACGAGCCATACATTTGTTGCACGGTAGAATATACCCCTTGGCCTCATGTTGACTGCTTTACCTGAACAGAAATTTCTGAAAGGGCTCCTCCACAGATTTTTGACCTCAAGGCGACACGTGTCAATAAAATCGCCCGGAACGTGTAACATGATAATTTTACCGTAATACTATGCGTGTCCTCTGTAAGGAGAGAGATTGTGGAAAATTCTGATGTCAAAAAAAATGATTTATGTCTACAGTATAAACCCAGAGATATCTCGCGTTAACAGGGATGTTTGAATTTACCCGGAAGATCTTGCATTGTTAAACCAACGAGCTATCCCGGATTTTACAACTAAACCTGGATTTATCAATGGACGTATTCCTGACGACTCAAAATAGGGATGAATGATTGGAAGATATTCGAATTGGATTACAATTATTTTTCACCACTTTTTGTCGTACTGGCGTTTGTGCATCAATAAATGACATTCACTGGAATTTTGTCGGCCAGCAACAACGGTAAGACGCCATTTTGTTCCTTTAAATTGTTGATTATGGCGTATCTGAACGCTCAAGGGTGTCACTAGGTACGAGTTAAGCAGAGTGGTCTCAAAAAAGAAGTTGGTTCCTCTAACAGAGCAATCAGTTTCTCTTTATTTTCGCATCTCATACTCCAATGACGGTGGACCCGAATTATTTAATCTTACCCCAACTCTTAACCCTAACCTGGTAATGTCGGTGATACTTTGACTATACAGTGCTGCACTTCTGAACATGTTTTGCTTCGAATTGTTTTAAGATGAATTAATAACAAATGCTTACAATTCGGGGTCACGGTAATTGGAACGTGAGATGCGAAAATAAAGCAATGCTACTAGCTTTGTAGGAAGGACCGCACATCTTTTGGGGGCCAACTTTTCTCTATTTGTATCTATTACTAAATCATCATATTGTTTTTGTTATCAGCTACCATAAAAATGTTATGACTGTTTCTTTTTTTCAGGTAAATAAGATAATAAAAAACAGTTTTGAAGTAAAAAAAAGTACCGGTGGAGCTCTAACTTCGCCTGCTCCTACTTCGCCTGCTCCAACTAAGTGCAATTCCTCGTCCAAAGTAAGAGCGGACCTAATAAGAGATTCACTTTTAGCTGTTCCCAGATTGGACAATGCTCCTAGATAGTCCATTTTCTCGAAATGCACCTTGAGCAGAACAGGAACTTAACCAATATTCAAATCCTCCAATAGGTAATTCTTGCTTAGTTGGGGCCGAGAAAACCTTACAAAATGGATTACTGGGCAATATAGCCACTTCCGTTAATATTCGACATCGTTGTTTTGATCGTTATATGATTAAAGTAAAATAGATTAAATTGTTCCTTCTTTGACTTCAAATACATTTTTTCTCGGTACATAACAACTTTTGAGGGGTATATGTATTTTTCCTATGCTCTTATTTTCCTTACGTAATGATATGATAAAATAAAATCTTTCTTTAAGATAAATTACATAGTTAAAATAGATTACATTATTTCTTAATTTGACTGAAAAAATGTTTTTTTCCGTTGTGGAACGACTGTTTATTTGATTGTTTCACCTTACTTCTTAAGTATATTTTTCTGTTATAAAAATCCTCCTAGCTGTAGTTGCCAGGAATACTAAATAACAGGTCAACGTAACCACATCGTAAAAATTGAACGGAAGTTGCGATTTTTTTTATAACAAAAGATTTTCAGCCTCAGATAAGCAAGTATTACCCTTCTAAAAGATTTGGCAAAATGTATTCGGAAGTAAGAGCAGAAAATATCATAAGATCATCACATTACAGAGAGACGTCTGTTAAGGTGAAAACTTATAGTTTATGTGTTGAATGTCAATTGTTAATGGTATGTTACTTCCTGTAACAAAATAATGAAAGGCATAGATAACATCCCAGCAAAAAGCTTTTTACAAGGAACAAAAGAAACAATAAAATTTATAAAGAACATTGCAAAAAACACCGTTCAATAAACATCCGGAAGTCACTAATACAGCGAGACCCAACTATACTAAGGAAAACAGGAAACAACTTCAAGAATAAATTCGACTTGTACACCACACATGAAAAAAACAAAAACTTTTTAAGTAAATAACTTTCACAGAAGCGATATACATGCACAAATATATACATCGTTTTGACTCACAAATCTTTTGTGAGGTTCCATGTAATCTTATACGTCACTTCCGACCTTTGTTAATTTAAGCAAACAAGCGGCTGTTTTTACAAAATAATTGTGGAAGAATTCGTCTGATTTGTTCCTTGTTTTACTTTTTAATGACGCTTCTTTGGTTTGATACACATGAACGTGATAAAAATGGCTGTGATTGCCTTGCCTAATCGAGAAATGACTTATTTTCTATAACAATGATTTTTTTCATCTACCAATGTCATAAAACAGTTTCTGGTAGAGTAAAAGTAAGATATAACCAGATAGTGTTTAATTTAATTTGTTTTTTAAAAAGTGATATGTATATCTTTAGAGTATTTTTACGACCTCAGAAAATGTTAAACGTACCTACACACCCTTCATCAGGAAATAAACAAAGTCATTCTTTCTCTTACTTCCGGTTCCTTTCTGTGAACGATACCATAAGTACCCGCTGCCAAAACAAATATCTTTTACTGTCGCCTCCTTTCTATGAACGATACTAAGTCCCAACTCGCTCACGATTAAGAAGTATTTCATCAGCATTCAGTATATTCAAGAGGAAAACGGAGACAAAAATGAGTCCATTTTTAGCATGGATTTACTTAGTAAATCGACATCCCATTAAAACATATTTTGGGGTTGAGTTTCAAAAACTAATTTGCTAAAATCCCGCATAGCGTTCTTTTCAGTGAAGTGTGAATCAATATAGAGCCAGTGAACTTTTTTCTACCCCAACACGTGACGACTCAGCCTAACATATCATCATCACTATTTTTTTGGGGGGGGGGGGGTATGCGAACGTTCAAAATTTTTCACCATGTAAATTAACGGCAGTTGCTTCTTTGCCTTACGCCATTTCACTTTACGAAAGGTTCTTTTCATTCGTATAGGATCAACTTCCGGGTTGCAGGGGAAGCCTGTATCGCTTGGGATTCAATTAGATTGCCTCTGAAGGGTTGCCAAATGTCCTTTTCCGCACTAAAATCTTTGTTCAGTATCAAATATGCCAAATCATGGCATTGAAAAATACCAAACTGCAACCCGGGTTTGCTTAGTGGGGAACATTGTTCATTTTCACGGTCAAAGTCCTGAATCTCACACTAATAACTTTTGACAGTTCAGTGAAAAGGAAGCGGGAATTTCGATTCTGGCTGTTGTTATGGTCAGTTCCAATCAAGAACCTAGATAAATCCTACCATAAACCCTGCTGCGCTGTGTCAAAGAGCGATTTAAACACAAGATCAACAAGTTGTTAAAACAAAGAAGAAAGCTTAAGACAAGTGATCTCGAACTTGTCCTGTTCGTCCTGTACGACAGGTTCAGTGTACCCGTTGCGAAGAATATAGTGCAGAATGTATGGATACCTCTGAACAGATAATCATCATCAGACTTTTATCGTCCGTCGTTGGACATAGACCCCCCACCCCTTTCGCTAGACCCTTCGATCATGGGCGTCACGGATCCAATTCTTTCCGAACTCATCTAGATCGTCACGCCAAGTAATAGATCATCATCATCATCATCATCATCATTTCATCGTCCATCGTTGGACATAGACTTTTTCCAGGATTCACTACACCTCTCTATCGTAGGCATCGCGAGCCAATACTTTCTGAACTTGTCCATTTCGTCTCACCACTTCATATTCTGCCAGCCTCAGTTCCGTATTTGATCTCTGGGGATCCATTTTGTGAGTCACGATGTCAATCGGTTGTCATCCATTCTTGCAACGTGGCCAACCCGTTGCCATTTGAGTTTCCTAATGGTTTCTATGATGTCTCGGACTTGTTTTTCCCCCGGTGTACTGTGGTGTCTTCTGATCACTCCATGTGAGTT
This sequence comes from Thysanoteuthis rhombus, assembly GCA_963457665.1. NCBI lineage: Eukaryota > Metazoa > Mollusca > Cephalopoda > Oegopsida > Thysanoteuthidae > Thysanoteuthis > Thysanoteuthis major. Next base: position 29,171,994 of record OY735232.1, read on the forward strand.
TGAGCACGTTGCACGGTTCTTAGTTTAAGTGTCAGTCTCTTGATTAGGTTCCATGTTTTCAGCTTCATTGGTGACTATTAGGAGGATGAACAACTGTAGCCATAAAAAATGGCAAAGGTTTCTATACATTTTTTTCTTTATGTGCATATGTTCATGTGTTTGTGTGTTCGTTCGTTTGTTTGTTCCAGTGCTCCTGGCACTACCGCTTTTTCTGCAGGCTCGGAATTTGGCATCAGTACTCCACTACACCCCCTCTATTGAAATGTTAAAACTTACGCATAGACCACACGAATTATTCGTGGAATGCAGAGCTGATCCAAGGGTTACTTATGCCCCCAGTAAGCTGAACCCCGACGCCCTTCAATGTATAGTATCAATTATTCTATCATGTTTCACAGTGCGAAAAATAAACGTACGGCAGTGAAAGGTTTATTTCAATGAATATTACAATAAGTATCTAATTGTCAGATATACCTGAAAAATTGGAGGAATGTCCTTATTTTGACTGTTTTTATTCTATTTTATTTGTTTATTCACCAATTTTCGATTAGTATTTGTAAAGTATTACTGTCTCAGATACACGAGAGGCGCCCCCTAGCACTTGGTGCTCTGGGCGACTATGTTGCCGGTACCTTGGGCTGGCCCTGTGTAGGTGTGTGCGTGTGTGATTTATGCTGGATTGTGGTAATTGGAAAACTTTTGTTTTTTGAATAACGCACCAGTGTCTCAAGGAGATGTCAGCCTCTGACCGAATTTATATCTACCCGTTTATTCTTCCCCGAACAGACAGTAAATAGAAACAACAACCTTGCCTTGTTTCGACTTGTCTATTTTAAAAAGGCGATCGTGCTGATTTTCATGTGAACTCTCGGGTACCGAATGACCGTCCACCCTACTTATAAACTTTGGAGAAAAATCCCGCCCAAGCTCTTATCAGGACGCCCCCTCCCCGTTAATGCAAATTAATTTTTTTAGAGTCCACCCCTACTCTCTCCTCCATAATCGTTTGTGCGACAGGGGAGGGGAGAATATAGATTTGTCAACATTTTCCAATTAAAAGGTAACTATTATAAACAATACAAGGGGGAGAACTTTGTGAAACTAATTGTGTTCATAAACATAATTAATTCAACCAAGTTTAATTGTATCCGCAAATTTCAACGATTTTCGAAAGTTTGTACCACCAAAAGTCTTTTCAGTTCGATTTTTCTTCGAAAACAGAAGAATCGTCTTATTCAATACTGTATGTTTTTACTTCCCATGAACCTACCCTATATCCTACGACAAATCTTTCTCTGACGACTTGGTTTTGTTCAGATCCTACTAAATTGTTTTGGTGGCTATAGTTTCGCACTCCAATCGGATTATTCCAACCACCCATTTATTAAATTGTGACAAATTTTCCACAACCTGCTTGTCCCGACCCCCCTGGGCAATTAAACACATAAGAGTAGTGGATGCCTAAAAGCTTACATGGTTTCTAGGTTTATTTGATTAACTGCACACAGATGTGCGCCGTAGAAATCATTGTTGGGTACCCACACCGTGGAGCAATATTTAAGTAAGCGTACTTCCCAGATTATTTTGTAGTCAGTTCGATTCTCACTGAGTCCCACACACTTGTGACCTTGTACCATACTTAGCAAAAGTTGCTCCGCTGTGGATCAATGGTTAGCAGTTTTGTCTCGCCGAGGATTACTTCAGTTGTGATTTCGATCCTCACTGGGAGCCCCATACTTGTAGCCTTGTGCCATACCATGTTGAAGGCTGGCTCGCATCTGGGAGGTGGTCGGTAAGCTCGTATGGTAAACCTTTATTTATGTTGTGAGATACTAAATGACCGTTGCCCCCCAAATTGTCTGCCTGACCAACCAACCAACCAACCAACCAACCAAGTGAGTTGCAGATTCTTCTCTCTTTTTCTCCTCCGAATCTTACGGCAGGCATTCGTCGAAGAAGATTGGCACAGTACAATCATCCTCCACTTTGAATCATTCAGTTATATACGAAATCCCTCCGAAAAGTATCCAGCCATTTTGAATGTCTCAAAAACTGGTTGCACAGGGTTCATGTCATTTGGCTACTAATCAAAGGAAACCTTTCTACGCATAAGTGAGCAGACACTCACCTGTTGGGTTATTCAGTCGGCAATATTGCTTAGGCAAATCATTTTAGATGAAATTTTCTTTTTTTTTTTTCTAAATTTTCAATATATTGAATATTTCTGGACATATTTTCTCAGTAACGTTTGTTTTTATTCCTGGTCACTGAAAAAACTATTTCTCATCATTTTTCAATGCATTTCCGTAGTAAAATTATTTACTATGCTCGTCTTAATTCCTGACCAATAACAATCCCTCTCTTGATTATTTTGGGTGTGCATTTAATATATTTGTCCCAAATTGTGTTGGAGCAAATTTTAGTTCCCAAATCACAAAACTCGGAGCTTAATCAACAACTTTTTTTCTTTACCAACGGAAATGTTTAGATTGTTTGTGAAATAATTATTTCAACTGAAGCAAAGAAATGGTGAAGTAGCTGTAATTAGTCATCATCATCATCATCATCAGTCTTTTAACGTCCGTCGTTGGACATTGACCTCCCCCAGGATTTGCCACACTTCCCTATCATGGGCGTCACGGAGCCAGTACTTCCTGAACTTGTCTAGCTCGTCTCTCCATCTAACATTTTGCCGGCTTCGGTTGCGCATGTGGTCTCGGGGGATCCATGTTGTGAGTCGTGATGTCCATCGATTGTCTGCCATTCTTGCAACATGGCTAGCCCACCGCCATTTGAGATTTTTTATGGATTCTATGATGTCTCTAATTCTTGTCTTTTCTCGGATATACTGTGCTGTCTTGTGGTCTCTCCATGTGAGGCCCAGCATTATTCTTTCATGTGCACGTTGCATGGTTCTCAATTTACGGCAGTCAAGCTTAAATATTGCCTACGTCTTCGGAGGGAAAAGCAGTTGGCGCTTAAATACGACCTTGATTATTGTTTATCCCTGTAAGTCCATTGTCAAAATTAAGTTGTGTCACTAAACATAAATATGTGTAATTAAGAAAATTAATGAAAGTTTTGACGTAATTTGTTTAATAAACCCTATTCACGATAATTAAACGCTGCTACCCACATCACACCAGTTTAAATACAGTTGCTGGGTTTAAGTCATTGATTTGTTCTGACATCTATCTGGACTTCACCCAGTCCTCACCGTTCATAATGAAAACTTTTGCCCACACGCACACGCAATGAGTCGGGCAAATATATTTTTTAAAAATTTCCCTCCAAAATAGGTTTTTAATGGGGGCTCAACATGAAATATAAGTTTATGCTAAATTGGTTACACGTTTATGCCTGCTTGAATTTTTTAAAAATAAATTCAGATCTTTTTAAGTAATCACAGCCCAACAAAAGGCAAGGGAAGTAACTTGTTCAATGATTACTCTTTTTTCCAACTATTAAATTGATCACCCCCCTTTCAGCATACTAGCGAGGTGGTAATTCTTAATTCACCTTGGAATGCTAAATTTAAATATATCTTTTATTGTAAAATAATTCCCGATGCATTTCTACCGTGAAGTAATTTGCAACGAATTTTTATGAAAAAACGATTTGCTTCCAATTGCTGTTTATGCTTTTAGCATTTGCTATGTTACTGTTTATGTAACCCTTAGATTGAATAGAAGTTTTCACGTATTTTTCCGATAAATCCTAGATGCAGTACCAATGGTTGCCTAAATAGCTAATGTAGAAATACTCTGCAATTAATTTCTATAATAAAATACTTTGAAATTAATTTCTATAGTAAAATAATTTGCTATTTATTTCTATAGTAAAATAATTTAGTATTAGCTGTGTCACAATATATACAATCATCAGTGTGATTTGAAGAGTTATGGCAAACATGTTTAACAATTCCTACTCACGATATCACTGTCCAGATGAACGAATAGTTGTACAGGTTTAGCTTCTTTAATCCTGTAAACTTGGGAACTGGTCATTGCGTGACACCGAAAAATAGCGGACAACAAAAACTGACCTTTAAGATCCATTTTTTTTCAACAAAAAAACTCGGGGATTTTCTCCCTTTGTTTCATTAAATGATACACAGCAGACGGTCTGATCCCACAGACAAACTCTTCGCAGAAATTCCTCTGTCTATTTTTTATTCAGTACCCCGCCTCTTGAAGCCTAGATAATGTTTTATGCTTAAGCCTTCTAGCACTAACATCATTTTCTCCGCCAATTGGTCTCTCGGATGACATCCTGAAGATCCAATTTATAGCTGAGTATATGGAATTAACAGGACTGTGTCATCAAAACACTCGGCAATAGTGTGAACGAAGTCTGATGCCTTGGTATTGCTAACAGCGCCGTCCTGGTGGCAGATTCACAAACTAATGATGGCAGCTGTAAACAGCACTAGATAATAAGTGTTACTGAACCACAGAACACCGGACTAAAAAGGTTCAAACTGTAAATAATCGCGACAAAGATTAATAAGATAGATGAAAAGTTGCCTTTCAATACTTCCTTTATGAAAATTGTTATTTTAGTGTCATTTTTTTTGCATCGAGTTGTTTTTTTTTCTGTGGAGACCATCAATCAAAACTGTCAACATAGCTTTCTTCAGTATTTAAGTTGGTTTGGCAAATATGTATGTATCTAATGAGTGACTGTCAAGACCTTCTTTCTGATATAAAGTTCGTCTTTTCATTAAAAAATTTCCCCTTGGTTTATAATCAAGAAAAATACCTAAACTTTGAAAGTTTCTAACGAATTTTATTGGAAAAAGTTAATTCATGCTCCGTAATCACTTTTCTCTTTCGTCCCCCTGCTTTCACATAAAAAAAACTTTTTTTAAACACCCAAACTAAGAAAATCGATCTGCAAATGACTATGAATAATTGGCTATTTTATTTCTTTCATATCATCTGCTGCTTTTATCGCAACGCACAGGTCGTTATGTACGCTTTACGACCGTTAAGCAATCAGAATGGGTCGGAAATAGAGAAGTACACGTCTTAGATGGACAATTGTCATCATTGATTTCTTACTCTTAAAAAAAAATTTGATAAATAATTGTTGAAGAATTATTTACCTCCATCTTGATCATTCTTAGGTGGAGTCAATAATGATGAATATCAATCCTTTGTTTAATGAAAGGAATAATTAAGTAAATGTTGGAGGACTTTTACAGGCCCTGTTCAAACAGGGAATGACGTGCAACAATCACGTCAAAAATAAAAACACAACGATCAAAATCGAAAAACTGTAGAAAGTAAACCACTACAGCAACCCCCCTGAACGAATTTCCATGAAATTTCCCCCACAAAAGAAGGAATCAAACAAAGAATCACTCCCGGATGGCAAGTCTTCGGCAGAGTAAAATCAACCTTCAAGAAAAAGAAAACCGTATTAGCCCTGAAAAGGAGAGTACACGAACAATATATCCTCCTATCACACATGGAGCTGAAACATGGAATCTTACCAAAAGACTGACCCTCAAACTAAGAACCATGCAACGTGCACATGAAAGAATCCTACTCAACATCGTATGAAGAGATCACAAGACAGTACAATACATTAGGGGAAAAGACAGGTGTCAGATATATCGTAGAATCCATATGAAAATTTAAATGGCCAGAGGCTGATCATATTGCAACAATGGCAGACATCGCGACTCACAGCATGGATCCCCAGAGATCACTGGCAAAACCAAGGCCCGATGTACATAAGATGAAGATACGGACAATCATGATGATGATGATGATTAAGATGAGTTGTTCGAAAGTAAAAGGGAAGTAACTGAGGTTGTCTTACTTGAGCAACTGTAGTTACCTTTTTTGTTTGTTCGACAACAGAAATATGATATAACCAAATTAATGGATTATTGTTGAAGGATAGATATTGTTGAATTTTAGCGACTATTTACCGTTACCTGATTTTTCTGTCTTAAATTACTGATGACAATAATAATTTACAATACAAAATTGAATGAAAAGAAAATTATTTGAGTATTTTTGCGATCAAAGGGAAATAACTGGAGATTTCTCACTTATCAGATCATGCAGTTACTTCCCTTTACCTACTGATCATCGGGAATCCCAAGGGAGGTAACTCTGAATTTTTCTTGAAAAAATCCAGAATTCACAGCCATTACTCATTATGGTACTGATAAATGTTAATTTTGTTTTTGCAAAGAATCCAACATTTTTTCCCATTCATGAATTAAATATAAACTTTGTCTATAGATATTTTCACTTTCATTTATAATCTTGCATTTTTTTCTAAACTCCTAGATGTGATTGATATTTGATTAGATGATTTGAAAAAATTGAGAATTCGTGAAAGAATACAATTTTGCCGATAAAATCGAGTATCGAAAATATACGTTTGTTATTCCGAGATTTGTTAATGTTATTTTTTATGGACAACACTCGCATAAATATGTATAGATGTATCATCGCAATCTGTTCATACACTTATCGAGCTATAAAGGTCACTCCCGGCTTACCAGGCCTGTCGAAACTTTGCTCTGCTCACAGCTCTTATTATTCCCCAATGGTCACCCATCTAGGTCCTGACCAGGCTTGATGTTGCTTAATTTTGGTGATCTTACGAGAACAGTTGCATCCAAAGTGACTTAGCTATAATTCTTTAGCCTCGGCGAGAGGTTCCACAAACACTGTCCTTGTGCTGAGTGCTTAGCAAAAAGGCATGTTAAAAGTTTGTGGTATGACTTGACGGTGGATTGAACCATGTCCCACAAACCCGGAGGCATGTGTGTCATCACTAGAACATGAACATAACAATCAATTGAACATAAATGCAAAAAGTCAAAATTCGTTGGCCAAATAGTTTTAGAAGAATTGATCCATTGTTGAAATAAAGAACTTTAATCAGATGGTACTGTTATAAGTCATTTTTAGGTTTCTTCAGTTCTTTTTTTGTCTGGCTGACTGGTACAGGTCTCACAAATGGGACTAAAGGGTTGAAAATACGAACATCCCCTCCCTATTATGTCTAGAAAAAAAAGTTTTTGTTTTTTCAAAATCACCCTTCCCTTGATAGGTTTTTAGTGAGGAGTTCAATTTACAAATTAAATTTATGCTAAATATGTCCAGTGGTTTCTGTCCGGTATTGTTCACGCTTGTTTTGTTTTGTTTTTTTAAAAATTCGGATGAGAGAAATAACTTATTCATTGATCATCCATTTTCCCACTTTTTTCATCTCAAAGAGAGCATTCTGCCAAAAGACGGTTTTTATTGGTGACTATCAAGACCTGTTTCTTTTTTTATTTAATGCTCGTCAGTCTCATTTTAAGATATTCTTTTGGTTTATTAACTAGAAAAATGATTAAACTTCTAAACTTTTGCACAAATCTTATTTGAAAAAAAAAAAGTATTCTCGAAACAATCACTTTTCTATAATATATATATATATATATATATATATATATATATATATATATATATATATATATATATATATATATATATATATATATAATTCATCCACAGACAGCTGTATCGTTATATTACAAGTCTATCCAGTACGACGAGGTAGGATTGAAACCTTCGCTTCAGATCCAGAGGCTGATATTTTACTTCTGCCCAATGGAGAATTCAAGCGATATATTTACTTACGCACAATTCTCCATCCGCCAGAGAGCTCCATTCCAAAGTTGGAAGATCATTGCTTATATATATATATATATATATATATATATATATATATATATATATATATATATGTATATATATATATATATATATATATATATATGTATATATATATATATATATATATATGTATATATATATATATATATATATATATGTATATATATATATATATATATATATGTATATATATATATATATATATGTATATATATATATATATATATATATATATGTATATATATATATATATATATATATATATATATATATGTATATATATATATATATATATATATATATATATATATATATATATATATTAGTAAAAAACGGATATATGATATTGGTATTCTTAAAGATGATGATATCATAAGTTGATTTGCATGCAATCTGAGATTAAAACCGACATAACGGATTTGATATTCACATGTGTGAACACTCAATAGAAATGACACGTCTGTTGTTTTACTTACTCATCGTTAAATACGTTTTTTTAGTAACCTACGCAAGTAAGTCTTTTTTCAAAATAAAAATGGTGCGTGGGATAAAATAACATCCATATACAATACATTATTATTATAGTGTGACATAAGGCATGTACTCAAATGAAAAAAGAGGTTGTGCTTGATGAACACTGCTAGGCAGCCATGTTACTATAACTGTTTTGTTTTTAAAATCCCCCAAACGATTACATGGTAAACAACTGATGATCCCAACAAGAGAAAATTTACACATTGTACCATAATAACAAAATAAATGTGAAACAGGGAAAAAACAGAGAAGGAAATTACATAAATTGCATTGATAGATATTGGGAAATAAGTGTCTGAAGTGACAAAAAAAAATTGAGAAAGTCTTCTAATGTTTAGTTAATGTTTTAAAGTCCTAAAGCTTTCTAGACAAAATTTATATATTTGGGCATTTTGACGATGAACAAAACAAACACTTTCCTTAAAACCAAGTTTCCACAGTTTCCATCGAGTAGATTACTCAGCTTTCCCCAAGTTATAATCACACCCAGTTCGCATACCATGTTAATAGCCCATAACTTATATGAACGTGGGTACAGCAATAAGTCTGCAGCTTAATCTTGAAATACACATTTATTTTACACGATAAATAATCATTTTCAACATACACCTTCTTTGTGAATGCACATAATTCAGTGGTGAATATTAATCAGATGGGCTGAACACTATGAAGTAAAACCTTCAGATCAAAATTCAGTTGATAATTGCAGAGGGCTACAAATGTATTGACCCATACCGTATATATTCCAAATAGATTGTTAAGCTATTTTGAAAAAAATTTGCATGTTTTTGACATATCTTTAGTTTTTCATAATCATAATTCTGACTAGAAAAAGAAATGTCATTTACTTAACATCTTTCGGAGGCAAAATGTGAGACAAAGCTAGTCTTTACTAATAGACTTCTGTCTACTCATCCGATATGTTAGTCCACTCGGATAGTATAATGGTTAACACGTCTGCCTCACATGTAGAAGGTTCGATTCTCAGTATGAGTAAAGAGTGTGGAAAACTCTTGATTTGGATAAACTCTGTGCGACTAATTGAATGGAGGTATCCTTTCAGTGGACTTGCATCCTGCCTCAGGAGTTGTTATAAAACTCGTAAAAATAAAGTCCTAGTCTCGACCAGACTTTAAACTGTGCTGACACATCTGAATAAAACTGACACTTCATCACTGGCGTTCATGGTTAAATAAGAATTTGTTCAAGTGAATAATTAAACCCATGGAATTTGAATAATAAAGAAATATCAGATCCCTAAAAACTTGATCATTTTATCGTTCGTCGTTGGACATACATTTTCCTCAGGATTCGCCGCACCTCTTTATCGATGGCGTTGCAGAGCCAATATTTTCTGAACCTGTCCAGTCTGTCTCGCCATCTCATATTCTGCCGGCTTCGTTTCTGCACTTGATTTCTGGGATCCGTGTTGTGAGCCGTGATGTGCATCGTTTGTCTGCCATTCTTGCAACATAACCAGCCCATTGCCGTTTGAGTTTTCTAATGGATTCTATGATTTCCCCTCAATATATTTTGCTATGTCGTGGTCAATCCATGTGAGGTTGAGCACGGTTCTCTAATGTGCACATCGTATGGTTCTCAGTTGGCGCTATAAATAATCAAAAACTTTGATATTTGAAGATCTGGTAGTAGTTATTTCCCTTGCATTAAGTAATAGAAAAAAAAGAGTTACTCCCCTTTAAAGATATACGAAACAGTGAAATAAAATTGCTGTTTTAGTCACTTATTCATTTTTGTCTAATACATTTCTAAAAATCTAAATTTCAATTGCCTTTTATTGCAATTCCAAGATCATCTTTCTGCACTTGTAAGTAAGCAGCGTGATGAAAAGCAAACCAAATTAGAAAGAGAGAAGTACAAGTTAAATACAAATATTAACTGACAAATCCTTCGTTTAAGAAATTTCTATATTATATCTAATATATTTCAATATTATATCAAATATCTAATTATCAAATATCTAATTTCAATATTATATCTAATAATAGTGATTATAATAATAGTGTGATGATAAGCAATTGAAATAAGATGAAATGAAAACTAGTCAATTATTAATAATAAACAATGCTAAATATGAGGAATTCAAATAATATTAGTTATATGTACATAAGTTATGTACGCATTCTTTGCAACTTTCTTTTATTATATCTATTACTAAATGTCAATAGAAACCATCACTTGACCAACGTCTTTTTATAATATGCCATGTTGGGGATGATCAATCAAAAATTTGAAAAAAGAGGTGATTAATGTATAAGTTACTTCTCTTGCTATTTTTTTTTTGGCAGTGAACTCTAAAAAAATTCGGAATTTTCAAAAACAGGCGGACAGTAACTAAGGCATCAATTTAGTATAAGTTTTCATTTCGAATTGAACCCTCAGGAGAACCTTTTTTTGTGGGTGGGTGGGTGGTCAAAAAATGTGGTAGGCATTCTAAGGAGTAAAGGTTTAGGAATTCAGCCCTCTAGCTTCATCGCTACAGCCTGTTTGCACGATACATATATACGTACGTACATACACAGCCAGCAGGCCAACAAAAAAAACTGAAGAAACCTATGTTGACGGTTTTGGTTGATGGTTTCTAATATTCATTCGTTCTTA
>OY735232.1:29187840-29192840 GCA_963457665.1 Thysanoteuthis rhombus
GAGGGTTTTCATTTTCGTGGTGAACTAGCGAAAAAGATCCAGCAGTTTAGTCTTTTTCGATAAGCGAAAGAAATACAGCCTAATCTTTATTTCTTTGTAGGCATCCATATTTTAAAATTATGGACGTTAGCTTTTAGTGGGGACTACCAAAAAAAAAAAAAAAAAATTACAGTTATTCCGCCTTCGCTATACTTTTTCGTACGGGCAATCATAAGTTCCAAGACACACAAAAGTTGGTGAGCGATTTAAACTTCCGTTTGGAGCGCTGTTCACAAGTTCTTGTCTTTTGATGTAGGTAAGAGTTCAAGTCTTACCCTGAGCTAATTCTTTTCTCTCATCCCCTACTTATAGCGGTGTTCTCTTCTCAGATTGATTTTTTCACGTTCAAAGAGTTTTTCGGACGATTGAATTCCTTCTCGTTGTTCGTGCTACAAACACAGCATGTCGACCGATTCATTCTACGGCCTTCTTCAGGTGCAATACCCAAGTATGATGGTATACCACAAACAACAAAGAATTCAATCATCCGAAAAAAACTTGGGATGTTATTGACCCTTCACGAAACTATGGACTGAAATTTCATGATTGTGAATTCTCATCAAAGCAACCTTAAAACAGAATAGAATAGTTATTACTTCGCAACAACTAGAAATGATTAAAATTCTACATATTTACATAGCGTTGACTCTCATTAGGGCTCGAATCTACCCATGAACTAAAGGCACCCCTATCTAAAAGAAAGATCATCGTAATCCTATGCAAAACTGTCAACCAAAACTGTTGAATATATACATCTATGTATGAATGGCGCGTTCAGGCCGCACTAATGGAGCTAGAGGGCTGAAGATTATATGATTTGCTCCTTATTTTGTCAACAAAAAAAAAAAACGATTTTGTTTCGTCTTTTTGAAAATCCTCCACACGTGTAAATTTTAGTGGTTGGAAATGTAATTTACAATCTAAGTTGATGCTAAATCGACCCCTTTGTTTGTGTCCTGCAGTATTTGCAGCTTTTTTTCTTTTAATTCGAAATTTTTTATTGATCATATCCCTGCAAAAGGCAAGAAAAATCATTTATTCATTGATCACCCCTTTTTGAAAATTTCTTAATTGATCACTCCTAACACAGGATTCTGCCAAAAGCCATTGGCTACGAGGTGATTTCTATTGACTGAGTAACCAGACCTGTGTAAGTATTGGTACTGTTTGTATGAAGTATTTTCTCCGGAACATCTTCTTCCGTTGTCTGAATTCGGTTTGACGAGGAATTTCAATTCTTGCCTTCGGGTTAGTTTGGATTATTTTCCTCATCTTTGTTGTTTGTTTTTTTCCACAACGTTTCGACGTTTACTTTCCAGTCCTCCTCTGGTATGTTCTGGAATGTTGTCGCATCCGCTGCTTGCGTCTGTGTGTTTGGGGGATTCTTTCACACACACACGCACACACACACACACACACACATGGGGGAGTTGACTTTGTTTTTCTAACGTAACAGCAAGAACAATACCAACAATCCTCACCTAATTCAGAGAAGAAAAATCTCCGCTGTTTGTCTGTCTCGTAATGTTAAACCAGACCGACATATAAAATTAACATTTCCCTACCGTGATTTGGAACGACGACCAAGTGATTGGTGGGTAGCTCTCTTACTGACTGAGCCAAACTGGCAAATCTTACATGTATGCAAAAAGTCATGTTAGAAATACTCAACGGTTCATTTCATTCCAAAAAAATATTGCATTTAAACCGAAAAAAATATTTCTTCTTACTTAATTTTTTATTTACATATTCAATACAAAAGTTTCTGTAATCCAAGAATAGAATTAGGAGTGAAGTTTGCCCCTGCGGTGCCAGCCTTGTTTTTTCTTTGATATCTCTCCTGGTCTGAAGAGCGGATTTATTTCTGTAGAAAATCTGACCCCACAAACCGCAGTACGGAGTCGAGGTAAAAAACCTCTGATAACGGACGACGGTAATCGTTGCCGACTAAGTTGGCCTCAGAGTTCGACCTTTTTTTTTTTTTTTTTTTTTTCAAATCCTTATGAAGAAAAAAAGTTTTGAGATTTTTAAAGATTTCTTTTTCCAAAGAATTTACAACATTGGTTTTTAGCTTGATAGCAACAGTTCAAAAAGAAAATTGTTGAACGGGGAAATTAGTTTATTTCGAGTTCCCTCCTATACATACTGAGACTAAAACGAAAAATTTTGAATCAGTTAATATGTTGCTTTGCATATAGAACTAGAAAGCAGTCAGAGTGTGTACACTTCTGCCAACACCATTATCAGGGGAAGTAATTGTGTCTGAATCCGCCCCCAAATTCAATCAGTCCTTCTGTAGCTGATTGTCTACCCTTCCACTGAATGTCATCGAAACCTTTAGAGATATTTCGTAGACAGACATGAACTAATACATAAAAGTGTGGAAAAAAAAAACGGAAAAATATTTCTCAATCTAAAAAAAAAAAAAAAATCCTGGACAAATTGAACCACAGCTTTGTTACCCCATTATCAACGCTTCCACAAAATTTCATTGAAATTCACCCCGTACTTTCTGAGATATCGTGTGAACTGACAGACGGAAGGACACGATCAAGTACAAATACCCCTCTATCTTATCTGGCAAAGACGAATAAGAAGCAGACATTCGTCGAGAGACTATATTCTATTCTCAATCAAAAGAATGTGTGTCTTCAATTCTTCACTATTTGACATCTTTATTATATTACATATTATCATATTTTTATAATATAATTCGGTTATGTCTGTCTGTTCGTTTGTTTGTCAGACGAGCTGCAGAAGCCATCTAAACATGGGCGTAGCTCAATAAAATATGGCATCTAGGGAAGGGTTCTGGAGTAAACAGCTTCAGACCCCGCCCCTTAGATAATAGTGTGGGTTCTGTTTTCGCGCTATTCTCGATAATGAAGACATTTTTTCAATGTACTTGTATAATACAAAATAACTGATTCTGTTTTTGACCTCGAATCGACCAACACGGTGAATTGTTGCCAGAAATTGAATTAAAGCACCCCTAAAATGCACAGACTTGAAGCATGTACAATAGGTCCAAGTGATATGCAACTGAATAATGATAGCGCGGAGGTCTGCGTTCGCACTTATCCCGATAATAGTGATATGATTTCCATCCATCTATGTGATACTAAAAAGTCTGATTTTGTTTTTATGCGACTTCTAAGTAGTCGAACCGGTGCATTGTAGCTTGAGGCATTGCATTAAATTACCCCCCAAGACCCCTAAGTTTTACTCTCTTATAGGGATATAAACCCCAATGAGGCGTTCGTTCAGCGAGAAATGGCTGAAACATCCGCCATTGGTGCAGGTTTTCAGTTGGTTTCATAATACACAGTTGTCGATTAGTCATCGTCGTTGTCCTGATCACAAAAGATTCCAAAGGAGAACTATCGTTATTGACAAACGGATCTTACCGATCTCTGTCAAAGAGAATTAATGAGTGTAATTCAATAAAAGACAAGTCAATAGCCAGTCGAGTCTCTCTTTAATTGAATCAGGATATTCTTATCTATCTACCTATTTATCTCAATCTATTCATATCTATCTATCTATCTATCTATCTATCTATCTATCCATTACAATCTGTTCATTATGTATGTATGTATGTATGTATGTATGTATGTATGTATGTATCTATCCATGTATCTATCTATCTATCTATCTCAATCTGTTTATATCTATCTATCTCAGACTATTCATATTCAGCTATCTCTCTCTCTCTCTCTCTCTCTCTCTCTCTCTCTCTCTCTATATATATATATATATATATATATATATATATATATATCTGTTCATATCTATCTTAGACTGTTCATATCTATCTATCTATCTACATATATCTCAATCGGTTCATATGCATGTATGTAAGTATGTATCAATCTATCTATCTCAATCTGACTATTGGACAAGTTTCAACAGTCACTGTTGAAAGTTCCTACCTATCTATCTCAAGCTGTTCCTATCTATCTATCTATCTATCTATCTATCTATCTATCTATCTATCTATCTATCTTTCACAATCTGTTAATATCTATCTCAGTCTGTTCATCTTTATTAATTTATCCATCTATCCATCTCAATCGGTTCATATCTATTTATCTATATAACTCCATTTTTAAATCAATCTCAACATTTTCACATCTATCTATCTATCTATCTATCTATCTATCTATGGATACATGTTTTTAAAGGTGTACAGCTCAGTCCGTAGCTGCATAAAATGTTATATATATATTTCTAATACTCCATTAATCAACCCAATTCTGGAAAAAGAAATGCAAAAAAAAAAAAACCAAAACAAAACCAAAAAAACAAACCAACAAAAAAACACCCCCCTTCAAGCCTGTGTAAGATTGGCCTCCTACCCATAACAACCATCTGATAATAATAAAATCCACCTGGAATAAATAAACATTCACAGATTAGCAGAATATTACAAAAGAATTTGGCGAACGGCGCTGTTGAAAAGTTGCTACCCCCGACTTCCTATGTTGTCTAACTTGAGTCTGAGTTTTGGGTTGCCTTTGGTTCGCTACCATAACAACAACAACAACAACAACAATAACAACAACAATAATCCTCATAAAATTTTTAAAATCCTCAGTTTTTCCACCGTAACAACAACAACAACAGCAACAACAGAAAGAACAAGAACAATCATCACCAAATTCAGGGGAGCAAACTCTTCACTGGTTGTCTGTCCCGTCACTCTAAACCATACCGATGTATAAAGTTAACATTCCTCTACCATGATTTGAACCCACGATCAACTGATTTGTTGACAGCTCTCTTACCGATTGAAATTGACCAGACTTACGTATCTGCCGCGATTTGTGTTAAAAATACGCAAGGGTTTATTTCACTCTAGTAAACAGATACATTTAAGAAATTAATATTTCTCAACCATAATTTGAACCCACGATCAATTGATTTGTAGGCAGCTCTCTTACTGACTGAAATTGACTAGT
>OY735232.1:29197840-29205340 GCA_963457665.1 Thysanoteuthis rhombus
CAATGTTCTCAATTCAGAGGTGAATGTTGATAAAATTTTATCGATCATAATTCAATGAAAATTTCGGGCGAAAATTTTGCTAGTAATTACATATCAGGTTACTCTATTTTCGTTTCGAGTTCGTTGCTCGCCCACCATGCTACATCAGAACTGCGAGAAATCTTTCACCGCATTATGTTTGTCTCATTGACACCAATCATGTAAGGACATCGAATTTAGATGCAAATAAAGCAGACGACAGAAATGAATTAAAGAGATGTAATTTGAATTTGCTGTTAAGATGTTTTAATACGTTTTTAATCTGAATTTGTATGTTTTGGGTTGCGTCTTGATGTCAAAAATAGCCATTTTTGGTAAAATATCTTTCATTATGTTTAAAAAAAAAACTCTATTTTGGTTATAAACCTGTTAATAAAATTGATATAAAATCTGAAAATAGATCAGGCACTTAATCTCAGTGATCTTTTGGTTCCGGCTGACGTGGTGGAATCATCGTCGATACTCACGTACGGAATGAGGAAACTTTTGGACATACATGATGTTTTATCTGTGATTAGAGTTCCTCACTGGATACATACACGCGACTTTTCGATTAAACAAAATAATCCGTCGTTCATACCATACATTATTCTAATTTCCAATGTCCAGGCACCATTAAAAACAATAATTAATTATAACTAATTTTGCTATTGCTACAGTTCGGTTGTGGTAAGGATACTGTGTATCAGTTGGATCGAAATATCAAGCAGACACCAAATCTAATAAAACCCTTTTCAGAGTCATTTTTTTCGACCCAAGATTTTCTTTTTATTACTATTAGTATCTTTACAGCGATCTTTCGGAAGTGGTTGAGGTAACTCTGCCCTGGTGAACCTCTCGCCTAAATGAAAGGATAGAAAATATTAAAAAAAATGTTTTGTTACTGGAAACTCTGGCAGACGTGTTATATTTTTTTTCCAAAAATTAGTTTTCTCCGGAAATATTTGGGAAATTTTGAACTCACCCTTTTTAGAAACCTTTTCAATGAAAACAATGATGTTTCAAAAGAAAAAAAAATTAATTTCAGTTTCTTATGGGAAACATTCTCACAAATGTCATGTTTTATTTTAAAAAATCAGCTTCTTGAGAGTCGAATGTTTACTTATAATATTTTTCATGATGAATTCATTTTTTGGGATGAGACATAATTGACAGCGGTCACAACGATGAATAATATCAAAGACCAGGGAGAAGTGTCAAAATGTGTAGATTTTGAAGGTTGAGAGCGAGGCCAGAGGCAGGCGTTTAGCATGCGTCCAAGCCCTAAACATTCACAATCTGCGCATTTTGACGCCTCTACCTAGTTGATAGTTAACAATCCGTGTGAATATGATAAAATCTATGTACAAAAAAACATCAAATATTTTTTTGATTAAGTGACAGCTTGAAAACAATTATTTCTCTCAAAAATGTTAAGCTTCTAAATGTGTTTGTTTTAAGCAACATTTTTATTTCATTATGATTTACCAAATGTTAGGATCGCATAACTTGAAAACCACTGAAGATATGGCCACCAACTTTTCTGCGGTTACCAATTGGACCCCGTAGTATGTTCTTACCGTATAAGGTTATGGAAATTCCAAAACGTTTCAAGCTTTTAGCGATGGGTTTTATTTATGATGTAAGTATATTGTTGAACTAGGTCCTTACTTTGAGTCCGTCAGGTTAGCTAAATCGAATATTTATATTTTTATTCTACCATATTAAGTAGACATCTGGTTGGAAATTACTTTGCCCAAATTAGAAAAAACAAAAAAAACAAAAAACGAAAAACAAAAAAACAAAAACAAAAACAATACATGTTTACATTTGTAGTGCGACCAATGACCACCAGGTTGCCATAAACGTTATCCTCCCGACGACGTTTATTAGGTTATTAGTATAAACTTGAAAAAAATGACGGGGCTATTTTTGTATGGATCGTCACTAAAGAACCTGTAGCTTTTCTAACATGCAATTTATTTCCAATAATTCAAGTATTCTAATTTCAATTTTTTTAAAGGCTCAGTTCAACTTGAAACGTTTTGAAGGATGATCGGACATAAAGTCGTAAGACAAAATGTTACGTAAGAAAAATCAACACTGATATCGTACGGTATGAAAAAAGTCATTAGAACAAACTCATTTTATTAAAAATATAACCAATTCCATAATAAGATAAACTCACGCATTCTTATTTTCTTTTATCTTCATTTCAAATTCTCAGCGTTTCTGTGGCGTATTCTTCATCATAATGGTAATAGCCTTATTTTAATTACAACCCTTTAACAGTTATCTTAGCCGTGTTAATCTATTATGTTTTGAGTTATAACAGAGCTCTGACACGTCAGACAACCATACTATTAAATATACTTATTTCTATTATATAATCATCCTTGTTACAATTCAATAGTTTAATTGGAAAAAAGAAAAGGAGAGAATTCTGGAACGCAGAAATTTGAATAAATCTGACGACAGACATAGATCGTTTCATAGTTCGTGTATGTTACGTAATAACAAGTTCATGAAAGATCGTGGTTAAGACTTGGTTCAGTATATCAGGGTAATTTTTTATGGAAATGCATTTCATATATAAATATATATATATATATATATATATATATATATATATATATATATATATATATATATATATATATATATATATATATATATATATTTAACTATAGATTGAATAAACAAAAATATTAATCATCTTATTAAGATATTTTATTACTATTAACTGCGAACCGCGGACCAGTTGCGACCCAATGGACAAATGCTATATTCCAAGTGATTTCAAACAAATCTTCAACTACGACCCACGGACCCGATTTGGACTGCATATTGTACATATTTGTACATTCAAAGTGATCAATTGGATAGATGTAGGGAGAAGTTGGTTCATGCCTTTTTCAAGATCCATGCTACAAAGATACACGCATGTTTCGTTTTTGTTTTTTTAGTTAAAAATAATGTCAAAGTCACTCCCTATTCCGCCCCCCAAATCAATTGAAAATAAATAAATGAGGTGCCCTACTGTGGAGAAATGGTTACCAAGCTAGTTTTCGCAGACTGTTACTACTTTAGTGAGGTTGCTCTTC
Source organism: Thysanoteuthis rhombus (assembly GCA_963457665.1). Taxonomy (NCBI): domain Eukaryota; kingdom Metazoa; phylum Mollusca; class Cephalopoda; order Oegopsida; family Thysanoteuthidae; genus Thysanoteuthis; species Thysanoteuthis major. Next base: position 29,200,963 of record OY735232.1, read on the forward strand.
ACTTTATGTGTCACATTTTGGGCTTTGTACCAGTCTATGCTTAGCTAAGTGAAAGTTGAACTTCGGCACCCTTCAAAGTAGAATATTATATTATCTATTTATTGTTTATACTAAGAAAAATGAATATATAGGAATACATATACTAGTACTATACTATACAGATTGACACTTATTATCAATAATTCAATTTACAATGCATCAATTTCCTTATCCAGTTGTTTCTCTTAGTCTGACCATAACAGAAAGTATTCAACTGTCAGATATCCCAGAAAAACCTGGCTTCGCACCAGGGAATTTTCTTATTTTGACTTTTAAGAAATATTCATTTTTCATTTGTGTTTGGAAATTCCTGCTCTCTCCGACACATGACAGGCGCTCCCTTGCATTTGGCGCCCTGGGTGATTGCCTGTGTGACTTGTTAGTTAGTCTGCCGCTGATATCGAGTAATATCAATACTCTTTCTCTCTAATTATTTCTCTTTCGTCTGAATAGTGTTCTTGTGTATTCCGAGTGATTTCATTAGGCCAGCCTTTGGCCAGTTGCAGAGTTATTTGGGGTATTCAAAGTGTTTTCATGCGGCCCAGGGGTCAGTTGCAGACCACTGGCCAATTACGGCCTACAGGTCTGATACAAGCTGTGTAGTAATATTCTCTATAAAAAATGATATCATGCGATCGATGGGTTAGTTGCGGCCCGCCGATCAGGTAGTGAATTTCTGCATTCGGAGTAGTTTCATTGGGTCTGTAGGCCGGTTCCAGCCCACGAGCAAGATGCTCATTGTATAGTGATTTTCTGTATTCAAAGTGATTTCATGCAACCTGCGGGCTAGATGCAGACGGGATAGTCATTCTCTATATTCAAAGAGATTTCACCTTAGTCCGCATCTGACACGGGAGCCACACCTGGCTCCCTGTCCAGATGTAGGCGATTTAGAGTGATTTTCTGAATTCAAAATGATTTGATACAACCTGGTGGGGACAGCATTGTAATTTTCTGCATCCAAAGTTCGGATAGTGTAGTGGTTTTCTGTATTCAAAGTTGATCCATGTGGCTCATGGCATACGAACTCATGAAGCATGTAGTCCAGATGGTCCAGACGACGTCGTGATTTTCTGTATTCGGAGCGATTTCTGGTAACCCACGGGTCAGTTTTAGCCTGCGGGCAAGATGCAAACTATATGGCGATGATTTCATACGGCCTGCAGGCTACAGATTTCAATACACGGGCCAGATGCAGACGGACTTGTGAATTTTTCTGTATTCAAAGTGATTTCATGGGAGAAGTTGATTCATGCCTTCGACAGATCAATAGTGCGAAGAAAACACGCATTTAGTAATATGGAAAACTGCTTTTTGTTCTAAGCTTCAGATGAAGACAATGTCACCTCTCCCCCCCCCCCAAAAAAAAGTATTTCAAAAATTAAAAAAAACATGAGGTGCCTTGCCGTGGAGCAATGATTACAAACCTAATTGTCACGGACTGTAACTGCCGTGGCGAGGTTGTTCTTAACTTGGTGTCCTTAACTTCTGGCTTCGTACAAATCTGCGCTTAGCGAAAGTATGTGAACTAGCTAGTAAGACCCTAGTTATCTCCCTTCGATTATCCTTTCCAGAATTATTGCGGGCGTACAATTCTTTCGTGAATTTTTATCGAGTTTAACCTGTTTTGAAATTTTTCTGGATATAAACAGACGAAACCAAGATGATTAGTATAAAACCACGTGTCAGATATTAATCATAAGGAAAATTCAATTCTTGGATATTCATTTAATAAACAGAAAATGCTGTTTTTAATGCGAGACAAGCGTGCACACCCACACAACCGCTTCTATTACTATTTCAGGGGATAGAAATTTGAAACCGACACCCAAAACTGTCAACGCAGGTTTCTTTAGTTGGTAAAATGGTCTGGCTGGCTAGCTGACTGACTGGCTGGCTGGCTATATATATATATATATATATATATATATATATATATATATATATACATATATATATGTGTGTGTGTGTGTGTGTGTGTGTATATATATATATATATATATATATATATATATATATATATATATATATATATATATATATATATATATATATATGAATTACACAAACAGTCCGCATTAATGGAGCTAGAGGAATGAATATTTAGACAGATGCGCCTTATGTCGAGAAAATTCTTTTTAAATTCCCTCCCTAAATAAGTTTTCTGTTTTTTTTCTTGAAAATTCAGACTCTTGATCACTGTCCAACAAAAGAAAGAAGTAACTTATTCATCGATCATCCCTTTATCCATTTTTTAATTGATCATCCCCAACATGGCATTCTACCTTGGTCATGTGACAGTTTCTATTGAATGACTAATGGGTCGTTTGTTGTTGTCGTTCCTGTTGTTGTTGTCGTCATCAATTTATGATCCATACCTTTCTGATTGTAATTGCATCAAGGTGATATCAATTTTACCTCAACAACTACAGCTCAATTTAGAGGATGCTATCACTATATGTTTTCCTTAGAATTCTTGTCCATCTCTCTATCACTGCTTGTTCTCTCTCTCTCTCTCTCTCTCTCTATATATATATATATATATATATATATATATATATATACATACACATATATATATATATATATATATATATATATATATATATATATATATGTAATAGGATGTGGATTCCGTTCAATGAGGCCCAGAGAGGGCAGAAACATAAACTTGTTTGTGTAACGAATCCACATCCTATTATATATTTCCAGCTCTACTCTTAAACAAAACGACTTTCGAAGTATTAAGTTGAATGTATCGAGCTCTCAATGAAATAAATCCATCACATCTCAGACGTTACTTTATATCAGGCTTTATTGCTAACCTGATCAGTACCATATGTAGTGTGTATACACACACGCACACGCAAACACACATATACTCCCAATTTAGGAATAAAGCACTCTGGTGGATGAGGAATTATGCTTGAGTGTAATATATCGCTTATATATATATATATATATATATATATATATATATATATATATATATATATATATATATATATATATATATTAGAATGGCTGATTTTGTTTCAATCAAATCAGCATTTGCCACCGTATAAGACAATCCCAGAACTAAGGCATAAATTCAGGTTTAGCCCAATATTCGCCGGAAAAGTCAACTCGTCAACGTAGAACAGCATTGTGTCCATCAAAGTGTCCAAGTTCATTGAGTCTAAACAGACTGATATATGATCCATTAGGGAAAATACTTGATACTCAAAATGGCGATTTATTCGTCGGTATATTTTTCATTATTAATTGAGTCTTTCTCAAAAAATGATAATGTCAGAGAAATATCTCAATCCAAATACGAATCTGGATAACAGAAGAAAAGACATCTTCAAAATAACAAACCTGCATACCTTCATGTTCTGTTGTGAATATATCTCCAGGTTTTTGAAAATCCGCTTTCACAAAAAAAAAAAAAAAAATGCGAAAATAACGTTCAGCCCTGATAGAAGCATCACGCACGCTCTGCCACCCAGTCTAATGTACTTCCTAATATCCAAACCTCTGACGACTCAGCCTAACATACCATCATCACAACTTTGGGGTCTGGAAATGTTCAACGATTTTATGCTTATGATCTATCGTAATTTGTGTGTAATTACCGGGCATTAGAAAATAAAATCGGAATTTAAGATATCATTTCGGAGAAAATAAACATGAATGTCCGTATCTTGCATAAATGAATCACAGCAGCCCACGCATGTACCAGAACTGATTTTCTGGAAAAAATCATCTAAAAAAGATCTTTCATCAGAAAATCCTTTTTAAAAAAATAGATCTTTCATCAAGAATTATCTAAAAAAACGGATCTTTTACCTAAAATGATAAAAAAATGGATCTTTCATCTAAAACTATCTTAAAAAAATGGATCTTTTATTTGAAATTATCTGAAAAAAAATACCAGCTCTAGATTAGGACATTATTGACCCAAAATAACCATAGAGACCCGAAAAAGCTCTTTGAGGAACAAAAACAAGCTTTTTAGATGGTGCATAATGGTGCACAAATGCAAATTTCCAAGGTTATGGACCCAAAAATGTGACCAGGAGCGCCTGGAGATACACATACAGACGAGCAGAGAGAGAAGAATCTGTAACCCACAAGACTGGTTGGTCGGGCAAGCCATTTGTGAGCCTACAGTGATTCAATAAATCAAAAAAAAAAATCCGATTATCTGTGAACTAAGGTAGACGCCAGAGGCCGGGAAACAAGGGTAAATTGCCCCAAAATGATGTAAAAAAAAAAAAAAAAATCGGGAGTAATAAAGGCTAAAAAAATACCCCAAACGAAACGACTGTAACCACAGATAAGATGCACTTTAGGA
>OY735232.1:29210340-29215340 GCA_963457665.1 Thysanoteuthis rhombus
ATCCACATTACATTTTATAGACGTGGATAATAGAGATTTGTATTGCAGTCAGCTTGGAGAAAAACCTTCTATACACATTGTATTTTATAGACGTGAATGATAGAGATTTGCATCGCACTGGGCTTGGAGAAAAACTTTCTCTACAAATTGTATTTTATAAACTTGAATAATGGTGATTTGCATTGCAGTGAGCTTGAAGAATAGCCTTCTATACGCATTGCATTTTATATACGTGGATAATAGAGATTTGCATTGCAATGAACTTAGAGCATAGCTTTCTATACATATTGCATGCAATAGATGTGTATAATAGAGATTTGCATTGCAGTAAGTTCGGAGAATAGCTTTTTTATACACATTACATTTCATATATGTGGATAATAGAGATTAGCATTGCAATGAGCATAGAGAATAGCCTTCTATACATATTGCATACTATAGACGTGGATTATAGAGATTTGCATTGCAGCGAGAATGGAAATTATCGTTCTGTTGACCACAGACAGAATTTTTTTTCCATTTTTTATTTTAATCTTAATACTTTTTATATTTTCATGTGATCCTTTAAAATCAGCATTTTTATTACGTCATTAGAACATGAATGAAATTCGATTTTGCTACACCAGTTGCGTTCCTCGGCACGATAGAAGACATCTGAACATTGATAATCATTATAGGTGTATTATTATTATTATTATTATTATTATTATTATTATTATTATTATTATTATTATTATTATCATTTCCCATAATCTTAATTCTTCAGTTGCTTTATATCATAACTTGTCACAGGCCTTCAATCTACAGCAGTGAGACAACCGAAGTAGAGGATAAGCTCTCAGGGAGACTAACTCATGCCTCTTGTGTCCAAGGAATGCCTGGTCAAACGCTCCACACACTCTGACTGAACGACTGATCAACTGAAAAATAAGCAAAGGCGTGATTAAATGAATAAGTTACTTTTCTCATTTTTCGTTGGGTTGTAATTACTGTATATCAGAGAAAATACAGGAGTCCGAGATATCATGGAAACCGTTAGAAAACTCAAATGGCAATGGGCTGGTCATGATGCAATAATATCAGACAAGCGCTGGACATCACGACTCACGGTGTGGATCCCCTGATATCATATGCAGAACTGTGGTCGACAGAAAGTAAGATGGCGTGACGAGCTAGATAAATTCAGAAAGTACCGGCTCTGCGATGCTTATGATGGAGAGGTCAGGCGAATTTGGGGAAGGACGCTTACATGATGATGATGATGATGATGATGATGATGATCTATCCCATGGTTCTCAGGGGTATCCTCGCGATCATCATTTAGGACATGACCAGGTGTTGGGAACCCCTGCTCTAGACTCTGTTTCTGTCTTGCAATACCTGAACTTGTCAATCTAAAAGACAAAAAAAAAAACAACAAAAAAACAAAAAACAAAAAAAAAACAAAAGACAAACAAACAAAAAACGTTGTTTCGCAAACGGTATACCAACAAAAAAACAAACAAACAAACAAAACACTGGGGAGTAGCTTAAAGCGTCCTTCCTCGTCACTTAACAACCAAATCTTTCGCTCACAGACACTCGGAAGCGAGTTCAGTTCCACCTCATTTTACTTTCAAATATTTTTTTGTTTACCACTTACTCTTTAGCGCAACCGTACAGTACCCTGCCTCTCCCTCTCTCCCTCCCACCCTATAAGTGATATCATTTTAATTTCGAATCCATTCTCAAAATCTATTATCTACCCCCACCTCTTTTGACGCAAACATATTCATTTCTAAAATGTGACGAACAGGAATGTATTGAACAGATAAGTGCAAACACATTACTTATATGGATAACGGGTGTAAATAACCAATCAAAATCAAATTCAATAAGGAAATGATTTCAAGTAAAAAAAACAGAGGGAACCAATTTTATTTTCTAATCAGTTTTCTCTGATAAAAAAAGATTAAATGTGTAAATCAGAGCCGTGGAATTTAATCTTATCTTTTGACAAAATACTTTTCGTATCGAAAGTCGGTCCACAATACAATAAACAAAAAGAATTTTTTTGCATTCTATTTACTGGTTGCAATTATGTCATAAGAGGTATGATGTCATAAAAATGTGTAACGGTATCAAAAGAATTTATATCAATAAATTATTTATAAAGCGTTTGTTTTTCACTATATTACTAAGTTATGTTTGCTAATAACAACGTTGCCAAGTATTGTTTGCTAATAACAACGTTGCCAAGTATTGTTTGCTAATAACAACGTTGCCGAATATTGTTTGCTAATAACAACGTTGCCAATTATTGTTTGCTAATAACAACGTTGCCAAGTATTGTTTGCTAATAACAACGTTGCCAATTATTGTTTGCTAATAACAACGTTGCCAAGTATTGTTTGCTAATAACAACGTTGCCAATTATTGTTTGCTAATAACAATGTTGCCAGGTATTGTTTGCTAATAACAACATTGCCAAGTATTGTTTGCTAATAACAACGTTGCCAAGTATTGTTTGCTAATAACAATATTGCCAAATATTGTTTGCTAATAACAATGTTGCCAAGTATTGTTTGCTAATAACAGTGTTGCAAAGTATCGTTTGCTAATAACAATGTTGCCATGTATTGTTTGCTAATAACAACGTTGCCAAGTATTGTTTGCAAATAACAACATTGCCATGTATTGTTTGCTAATAACAATGTTGCCATGCATTGTTTGCTAATAACAATGTTGCCAAGTATCGTTTGCTAATAACAATTTTGCCATGTATTGTTTGCTAATAACAACGTTGCCAAGTATTGTTTGCAAATAACAACGTTGCCAAGTATTGTTTGCAAATAACAACGTTGCCAAGTATCGTTTGTTAATAACAATGTTGCCATGTATTGTTTGCTAATAACAACGTTGCCAAGTATTGTTTGCTAATAACAATGTTGTCAAGTATTGTTTGCTAATAACAACGTTGCCAAGTATCGTTTGTTAATAACAATGTTGCCATGTATTGTTTGCTAATAACAATGTTGCCAAGTATTGTTTGCTAATAACAACGTTGCCAAATATTGTTTGCAAATAACAACGTTGCCATGTATTGTTTGCTAATAACAATGTTGCCAAGTATTGTTCGCTAATAACAACGTTGCCAAGTATTGTTTGCTAATAACAATATTGCCAAGTATTGTTTGCTAATAACAATGTTGCCAAGTATTGTTTGCTAATAACAATGTTGCCAAGTATTGTTTGCTAATAACAACGTTGCCAAGTATTGTTGGCTAATAACAATGTTGCCAAGTATTGTTTGCTAATAACAACGTTGCCAAGTATTGTTTGCTAATAACAATGTTGCCATGTATTGTTTGCTAATAACAATGTTGCCAAGTATCGTTTGCTATTAACAACTTTGCCAATTATTGTTTACTAATAACAATGTTGCCAAGTATTGTTTGTTAATAACAATGTCACCGAGTATTGTTTGTTATAAAAGCTAAAACTGTCTGCAAAAATGACTAAAATCGCCTGAACTTTTCAATTCCCAGGTAATTCTATAGCTGATGATGTTATATATACTCATTTAAAGCCCATTTCTAAAATAGAATAGCCATACACCAAGACTCCAGAACAAATAATTGATAATAACTGTACCCTTGCTTTAATTCAAACTGAAAAGCTGTTTTTGTTTTCTTTTTTTGATAGACAGATTTTCAGGTTCAAATTTTTCATTCGGTTTTAACTGGGCATTTAAAGGCCAGCAGTTAGTGTTTACTAGAAACCGTCATCTAAGACTGTCACCAAAACTGTCCACACAGATTTCTTCAGTTTTTAAGCTGTTCAGGCTGTGGCTATGTATGTATCAATGAGTTAAAAGTTGAATATTTCAACATTTACGCCTCATTATGTCTAAAAAAATGTTTCTTTTCGTTTTTTTACACCCCCCCTCTAAGCAGGTTGTTAGCGGGGATTGGATTTGCAATGTAAGTTTATACTAAAGAGATGACTTGGTTTGTGTCACGCTACTTTTTTTGTAAATTCAGATTTTTCAGTGATCACTTCCCTGAAAAAAGGTGAGAGCAGTAAGATCAATCCTTTTAATTTACAATGTAAGTTCATGCTAAATTGATCACTTTTTTTGAGTCAGGCTTTTTTTTTGTAAATTCAGATTTTTTAATGATCACTACCTTGAAAAAGACGAGAGCAGTTACATTCATCGGTTAATCTTTTCATTTTTTGAAAAATATGGTATGTTGCCAAGAAAAAAAACGTTGATCACATGACTGTTTCTATTGGGTGACTAACCAGTCCTGTATCGGTTAAGATTCACGTCAGTTAACCTAGTCGAAAACAATAGTAATAAGAGATTTTTGCCAGTAATTTTTTTATGCGTTCTGGCTCCCACCGCTTACTCCCCGGGACACACACACGCACTCTTTGGCAGCCCCGCCTGATACCAAACTTTAATGAAAGTACAAAGAAAAAACAAAACAAAACAAAACAAAAAAACAAGCTTTGAAATACCGCAGAAAGGAAGTAACAGGGATACTTCGAAGCCTCATTTCCGAATAACGGATCAAAAGTAACTGTCCAGTTTACGATTTCAGTTACAGTGTAAATAAAACCACCAGCTAAAACTTGAAAAACCGTTTTTTCTCTTCTGAAAACTAGGGAATTCCTTCAGGGTTTTATGGATCAAAAGAACGAAAATCAGTGGCGAATAATGAATCTCAACCTTTATATTTATTTCGTTGTACTTGGTTCGACAAAGGCCAATAATTGATATTTAGCATTTATCGAACCAATGATTTCAAAATTAAATATATATATATATATATATATATATATATATATATATATATATATATATATATATATATATGGATATATATATATATATATATATATATATATATATATATATATATATATATATATATATATATATACAATATATGCTTTTATGCGTATTAAATTACGTTCATTAAATCTTACAAACATTAAAACGCGCGTATTTTGAA
>OY735232.1:29222840-29235340 GCA_963457665.1 Thysanoteuthis rhombus
AAAAAAAGGGGGAGAAAGAGGGCGAAAGAGAAAGAGAGAAAGCTGAGGGTAGAAAGAAGGGCGAAGACAGGGAGAAGGGAGGAAAGAGAGAGAGAGAGAGAGAGAGAGAGGTAGGTAAAGAAAGAAAGAAAAAAGAAAGAAAGAAAGAGAGAGAGACAGAGCGGGGGAAAGTTAGATCAACAAGAGGGGAAAGAGATAGACATTGCGAGCAAATAGCGGTAAGTACAACTGTGCGCGATTCTTGTGAACGCGTCCGTAAGATCGAGCATAAACAGCCAGGCGTCCGCACAATCGGTCATTCGTTCTCTCAAGTACTTGTGCCCCGTTTTCGTGCACGTGTGTGCCAGTGTATGTTGTTTAATGTAGCCGGACGGTCGCTTAAGCAATATGCAATCGGTGTCTTAAATATAATTGGACCCCGTATTACATTACATCGAACGAATTTTGTGTACATAGAGCACAAAGGAAGGTGTCCGGTGTTGTCGCCCGTGGAAACATATGTTATATATTTAACATCTTGAGCTAGCTTGAAACATTATATGAAACATTGCGTACGCGTAAATAATATCTACCAACATTGTAATCTATCTATCTATCTCAGTCTATAAATATATGTTCCTCACTCATATCTATTCATCTCAGTATATATTTATATCTATCTCAATCTGTTCCTATCTATCTATCTATCTATCTAGATTCATATCTCTCTCTCTCTCTCTCTCTCTCTCTCTCTCTCTCTCTATCAAGGATTCTATCCATCTCAGTATATTAATGTCTGTTCCTATCTATCTATCTATCTATCTATGATTCAATCCACTTCAGTATATTAATATCTATCTCAGTCTATTTCTATCTATCTATCAATCTATATATCTATGATCATATATATCTATCTACGTTCATATCTATCTATTTCTCCTCTCTCTTTTCCAGTCATTTTTTTTTAAATCTCTTTCTTTCTTATTCTGTTTCTCTCATTTCATCCCCCCTTTTATCTTTCGATTCACTGTCTGGTCGCAGCCATTTCCAAATACTTTGCAATCTGTCACATCTGAGAAAAATTAAAGCAAACACTGAAATCGTATACAACATTAGTTGACGTTTTCTTCAGGACCTCATTGATCAGGACGCCATCTTTGAACTAGAAAGAACAGAGACCGTATACCTCTGTCAACGCTATTGTCATGCGAAGTAATTTGGCATGGATCCACTCAAAAATCTAATCACTTTTTCTGTAGCCTATCGTTCTATCTTCACACAAAATTACATTGAAATTCATTGAGAACTTTCGGAGACATCACGTGGATAGTTATGGGCGTGTAAGTAAATGTATGAAAAACGAAACGGAAAAAAATTCCAGGATCCGCCCAAACATTCGACCAACACTTTCTTGCCCCATTACTCATCTTTTTACAAAAGTCTATCGGAATTCATTGAGAACTTTTGGATACAGACCGACTGACAGAAAGACAGACAGACGGACAGTAAGATGTGACCGAATACATATACCGATCCAACTTCGTTGGCTGAGGTGATAACTTATCTATTAGGATATAGTAAAAAAGTACAACATCTTATTCTTGTTAAGTACAAATTAGGAGGTTCTGGTGGCCTAGCGGTTAACGGTTCAAAGAATAATAGTAGCGAACCGGGTTCAAACGCCAGTTGGGACAGTTTGCGTTCACTCTGCGCGAATGCACTTCCCCTTTCAGCTCTGGGTAAATACAAGGGCAGTTAAAGGCCGTTAAGCTTACACGTTGGACTTGGATCCCAGTTGGAAATTTCAACATTTCCTCTTTATTATGTCCAGTAAGAACGATTATTTTGTTTTTGAAAATCCCCCCTTCTCCGTCCCCCAATTTTTTTTCATAGTGCGTGTGTAGGGGGCATAATTTTGAAATTTAAATTCATCCCAAAACGGTCCTTAGTTTGTGCTTGTTATTTTTTGTTGTTGAAAATTCCGACCTTTTAGTGATTCAACTAAAGGTGAGAGGAGTAACTTATTCATTGATCACCCCATTTTCAAATCTTCTTATTGATCACCCTCAACATGACACGCTGTCGGTCAAGTGTCGGTTTTTATTGAGTGACTAACCGGAGCTATCGTGTTCCTGTTTGATACCGTTTCTTTCTTGTTGCTTTGCACCACTGGAGAACGAGCCCAATAAAATAGACTTTTTTTCCCCTTCCGGATATCATATTCTGCACCTGGAGAAGGTCGTAGAATGAATCGGCCCAAACATTGTGTCCACATCAAAGAAAGGAAGAAGAGATTGTCCGAACACAAGTTGATATGGTCCCAACAGTACATTTTTATTCTTTTAAAGTAAAAATACATACGCCAGCCTCATGGTGTTGATATTAAAATATTAATATATTAAGATACAGTTGGAAACTATAAGGAAGAATCATAAGTTCAACGATGCATTCATCATTCGTTGCAGTAGTTGTAGTAGTAGTAGTAGTAGTGGGAAAGAAGAGCAAGTAGTCTTAGTCGATATGGAAGTATTCTATAAGTATTATTTTCAATAAAATCGTAAATGATCATTTTTGCTTTTTTTGGTCATTTTTACCTTTTGGGATCATTAGCGGCTGTTACTGGTTATAAATGATGTCTTTGTTCCGCATCTAGTTGTTTCCCTTCGTTTCTCGTAACGACGTCATGCATTCTCTTAATGACGTCATGCATTCTAATGACGTCACATCAATCAATGACTTTTTGTTTAACATACGTATTATCATCCCAAAGACCGATCGAGAAGAGATGTGCTGACAGATCTGGAGAAAAAAAACTCAGAGAAGAAGTCGTGGTAAAATACAAGAAACAACAGGAAGCAAAGGGAAGCAAGTATACATCGCTCTAATCTGTGCATAACCCTAATCTAACCCTAAATTATTTCCTTTTCTTGATTGATAGGCGATCGATTACGTTGGTGACAGTTACGATCACCTTGCTTTAATAATCAAAACTTCCATCGTCTTTGTGAAAAGAGAAGAAGAATAGAGGAGAATAGAGGGAAGAAAAAAATATTAATGGCGAAAATGATGAGAGAATCCTTAGGATACAGCAGAACAGACGCTACTGTCCCAGTCCGTTCTATGAACACAAAGAAGGAAAGAGTGAACCAGTAATGTCCTTTTCTTTCTTGTCTCTGTTTCAATCTCTCTCCTCTAAACGATTCAACTCTCTCTGTCATCCTATCTCTCTCTACCCTTCTCCCTCTGTTATTAAACTACCTTTCTCTTCTGTCCAATCTTTCTGCTTTTGTTGAGGCGTTCTGTTCTCAATTGTAGACATCGCTCCCAAAAGGATTAAGTTTTTCTTTTTTTAAAAAAATTCAAAGAGAATTCAAAGAGAAAGAGAGGATTTGTTTGTTTATTTTTCAATCAACTGTCTCACGAATACAGGCGTCCTGCTATATACATTTACTAGTTTAAATAATCACCACAAGCAACAGTACGAAAGTCTTTTTAAAACATTCTACTCCCTTTGCTGCTCATTACGAGAAACGAATGGGAACAACGAGAAGCGAAGGGGGACAACGAGAAGCGAAACAAAGACATCATTTATAACCAGTAACGATGTCTCTAATCAATGAATAACCCTAACGCAACCCTTACCCAAAACTTTAACCCTTATTGATCGCCATAGACCTCTGTACAAAAGCTTTCTGAAAATTGAATTCTTAGAAAAGTGCAGCCGGTCTGGGTTCTTTTTTGAAATCCAGTAAAACTCGGTAACTGTAAATATTTATTTGATACGTAGTCTGGGATCAGATAACAGATATGTCTTGGTCAGATATCTGTGTTTTCAAACTGAACCTCCCTATGAGAGAGGGTCGTTAACAATGTTGTCCTCTAATTTCAAGTAGTCAATGTGCATTAAAATCTTATAGTGTACAAATTATTTTCCTGTGACAAAAGTATGTATGTCCCGAGTGCTTGTGCAAATGCTACCAACAATAGACCTATTTAAACACTGTTGCTGGGTTTAGATTATTCATCGGTTCTGATATTTATGTGTATCTAATGTATGTATCTATGTATCTGAACTTCGAACACCCTTGACCGTTCATATTTGAAACTTTAAATTTTGGATACGCATTCCCCTCCATGAGTATAAAGTTTTTTTGTGTTTTTGAAAATCCCCCCCAAGCAAGTTTAAAGTGGTAGAGTTCAATTTACAATGTGTATTTATGCTAAATTGGTTCATTAGATTTTGTCCGGCAGCGTTCACGCTTGTTCTTTTTAAAAATTGTTTTTAGTGATCACATCCCAACAAAAGGCGAAAGAAGTAACTCATCTATTGATCCATTCTCTTTTTTAAATTGATCACCCCGACACAACATGCTGGCGAAAGACATCGCTTGATATGACGGTTGCTACTAGATGACTCACCAGACCTGATTTTTTTAAAATCATAAATTTATGGTTCAAACTATACTGGTGGTATTTTCATCAAGGTGACTTGATTTTGTCATCATCATCATCATCATCATCAGTCTTTTAATGTCCGTCGTTGGACATAGGCCTTCCCCAGGATTAGCCACAATTCTCTATCATGGGCATCGCAGAGCCAGTATTTCCTGAATCTATCCAGTTCATCTCTCCATCTTGTGTTCTGTCGGCCTCGGTTTCTCATGTGATCTCTGAGGATCCATGTTGTGAGACGTGATGTCCATCGGTTGTCTTTCATTCTTGCAATATGGCCTGCCCATTGCCATTTGAGTTTTTTAAATAGTTTCTATGATGTCACAGACACCTATTTTCTTCCTTATGTACTGTGCTGCCTTGTGATCTCTCCATTTAAGGTTGAGCATGATTCTCTCATGCGCATGTTGCAGACTTCTCAGTTTGAGGGTCAATCTCTTGGTTAGGTTCTATGTTTCAGCTCCATAAGTGACTAGTGGGAGAATGCATTGGTTGTATACTCTTCTTTTTCGGATTTTGTCGTCACTATGGCTTAATCAAATTAATTAAAAGAAACATATATGATTGATAATTTTCTGTGGAATACTAATTTCAAGGTGATTTTGGCACAGCTCATCCCTCATGGCTAATAAAACATAACAAATCAACGTCTTTTCCAATAAAAACTCAAATAGCGAATTTGAAACAAGAAAACATGGCCACGGCCGTGTTGTACAAATCAAAACTCAGGAAAATCCATGATATACAAATGTGGTATTTGAATAACCAACAAACTAGTCAACAGAAACATTTAGCTAAATGATCATTTAAAATAAGTATGATTATAATATATTGAACTACTGTAGCCACCAAAGGTCGTGAAGGATTGTATCCCCTTTTTGGTTCTAGATAAATTTCCTTGTGTTAAACAAGCCGGCAGTAAATTACCCCATGCAAATTTCACCGACAGTAAATTCAATCATGGTAAATTCTATCGAACTGGTGTGATTCTTTGCTTTAAAGGTTAAACTGCGTTCTGATTGGTTCATAATCGCATGGCTATCTTATCCGATTATTGTAGAAACTAGTTGATTTGAAATTGGCAAAATTATTTGACGATGTGTAGCCGTCTCTCGGTACTTTTTTCTGATGCAGTTAGTAAGATTTTGTTTTGGCGTGAAATTTTTATTTTCGGCTAGATCTGACCTATTTTCTCCAATTCAGCCGATAAAAATCTATGATAGCCCAAAATATGGCCATCTTTGAGAAGAATACATTTAATAGGCTCTAACAAGGTGAAAATATCACAAATGAAAACAAATGATATATATATATATTTTATTATCATGCTATTAATAGATGTCACTAAAACAGTTAACAAATTTATAAAAATTATTCATATCCATCTTTCGCTTGTCTTGGCGTAATTCAAATAGCTCTGCACAGTCACTAACAAATAAAAAGAAATAAGAGAATCAATGAAAGAAAAACAAAATTTGAATTGAACTCTGTTATCCGCTGATATTAGTGTTTAATCCTAATTTCTACAACCGGGGCCACGTTTTTTTTTCTTTTTTATTAGTTGCACATCGTTACAATCCAAACAGGAAGAAAATAAATAGAACTTGTAGGTAAGATATGTGCATAAACATTTGATGAGATATGTGTATAAACATTCTGGCCATTTGTTGGCGTATCTTTGACCATTTTTAGTATCTTTTTGGTGAGTTTGGGTCATTTTGGACATTTGAGGTTATTTGTTTTTTAATTTAGCGCTCTTTATCGCTTTTTGGTTGTCAAACTAGCACGAAATTTTTTTTTCATTCGGCAACACTGGTTGGTGGTCTCTAACGTCCACCTGTGGTAATCTGATTCCACAAGAAACGAGGGTCCTTTTAAAGGGGTCCTTGTATCATTCCTGTAGCACCCTATCCCGCTCAGTCGACCAGAGACCAGCGAACCAATCAGGCAGGCAAACGGTATTAAAATCCATTTAAATGTTACAAATGTTAAATTCATTCGCCAAAAACATAATCATTATTAATATCAAAGACAAAAGTAAAGTGGGAAACTATTTTTTATTTTTTATTCCTTGTTGACAGATTCTGTGACAATAGAATTCTCATCATACTATTGTTCTGAAAAAATGAATAATTTCAATTAATTTTTCATGGATGAAGTATTGTCTGTATAATTAATTTAACTAGTTTTTATCTTCATTTTAATTAATAAATTAATTAATCTGGCTAGAGGGTGTGTTTGATTCTCACTGTTGGCTCATTCTTTATTTCCGATTATTCTTATTAATCGTAGCCGTATGATTTCGGTCCAAATAAATATGGTCAGAATAAATTCTATTCTTGAATCCATGGCGTTTTCCTCTGGCAAATATCTAAAATAGTGTAAAAAAAAAAGATCTAGAAATATGTAGATCCCTTAGAATCTAGATGTTTTTAATAAACCCATCAAAATACGTCTTCGAAAAGGTCAAAAAGCTCTTTTTTTTCTTCAAAACTAAATAGAACGTTTTTAAAAGCTGTGTAGCGGAGTACTGATGCAAATTTTCATGTCTGTTGACAAACCGGTATGGCCAGGAGCATTGGAACAAACACGAAAACAAACACACAGATGAGTACACGTATAATAAAAAGATCGAACCCTTCTAATCTTTGATTGCTATGATTGTACAAATGATTTGTACAAAACGAATACTTCATATGTAAAATGAATAATGACTATTTCATAGTGCGAATTTCGTCGGATAAACTTTAAGAAATGGCATATTTAACTACAATAAAAGAAATCTCTGTGTCTCTGTGTGTATACATCGTGATTACTTGACAACTGATCATTGAGAGCCAGATATATTTGTCAGCACACAAGGCAGAGTTCTGCTGGGTTTGAAGTTTCTTTGATCAATCGTTCTCGAGGAATCTAAAAAAAAAAATAAATTAAATATTAAAGATTATAGATCTTAAGTGTGCCGTGTGCTCTGGATGCACAGTTTCTATGATTAATCTCCCTTGACTTCTGCTCTTTAGAATTATCTGAATTTAGAAGTAAAATATCAATATTGGTAACGTTGAGGAGAAGCAACCAAAAAACTTAGTAGTTTCGTTGGACGGTCTGAAAATCATTTTACATGACAATGATGACAGGCAGCTTCACCCACCACAAAGTCTGACCCCTTCCAAACATGCACTTTTGGAATGGGATTTCTCCGTGTTTTTTTTTGTTTTGTTTTTTAAATTTTCAAACGTACCACTGATTATCTTAAAAAATGAATATTCATTGCGGGAAACAAATACCTTTTTTAGGCAACAGACCTTTTGATTTACATATGTATATGAGTCCATAAGTATATGTGTATGGATTTATATGGTAGGATACATTGGTATCCAGACGAGTGAATCTAATGAGATGTTTTATCCTGTGGCGTACGTTGCTTTGTATGTTGGGTGTACTGTGTGCCCCGGATGCTCAAAAACAGCAAAAGTAATTTAGTGTCTATACAAGGCACGGACAGTGGAAACCTTTTTGGTACAATGTAGAGAAGGTGGTCTCGATAATGATTGTTAAGTTTCACACCCTCGCTCATTCGATGTTACAACCGACGAACAAATAAACAGAAATAAGAGATTTAATGAAAGAAAAACAAATTTGAATTGGACACTATTATCCGCTGATAAAAGTATCTAATCCAAATCCTATTTTCTATTGATTCTTTAATTTCTATAATTAGGACCACCTTCCCAATATAGAGGTAAGAAGACTCGAATTGTCCTTTGCTTTTTATGGACACTAAAATATTATCACGTTTTTATGTATCCGTATCACACAGCACACCCGTGATACAATGCACCATTCAAGACAGGTTTTTTTTTATCCCGTTACTCATAATTCCATGTCCGCAATAATGCTCAACCCACTCGGTTCCATTGTTCGACACATTTCCTTCCCATGGTGTTATTTCCCTGGCAGAAACATCTGCGACAAAAAAAAAAAAGACCGTGAGAAACGTGTTTTTTTTCTAAAAGAGATTCCAATACAAATTGTAAATTCTTGTATGACTTGACAAACAATCATTTGTGGTCTTTTTGGTAGTTCCCGTGTATAATAATCATAAATATGATGACGGTAATAAAAAAAAAAAAATACAAAGGGCCGGTCTGGTTAGTCACTCAGTGGAAACCGTCATATGATCAATATCTTTTTCTTGACAGCATGTCGTGCGAGGTATGACCAATCAAAAAATTGGGAAACAAGGAGATCAATAAAAGTTAATCCTCTCGCCGGGCGGTGATCATTAAAAAAAAGTCTACATTTGAAAACAAAAAACAAAAACAAAAAAACAAACAAACTAAGGAACCGATTTAGCATGAACTAACATTATAAATTGAACCCTCTCTTAAAACCCATTTGAGACCTGTTGATATGGTGGTAGGGATGGTGTTCAAAAAACAAACAACACGGAGTAAATGAATGAAATTTTCGGCCCACTTCCTCCATTGGTATGGTCTGTGCACACGACATGTACACAGCTAACTAGTCAGCCAGACCAACTTAAACACTGAAGAAACGGGTCTTGATGTCGACAGTTTCGGTTGACGGTTTCCTACTGAACAATAACAGTTACAACCGCAGTTATGGTGGATAGCGGTGGCCGCTAGAGAATAACGAACCAGAATGTATTCACTGTTTCAAATAATGACAATAGATGCCATCATGCAACCATTGTCTTTTGGCAGCATGCCGTATTGGGGTAATCAATTAGAAAAATTGGAAAAGGGGGTGATCAATAAATAACACTCTTTTATCGCCTTCTGTTGGGCATCATCATCATCATCATTCTTTTAACGT
The DNA here is from genome assembly GCA_963457665.1 of Thysanoteuthis rhombus. Classification (NCBI taxonomy): domain Eukaryota; kingdom Metazoa; phylum Mollusca; class Cephalopoda; order Oegopsida; family Thysanoteuthidae; genus Thysanoteuthis; species Thysanoteuthis major. Next base: position 29,232,111 of record OY735232.1, read on the forward strand.
CCGTCGTTGGACATAGACCTTCCCCAGGATTCGCCACAATTCTCTATCATGGGCGTTGCAGAGCCAGTATTTCCTGAATTTGTCAAGTTCATCTCTCCATCTTGTGTTCTGCCGGCCTCGGTTTCTCATATGATCTCTGGGGATCCATGTTGTGAGGTGTGATGTCCATCGGTTGTCATTCATTCTTACAACATTGCCTGCCCATTGCCATTTGAGTTTTTTAATAGTTTCTATGATGTCACGAACACCTGTTTTCTTCCTGATATACTGTGCTGTCTTGTAGTCTCTCCATGTAAGGTTGAGCATGATTCTCTCATGCGCATGTTGCATACTTTTCGCTTCAAGAAAACAAGCAGATATGAACTAAAGGGTCAATTTAGCATAAATTTGCATTGGGAATCAACAACCCTCAAAAAAAAAATGAAAGAGAGAATTTTTTTCTAAACCTACTAAGGATTAACTGTTTACAATTTCAGCCTCTTAGCTCCATTGGAGTGGCTCGAAAACTGGAAGAGACTCATGTTGACAGTTTTGGCGACGGTTTCTAACACAACAGAGTAGAAACAGTGACACTCTGATAACTGTGCAAATGACTTTAGTGGAACAATGTAAACAAATGGTATTAATACAAACCGGAGGCTGTCATAGAAAGAAAAAAGAAGATGATTTTCAACTGCTTTCTTGATTTCACTCGTTACTATCAATGGTATACTCTGAAGGTTGTCAGGGAGTCAATGTTGCGGGTTCATGCTGTTGAAATTGCACATCGACTGCTACCATTCGAAGGGTTCATCTAACCTTTTTGTTACTTGATATATTTTGAGATATGTTTAACTCTTTAAATGCGAAGATTTCCATAAAAACGAGAAGAATCGAGTGTCCTTGGCCCTATTCGAAGTAATTCACAATTATGTTTCTAAGGATGTAAACATGAGAAAAATTAACCTTTTAGAAATCTAGTTAATACTTTGAAAAATAATGAATAACTAGCACCCGTGGGAATTCGATTGTTTAAAAAATGCTCAACTCGATAAAAAAAATCTATTTAATTTGTCACCCAAATTTATGCTTTCTTATCAAATATTATTTTCTACGACCAAATCTTTTGTTCTTTTATTTCGTTTTTCTTATTCTAAGATACTTCGTTGTCCACTCGGCTGGTGTAATGGTTAGCACGTTTGTCTCATACACAGGAAGTCCTAGGTTCGATTCGAGTGAGGAATGTGGGAAATCTCTTCACCGGACAAATGCATGCGGCAGATAATTGATTATACTCTAATCTAACAGAATTCTGGTATCTCTTCGTTAGCCTTGAAGGTGTAAAGTCCTGGAATTGAAAGAATCACGGAGCTGATGTATGCAGCAGGAATCGGTACTTCATCACTCCGTTAAACTCCATTACGGTTGTCTCTTAAAAAACCTTAATAAATATATCAATAGATTATTTTGTAAATTGTTCTCGCAAGTTTTTCTCGCCATCGTTCGCCTCAAAATACTTTCTAATTCAGCGTTTTATAATTCAATAATCGTTTTCCTGTCCGATACCAAGTTTTTACATTGAGTTGAGGGTTGCATTATTGGTGGACTGTGCGGTGTACAGAGGTAACTGCTTTCATCTCTTCCTTTACAAAGTCAGACTACAGCGTCACATTGAAAATAGATATAGTAGGAGTTACGTCACGCTACCTTAAGATTCTTCTCAGCCTTATATCTATAAATTATTTTGTTAATTGTTCCCTCAACTTTCTCTCGCCTTCGTTCGCTTCAAATTTCATAAATACTTTTTAATTCAGCGTTTTATATTCCAATAATCATATGCCTGTCCCAAGCCCAGTTTTTACTTTAAGTTGAGGGTTGCCTTATGGGTGGACTGGGTGGTGTACAGCAGTAGCTGCTTTCATCTCTTCCTCTACAACGTGATACAGCAGCGTGACATGGAAAATAGATATGGTAGGAGTTACGCACATAAATGATATAGATGTTACTCAAAGGCATTCTTCGGCTACCAGGGTTTAAGATCAGTCGGAAACGGTGATCAATCAACGTCTGTCCCACAAACTTACAAGTCCGGATGAAAAGCAAATACAAGATGAAGGAAGAACCGATAGAAATTGATAATGAAATGCTTCCTCTGAGAATCCAAATAATTCATAGAAACAATATATGTTTGGGCACATGTGTAGACAAGCTTTGCAATGTGTATATATGCATGGGTGTAAAAATGCTCGTGGGTCTAAATTTACCGGATAGAGGCCATGCATGATAAAAGGTCAACTATATGAAGTATATTGCGAACACGCACACACAGACACACACAAATATGTATATATATATATATATATATATATATATATATATATATATGTGTGTGTGTGTGTGTGTGTGGTTGACAATGTTTCATCAATTCAGATTCAAGATAATGCACACACACACACACATATATATATATATATATATATATATATATATATATATATATATATATATATATATATATTATACTATAAAGAGGACGAATGTTTTTAACTATACTTTTATAGACTACTAATCGGTTGCATCCTTGGAGCTGGAAATTTGTGTATGAGGGTAACTTGGTCCCAAGGTGAATACAGATTAGGCAATGATGACCTCTAGTGACTTCTAAGTGTTAATTTTCGGTCAGTCAAATGCTCAAATCTTGTGTTGGTATTTTTTTCAAGATAATTTTTGATAGATCTATTTGTTCAGATGATTTTAAATAAAAGATTTTATTTTTTCAGGTAATTTTAGATTAAAGATCTATTTTAAAGAAATAAGTTCAGATAATTTTTTTTCAGATAATTAGTTCTGATACACGCACGGGCTACAGCGATTCGCCTATGCGAAGAATGGATATTTCTCTTATTATTGCATAATTGTTTCCGAGAATAAAAAAAAGGAATTTCCCACCCTTACTCCTGCCAGCAGTTTCCCTGTAATTTTTACCCACAACCACACCTCACCATCTCACCCCGTCATATTCCACATATGTAGAAAGGCTGGGGATGGGAAAATCTAACCCCAATTTCGTATTGGTTGGAGTTTCGGGTGAGACAGAGGAATGTTTCTTTCCACAGCCCGAATGGCGAAGAGCATTTCTTGTTTCCGCCGATCAAAACCATCAGAATAGGTTTCTTCAGTTTTCAAGCTGGTCTGACTGGCTGGTTATGTATGCATGTATGATGCGTACAGGCCCCACCAATGGAACTAGA
>OY735232.1:29245340-29330340 GCA_963457665.1 Thysanoteuthis rhombus
AAAAAAACACTCACGAGAGAACCCAGAATCATGCACACATAGACGTGCAAATAGAGAAGAGTCTGTTACCCCTTGGATGGTTGGCATTTGTGGGTCTACGATGATTCGATATTACTGATAGTAGTTTCATTTTATCAAGCCAAGATTTTTCTTCGATTTGAAATCTCGTAATAAATCAATTTTTCATCGTCCATAACTATATGGCCCCTGAATGATTTTTTGTGTCGAGCAACAAGCGAAAGAAAAATACTTGAAGGCAGATTGATGTTCGTTTCTCTAAGTTCATGTGGAACCCATTTTTCTGGCTTTTGAATTATAAACCGCCATCTAAAACTGTCTCTAAAACTGTCAACATAAGTTTTTAAGTAGGTCTGGCTGGCTGGCTTGCTATGAGAGTATGTATGCAACACGCGAACTTGCTGCTATCATGTAGATAGAAGGCTGAAAATTTGAACATTTACTCCTTGTTATATCTGGAAAAAACTGTTCCTTTTATTTAAATGACCCCTGCCTACATATATTTTTTAGCGGGGGTCCAATTTGCTGTATAAGTCCCCCAGTTTGTGTCCGGTAGCATTTGCACTTGTTTTTTCTTTTTTAAATCGGGCTTTTTTTAGGGATTGCGGCCCAACATAAGGCGAAATAAATAACATTCATTAATCACCCCTTTCCGTATAGTTCATATCTATCTCATTTTGTTCATATCAATCAATATATCTATCTATTTATCTTAATCTGTTCATATCTATCTATCAATCTTAATCTGTTCCTATCTATCTATCTATCTATCTACCTACCTTAATCTGTTCATATCTATCTATCAATCTTAATCTGTTCCTATCTATCTATCTATCTATCTATCTATCTATCTATCTATCTTAATCTGTTCCTATCTATCTAACTATCTATCTATCTATCTATCTATCTATCTATCTATCTATCTTAATCTGTTCCTATCTATCTATCTATCTATCTATCTTAATCTGTTCATAACTATCTATCGATCTTAATCTGTTCCTATCTATCTATCCATCTATCTATCTTAATCTCGTCACATCTATCTATCTATCTATCTATCTATCTATCTATCATTTGAGAGATTGATAGATGCTGTCGTAGGCACCTGTGTGTCTGTATATTTAAATAGGCTCGTATTGTTGTGGCTGTATGAGTTCGCTATAATATTTTTCCTAAGGCGCAGACGATTCAACAGACGGACAAACAAAAGAGATTGAAACTGACAGACAGACATTGTCAGGGGAAACCAGGAAGAGCTTTCTTTAACATTTTTTTTTCAACAGAAAGAACCACTTTTTTGTTTAATCATAAAGCAAAGAAAATGTTACATAAACAGACATGGCCATCTTTGTTCTCGTCATCGTTGGTTGAAGGATTGGGTCAACAAAGAATTCACTCATGAATAAATCAGGATTTTCCGACTTAGTTCTTTCTTTTTCAATGTCTTTTATCTTATAACTCTTTCTTTCTTTTCCTTCATATTTATCAGTTCAATTTCTTTCCTTTATTTCTTCCTTTCTTTCTTTTTTATGGCAACCTTTATTAAACACATTTCTTTCTTTTTTTTAGACTTCTTTCAAACTATTTCGTTCTTTCTTTTTTTTCCTCTACGTCATCCTTTTTTTTGGTTGTATCAAAACCATTTCGTCCTTTTTTAACTTCATTATGAATCTTTCTTTTTTCTTTCTTTCTTTTCCGTATGTTTCTTCCTAACAAACATGTTTCTCTTCCTTCAACTTTATTACAACCTTCTCAGTTCATTCTCTCTTTTTCTTCTTTTTCCTTCAACATTTTTCTTTTTTTCTTCATCATCATCATAATTCTTTCTTTCTTTCTTTCAACCTTCTCTCCAACGTCATTCATTTTTCAACCTCATAATAACTCGTTGTTTCTTCCACCCTTCTTTCTTTCTTCCTTCCTTTCTTTCTTTCTTTCTTTCTTTCTTTCTTTCTTTCTTTCCATATCGCCCTCTTTCTTATGTCATTTCATTTCTTTCTCTTTCACCTTCTCCTCTCTTTTATGTGTGCCCACTTCTTTATCACCATTTCGCTCTCTCTCTCTTATTGCCCTTGCCACCCACTATCATTTCGAGTCTCTTTCCTTCCTCTCAAACATTTTTTCTCCTTTAATTCTAATCCTTATTCCCTTCTTTATCTCTCTGAACCTTTCCCTTTCCTCGAACTTTGCAATTAAAAACCGTCAACCAAAACTGTCAACATAGGTTTCTTCAGCTTTCAAGTTGGTTCGCCTTGCATCACGCTTACAGGCCACACCAATGTAGCTAGAGGGCTGAAATTTGAAAAATAATCTCCTTATTATGCCCACTAAACACTTCAGGTTTTTAGTTGGGATTCAATTTGCAATTTACATTTTTGCTAAATTGGTTCTTTTGTTTGTGCTCGGCAACATTTGCGCCCCTTTTCTTTGAAAATCCAGACTTTTTTGAGGAACACTGCCCAACAAAAGACGAGAGAAATAATTAATTTATCATCACCTGTTTTTCCCAAATTATTAATTGGTCACCCCCAACACGGCATATTACCAAAATATGTAGGTCACTGTAGGTGGCTGTTTCTTTTTTGTGACTAACCGGACCTTTTCTTTTCATCTCAATACCACATCTTCCTTTTATTTCTCCGTGCTCCAACCCATCCTACTTTCATCGAAATGTTTGCCTTTTAAATATTTGCGTACACGGCCTATGGGTGCGTACACGTGCTTTTAGCCAACGTGTTAATACTTTTTTTTTGATAGCATAAGTAGGAAGTGGTTCGCTTCTATAAGTATACGGCTGAAAGTAAAAGGGTAAATTCTTCTTTGTTATGCAAGCTTTTTTTTTCTTCATTTTTCTTCATTTTTTTCATTTTTTCTTCATTTTTTTTTTCAGTGCTGCTATTTCTCTTTTTTTTGTTTTCCTTTTTTTTTTAAATATTCTTGTTTCTTTACCTTGTTTTTATTGTCCTTGTAAGTTTTCTTGCTTCCTTCTTTTTTACTCCAATAGTTTTTCTTTTTTTTCTTTCTTTCTTTCTTCACTTTGAAACATTCTTCGTATAGATATCTTTCACTTCATCTCCAGAATAATTTCCTTTCTTGCTTTCCATTTCTATTTGCATCGGTTCTTTCTTTCTTTCGTTCTTTGTTTCTTTGTTTGTTTCTTTCTTACTTTCTTTCTTTCTCTCTTTCATTCATGGTTTACTCAAATGATGGTATTTTCTCTCCTCCTTTTCACTCTGCTCAAAACACTCATTTTCCCTCTTCCTTTCATGCTTTTTTCATTTTTTCCTACGTCTTTCTTTACCTTCTTTCACCCTGGTCCAAATACCTAATTTCCTTTCTTTCTTCAGTTCTTTTTTCTTTCATTCATTCTTTCTTTTTTTCTTCAAAAGTCTTTTTTTTCTTTTTTTAGTCCCCCCTCGGTCACACAGCCTTTCTTCCTTTCTTTTCAAAGTCTCCTTTTTTTTCCTTATCTGGACCCCTGGTCATAACAATTACCTTTCTTTCTCTCTCCTCGTTTTTTTAAATCTCTCTTTCGACGTCTTCTCCATTCTTCTCTTTTTCCGTTCTCCTTCTTCCCTCTCCCTGGATATCTCTTTCCACTCCCAGTCCCTAACTCTCTTTTCTTTACGCTCTTCCTACTTCTTTTCATCACTCCCACAAACCGCAGCTATAACCTCAAGATTTGTTCTTCGAGTCTGGAGAACAAGAGGTGGAAGTTCGAGTGAAGGTTGCAAAGAGGCCAAATAGTGTAGGCGTCAAGTGTTAGTTAAGTAAAGAGCCCAGCGGGGGTGGAAAAGATGGGGGAGTGGGGTGTATTACCGAAGAATTGGAGATGGCACAGGATGGCGTTGGAGGTGAGGACGGGGGGCGACGGCATCGGTACTTATTGAGAAGGCCTTTGTTCTTGTCTCTTCTGTTGATATTAACTTGACCGAGTTTTCGTTTTCTGGTCACGCTCCTTCCTGTCCAGACCCCGTCTTCACTCGACGGCCATTTTTGTTACAACTCCTACCACCTTCTGTCAAACCACTGATAACCTCACTACCATCCTTTTATAGTTACCTTCATAAATTTCATTCCGTCTGACAGTGTCTATGGCGTGCGTGAGTGTTTATTAATCACATTTTTTTCAACTCCTGTAAGGAGTGTTGAAGAATGGTAAAGGAGTCTCAGTGATACAAGTAAGGTATAAAGAGAGGGAAATAGATCAGTAGACACCGAAATAAATAAATTTGTAATAGTTTGTTATTTACGCCGGAAAAATAGGTGAAGAAATCTTAACTTCACACGGTTTTATTTGATTCCTGTCCAGAACGAGGTTGATCATTTCACGCCCCAAGATGATCAAACCCTGTATCAAAGCCCACAGCATATAATCCTGTAGACAGCCTCCCGTGGCGACCCCGTTAATCTTCTTAGGAGGAAATCGATCACTACACGACGCTCATTAACGCAAACCAGATTTTGAGAAGTTCAATTGAAAAATAAATTCGGTCATAAATTTTTCAAATTATGACATCACAGGCGTTTTCCAATGAAAACATCTTGAAAAAGAGTGAAAAAAGAAAAAATCTGGAAATACCTAGATTCTGAAGATGTTATTAATATACCCATCTGAATACGACCTCAAAAAGGTAAAAAAATAAATAAAATAAAATAAACCCCAAGCATTTTAAAAAGGGGTCTACGGGAGTACTGTTGTCAATTTCAAGGCTGTAGATAAAACGGTATGACCAGGAGTGATGGGACACATCAACAAACATGTAAAAAGGATAGAATTCTTCACTAATTTTAGTGTCTATATATGTGTATAGTGTACGTAATTTTCGCAAAAAAAGCGAATAAGAAATCTATAGTTTACGTGGTTTGTGATTTTTTGTCATGGTTTAGAGTCATTTCATTACTGCACTAAGTAGGGATGATCATTTCACATTTTAGGAATAAGACTGCACATTTATTTCATCCTCTGGGGCGGATCCTGGATTTTCGACAGTCTAGGATCCATATGGAGAAAAATATCTTACATATATTATACGTAAAGAGAAAGCAAATTTCGAACATCAAAAATAAGGAGGTAATTTGTGATCTGGCATTTTTCACTTATATTACAGCACAATAATTGACAAAAGAGCAAAGTAACTGGGCGCCCACGATTTCGACTCCACCTTGTTGTGGTTGCATCGCAGCTCACGTAATCTAGTAAGCAATGACATGAAAATTGGTTAGCAACAAAATTTTGTTGGACACCTTTCATCATTTAATAACTTCCATTTCTATCGAAGTGACGGAGTCAACTGATTTGCATAAATTCAATTTCTAGCTCAATTCCCGTTAAAATAATATTTTAACGGGAATATCTTGAAATTATCTCTACACATTCGAATATTCCAGCGAACATTCCGTCGGACCAAATATATCCTTTCTCTTAAATGCAGACTGTCGCATTGGAAGAGACGAAAAAGACCGAGAATAAACGAGATGAGAATTGGGGTTGAAAGCAGTTATTTGGCCTCTGCATTATCGGTGATCTGTTTAGCACGATGGTAAGTGCATTGCTATGTTAAAGTGGCTATCCTATGGTTGGCTATCCTATGGCTGGCTATCCTATGGGTGGCAGGTTCGATTTCTGCAGAGGCCTCATTTTTAAAATTTTTTTATTCTATTTACGTTGTCTAATTTGAATGATTTATTAACCGTGTAACGACAGTAAATTATTCCAGATAAGTTTCTGTATAATATAACGCTATATTTATAATTCATATGTATAAATATATACATATGTATTGTATACGAACTCATCTGAAATGATTTCCCGTCGTTATACGGTCAATATATCATTCAATAATATATTAACCGTGTAACGACAGGAGATCATTTCAAATAGGATTCTGCGTAATATAACGCAATTTGTAATTCAATTCGATGTATGCAAAAGTTGCATCTTGGTCCAAAAGTTCAAATATCTGCTTTCTGACAATCTCTAAGGCAACTTCTTTGGAGGAAAACATAAATAGTCCAAACGGATTCTGTGACTAGATCTTCGCTTTGCCCCAATGAAAAAAATAATCGAAGAAATTTATAACAAAACCAATTAATAGATACTAAAGAATAAGATGAAAGACATCTTATATTCTTATCTGAATTTCGTTTGACTGGGCGTATTAATCATTACTAATGATATGGTCGGACTATTTTCCTCGTCTGTGTATACCCACCGGTCTTCGGCAGTAGTTGTTGGTCTTAAAACGGATATGACGTGTTCAGTCTAATCGAGCATGCGCTCTGAGTAGTGATTCCATATTCAAGAAATAACAACACCTGACGATGGCCGGAGCGTGTACGACCGAAACGTTGTAAATAAATGAACATATAGGCGAGGAAAATAGTCCGACTATATCATACATAATGACATCTTATATTAGATGAGAAACAAAATAATGAAATTTATTTTTGAGGGTTATCTGCGATTACCTGTTTGTACTACAAATTTTTTTATGACATCATCAAAGGAGTTTTTTGTGCTCTGAATAATATAATTTCAAGTGGCTATAAAGTCAGCATTTTATATCAAACTGAACATCCGCTTAAAACATGACGTAACAGCTGAGTTTACCCGATTTAGTCGTATTCTCTATGTTACAACACGGTGAAGATTCAGAGCTAAAAAGATTCTTTCTACCATGTGTCAAAATCGATTTCGAACAGATTGGGGACGGATCGATTGACAGACCGAGCGACCGACCAACCTACATATCTACTTATAGAGATGCATATGGAAGTATCTAAAAATTACTGTACTTTGACCGAGCAAAGAAAGTGAGGGGCCTTAACCCCTGGACTCCTTCAGCTTGAATCTGCACATGGTGGGGTTAGTGACAATTGTTTTCATGCAAAAGGAATTGAGCATTAGTCGTCTTCGATTGAAATACGGTACAGATGGAGCATGCCTGGTCTCTGAAGATTCCTACTTCACGGCACCACCTCCCTATTGCACTGGTCGATTTTTGCCTCTACCCGAAGCGCATGTTGGGGCTCCACATCAAACCAACCTTGTTACACATTTGCCCTTGTGGAATAAGGAATCTTTTACTCTAGGGTGCAGGGCGCAATCGGACCACTACTGATACAGTGGAATGGGTTGAAGAGCCAAAACCCTCTTTGTCCAGAGGCCTAGATTATTGTCAGTCCATACCTGTATTTGTTTATATTTTTCGAAAACATTTCGAACAAAATATCAGCAACCATTTTTAATACGTGTTTTTGTTGATGTTCTATGGCTATCGAACGTTTGAAATTCGAAGTTCATCGTGTGTGGTTCTTTCAAGGTGTTAGTTTCGCCGAATTCCGGTCATAGGGTCACACAGCCGAAAGTCACGGAACTAAAGTCATAATTAGGTGGCCCGGCGTACTACCTACGAAACGTAACCGGCCATAAATCACATGCCTTCAAGTTACAGACCGAAAAATTGAAAAATAAGTAAAATAAGTAATATTCTAATTCAATTCGTACAAATTAGATAATGTAATGTTTTTATTGGCAAATTCCAATAAAGGTTGTTTTATGATTTATTTATTTCGTTTCGTTTTGATTTGAAAGGAATTCATTGAAGTTGAATGAAAAAGCCAAAGTTTTTCTTTTGATAAAATAAGTAATATTTTAATTCAATTTGTATTAATTAAATAATGTAATGTATTTTTTTTATTGGTAAATCTGAATGAATAATGGCCGCACTGATTTATTTTATCTACGTTTTTGTTTTGCTTTAAAAACCTCGTTTGATGAAGTTGAATAAAAAGGCCTATCGTAATGGCTAACTGATTTACTTTAAATACAACTTATTCAATTTAAAAAAATTATTTCATTTGTATAAGTTGAATAAATTCAAATATCTTTTCGAGGCAATTGATGCAAGGTATATTGACCTCATGAGAGTTTGTACCAATTACTTATTCTATTAGGAATATTACTATTTTTTTTATTAGTATGAATTATGAAAATACTTTTCTTAGTCGTGAAAAGTTAGTTACTAGTAACTGAACTAGTATCTTAATCTATTTTATAAAATAAGTAATACTTTTGAGAAAAAAAAGGGAAATATTTCAGGACAATTTTTACTACTAAAATGGGCATTTTCTTAATCTATATTCATAAATTCGCAATATTTTTAATAAATAATTGATGCAAACGATATTGAACTCACATCTGTTCTATATACTTTATATCAATTGATGTGGAAGAAACATATTTTAATTTATTTAACTAATATACTATACTAATGAAATATTTCTAAATGAAATTACTATACTAATGAAATATTTCTAAAGGGAATAAGTAACATTTCAAAGTAAATGAGTTGGCGATTAAGATAGGCTTTTTTAAAATTCAACTTTATCGAAAAAGTTTATGAGTGCTTCGCTTGAATTCCTTTCAAATTAAATTAAAACGAAATAAATAAATCACAAAACAAATTTTATTCATTCAAATTCACCAATAAAAAAAACATTGCATTACTTGATAAGTACAAGTCAAATTAGAATATTGCTCATTTTATTAAAATAAAAAAACATTCTGGCTCGTAACGCCGAGTCCTGTAACTTTAAAGCCAGTGACGTTTTGTAGGTGGCGCTTTGTACCTTACGACCGGTCATCTTTCGGCCACCCCTGGTCGAGATAGTCATGGCCTGACTCAACGATCGCCTGTAACGGGGTTGGCTGCCAAATAATTGAGTTCGTTTGAGTTTACATAAACTAGATGGGATAAAAGAATTGGCTCAACAGGTTAATCTTTTCTTGTTTCAAGGCATTTCATTGGTTTATTGTGATTGGTTAAATAATCTGTTTAGGTGTCGGGATTGTTATGTGTATCTGTGTGTGGGCGACTTGGCGCTTATCTTATTTTTTGTTGAAACTGTCTTGGTTGTTGAGAGCAGGAAGCGATTTGAACTGCAACAAATTAATCGCTTTCAGCACCCCCACTGTGGTTTTAGACTCTATAGAGCTTTCAAAACTTTTTGCATTTCCGACACACTTCTTGGGAAAGAAAAAGGAAACAGGAGTGAGTGATGTAGAATACATTTGAAAACTCAAATCGCAATGGGCTGGTCGTGTAGCAAGAATGTCAGACAACCAATGGACATCAAGTCTCGCAACATGGATTCCGAGAGATTGTATGCGAATCTGTGACCGGCAAAATGAAAGATGGCTTGACGAACAAGACAAGATCAGAAAGTACTTGCTCGGCGACGCCCACGACAGAGAGGTTTGGAATCTTGGGGAAGGTCCATGTACAACGAAGGGCACTAAAAGTCTGCTGCTGATGATGATAATGATGATGATGTCTTAGATTTTATTAGCCAAGCCAAATATACAATATTATTCCAACAGTTCAACTGACGAATGAGAAGTATCTTTTGAAAGATCGAGAGAATCATATTTGATTTTAAGAGGATCGGTGATGTACAGACTAGAATGTTGCGGCACACAGTTTGGAAAGCTCTGCATTACCCAGCTGTCTCTCCGAAGGGATATTGTATGCACAGTTTCATCGAACCCCACGTACTCATGTGGAGCACCCACATCGAAACAAAATGAATAACTCACAAAACAATCTTACTTATCTGATGAATCTCATATATCTTATGTATATCATATAATCTTATATATATATATATATATATATATATATATATATATATATATATATATATATATATATATATATATATATAATACTAATGGGGTACAGATCAGGTTAGCAATATAGCAACATGAAACATGAACTAGTTTGTGTAGCGAGTCCACATCTTGTTATATATATATATATATATATATATATATATGTGTGTGTGTGTGTGTGTGTATGTGAGAGTAAGTGTGTATGTGTGTGTGTATATATATACACACACACACACATATATATGTATATATGTATAGGTCTGTTCCCTGAGATGATGATAAGCCGATTTTTGAACTGAAATATTCAAAATTTCGTTCTATGTAGTTAATGGATAAGAATCGTGTTAAGTGCATTGATAAGGATGAAAATAATGCTGAAAAATAAATATTCATTGAGTAAATTAAATATTTTTCCCCCTTCATCATAAGGCAACGTACTAATTGACAAACCAACGTATATATCTCTGCAGCAGGTCGTCTTTCGGTTCTCCTCTCGATCGAAAAAATGAATATCGCATCCATCGATCGTTATAATCGATACGGGATGACACGTAAAATGGTGAACATATCTTGTGCTTCTCGCCTTCCTTTTTTTTTATGTTGTCAGGTAAATTAAATACAAGAGACACCTGGATAAACAACGATTGAATTGCTACCGTTAGAGAAATGGGTTAAAGCGTCACAGATTTGACCTAACAGAGAAACGGGAACAAAGAAAGGACGAGGAGCAGTAGAACAAAAAGCAGGTGGGGGGGTTGTTATCGACTGAATAACGCCATCCCATGTTTTGAGGCAATGCAGTAAAGAAGAAGGTTTGCTTGTCCGTGCTACCGGCCATTTCTGAATAATAACGGGGTTAATTCGAACGTATAAGTATTTCTTTTCAAACCCTTAGTACATTTATCAATTACAATTGATCAACCAAAACTATCACCAAAACTTAGGTTTCTCTCAGTCTTCAAGTTAGTCTGGCTGCACACGTATATATCACGCGTCTAGGCCTCACCAATGGTGCTAGAGGGCTGAACATTTCAACAATTACTCTTTATTATATCGACAAAGAACTTGGAAAAATAATCTCATCTCCGTAAATAAATTTTCCGTTGGGGGTCAGTTTTTGATAAAAGATTATGCTAAATTGGTCCCAATTTGTGCCCGCCGTTTATTTTCAAGTTCACATTTTTAAGTGATTGCTGCCCAGCGAAAGGCAAGAGAAGTAACTTATTCATTGATCACCCCTTATTCCGATGTTTTATTTGATCACCCCCAACATGGCATTTCTATTGAGCGACTAACCAGACCTTTTATTACTGTTTTTGACTAGTATTTCTTTCATCTTATCTCCGTTGCTTTTTTTAACGAAAAAGTGAATACACGTTGCCCTTTTCTTCTATTGCTGTTGGAAAATGATGTTGTGTAAAATATTTTTTTTTATCATTTGACTGCGAACTTATTAACAAAAATAACCCTACATATATGAGTAGTGATCTCTCCAACTGTTTTGCTGATGTTATCAGCAGCTTGAGCCATATTTTGTCCTAATTTGGAATCGTACTTGAAAATTTGTGGAAACAGTTTGGATCAAAAGCAACAGAAATAAGATGAAAGGACTACTAGACCCCCTTCCCATTCCCTTAAATTTCCAAAGCTTCATCTAAGAAATTCCAAGAATATTATAAGTACAAAACAACAAAGAACCATGCAATGTGCACATGAGAGAAGACAGGACAGTATATTAGAGAAAAAAAAACAGGACCCCGAGATATCATGGAAACAGTTAGAAAACTCAAATGGCGATGGGTTGGACATGTTACAAGAATGTCAGACAACCACTGGACATCACGACTCACAACGTGGATCCCCAGAGATTGTATGTGAATCAGCGGCCGACAGAAGGTAAGATGGCGTGATGAGCTTGATCAATTCAGAAAATACTGGCTCCGTGATGCCCATTATAGAGAGGTCTGTCTAATCTTGGGAAAGGTCTATTTCCAACAACGGACGCTAAAAAGCTGATGATAATGATTATTCATATCTATCTATCTATCTATCTCCATATATATATATATATATATATATATATATATATATATATATATATATATATATATATATATATATATATATATATATTGTATCTAAATAGTAAAATGAAATTATATATTGATCTAAAAAAAAAGATAAGAACATTAAATAAATAAAAAAATCCATCCATCACAAATTATGATAATGTACAATATATAAATGTATAATATGTAAACTTAAAAGTCACACACACGTGAGAAGGTTGTGTGTCCGATTGATATGGCTAAGGAATTTCTTGGTAAATGCCTGTTCTCTTTTTTTAATATCCCTAAAACAGGTCCATGGTAAAGCAGTTGGTGATCCCACAATGAAATTTTGCGTCTTACATTAGGATCCAAATTTTTAATTAGAACAATAAAATCAAATTATGTATAAAACTCTGAATACTCTGAGCATTGTTCATTGACAGCAATCAGAAAATAACTGATTTGTATAACATAACATCGTGAGATGATTTGGGATTGTATAAAATTTATGAAATTTTTCTAAAAGAAAAATCCCTTATCGGCGGAAAAGAGCAAAGTTCCAAGCTCTCTCTCTCTGTCCACACACACACACACACACACACACACACACACACACACACACACACACATATATATATATATATATATATATATATATATATATATCGAAAGCTACGAATGTTTGATAAAATAATTCAAATAACAATAGGATTGATCCTGTTTCTGTTAGTCGATCTTTCATTATGTTTTTCTTGTCGGTTGTCTGGAAAAAATTTTGAGCAAACAATGGCAGCCACTATTAAGAATCAGAACTGAGAAAAACTTCTCGACTGGAGTTGAGCAACCTACGACTCGCGGGCCAGATTTGGCCTACGGTGGGGGAATTTAGACCGGCCCGCCAGCGAATTCTGTGATCGTACGCTTACTTTTTATGTTTTTTAAATTGTTTGTATCTTTTTGATAAATTCAAAAGATGCCTTGGATGAAATAAATTGCGACTAAATTGAATCCTTTGATTTCGAATTGGCATCCTCGGTTAAGCGCCAATAATTTGCTGTCCATCGATTAGAGGTAGAATATAACTAGATATATAAAAATTGATATCCGCATCTCACTTGAATGAATATCATTGTAGCCCGCTCGTGTACCAGAACTAATCATCTAAAAAATATCTGAAATTATCAGACCAAATTAATTGAAAAGAAATTTATCTTTTATCTAAAATTATCTAAAAAAATACCAACATGCGATTTAGACATTGTTGGTTCTAAAATGACAATAGAAACCCTAAAAAGCGACTCAAGCAAATTTCCAAACTTGTAGCCCCAGGAATGGGAGCAAGAGACTCACACAGATACATACTTATAGACACAGATGAGTTTAGAGAGAAGGATCTGTAGCCCGCTCTGCTGGTTCGTCGGGTGGGCTATTCGTGGGGCTGCGGTCAATCGATATATTTAGATGGATAATAACCATATTTTGAGCTTTTTGGTGGCATTTGCCAGGTCCGTTGTCCACTCATTTATATGTGATCTTTTCCAGAGAGGCAAAAAGGTTGCCAATCCCCACTCTAGACACTATCGATCTTTTTCGGACAATTGCATCAACTTACAAAAAAATTAAAAACTTGCAGTCATTCATTTTAGATGTCTTATGTCAAATTTGGATTTTATGTACAATTGTGAATTTAGATTAACATCCGAAGTTTCCATTTGAACTGCATTCTCGCTTCAGGCTGTGTTGCCACGTATGGTTTGTTATCGAATCACTGTAGCCCCACTAATGGCCATCCGTCCGACCAGCCAAGTGGGCTACAGATTCTTCTCACAGTGCTCTTCCGCGTATGTATGTATTAATTCGGGCGCTCCTGGGTCTCATGTTTGAGGCTTCTACCATTGTATGAGTAACAACCCTAGGCACTATCTTGTGACCCTTTTAAAAGAGTTTTTTTTTTGTCTCTATGGTTATTTTGGACCAACAATGCCTAAATCTTGTGCTGTGATCTTTTTAAAAAAAATATAATTTTAGATGAATGATCTTTTCTTTTAAATAATTTCACATAGAAGATGTTTTTTAAAAGATCATCATCATTCATCATCATCATCATCAGTCTTTTAACGTCCGTCGTTGGACATAGAACTTCCCCAGGATTTTCCACACTTCTCTATCATGGGCGTCGCGGAGCCAGTATTTTCTGGATTTGTCTAGCTCGTCTCGCCATCTAATATTCTGCCGGCCTCGGTTGCGCATGTGATATCGGGGGATCCATGTCGTGAGTCGTGATGTCCATCGGTTGTCTGCCATTCTTGCAACCTCCCCCAAAGAAAACTAACCCCCCCAAAAAAAAACCAACAAAATTTAAAAAAAACAAAAAAACCTTTAACCCCCCCCCCCCAACTGCCTCGACTGGGGCTTGACTGGCCATAAAAACAAACAAATCTAGTGTTAGATTAGATGGAAGACCGACACATCCAAGTAGTAAATTCTTGCTGGGAGACAGACATGAGATATTTAGCAACGAAAGGTGAAAAAAATTTTAAAAGATAAGTTTAGATAATTCATTGAATAATTAGTTTGGGCTACAGTGATTCATTTATGCGAGGTACAGGTTCTTATAGTTATAACTGTCTTTAAAATTGGACATATTCTTTAATTTCTGACTACAAATGTTTATGTTACCCATTCAAAGCCCACTTATCGAGTAAAATAATTACAATACCAAGATTCTAGAACAAATCATTAAAAAAAAATGCTTTTATTCAACTTATACTATTTCGATGAACAGATTTCCAGCGAGCGCAGATTTTCACCGGCTGAGTTCGAAAAATAAAAGCCGAAAAAGCTAAAAAAATAGCTAATTTGGCGATGTTGGCCACAGGAATCTGGAGATATCATTGGACGTTGCTAAATCAGTGGCAGCTTTTATCTCGCTTAAAAGGGTCGGAATTTGTTTATTTATTTTTTCTTACAAAGCATTACGAATAAAGAATCATCAGTTTAGAAGCATAATGGGGTAGAGAAAGAAAAACAAAAGAATGATTTTACAAGTCAGCGGTGACAAATGACTATTTACTAACACGCTTGCTCCCTGCTTATTTCTGACTCTCTCTCTCTCTCTCTCTCTCTTTCACTCATCTCCCTCTCTCTTATTCTCTCCTTCTGTGTGTGTGTAAATATATGTGAGTGTGTGTGAGTGTGTGTGTGTGTGTGGATGTGTGGATCTATAAAGAGTATCTATCTATCTATCTATCTATCTATCTATCTATCTATCTATTCTAAGTCTGTTCATATCTATCTATCTATCTATCTATCTATTCTAAGTCTGTTCATATCTATCTATCTATCTATCTATCTATCTATCTATCTAGATTCATATCTCTCTCTCTCTCTCTCTCTCTCTCTCTAGGATTCTATCCACCTCAGTATATTGATATCTACTCCAGTATGTTCCTATCTATCTATCTATCTATCTATCTATCTATCTATCTATCTATCTATCTATTCTAAGTCTGTTCATATCTATCTATCTATCTATCTATCTATTCTAAGTCTGTTCATATCTATCTATCTATCTATCTATCTATCTATCTATCTAGATTCATATCTCTCTCTCTCTCTCTCTCTCTCTCTCTAGGATTCTATCCACCTCAGTATATTGATATCTACTCCAGTATGTTCCTATCTATCTATCTATCTATCTATCTATCTATCTATCTATCTATCTATCTATCTATCTATCTATTTGCGAAATAAAAAAATCTGTCATTGTTAAATACAAAAAAAACGTGTATTTTACTCATTGAAAACACCAAATTATGAATCATTCTGAATTCGACACTTAATGCTCTACAACCTAATACGACAGTAGAATAGCCTCTTAAATCCATCTTGATTGCACCAAATCACAAATCATCCTGAATCCGACACTTCATGAGGCATGCTCACACGCACGTACACACACGCACTCACACAGGTACAAAGTCTCAATACATCAACAAAA
Organism: Thysanoteuthis rhombus; assembly: GCA_963457665.1. NCBI lineage: Eukaryota > Metazoa > Mollusca > Cephalopoda > Oegopsida > Thysanoteuthidae > Thysanoteuthis > Thysanoteuthis major. Next base: position 29,261,083 of record OY735232.1, read on the forward strand.
TCACTGCAAATGGCAAGAAAACATTACAGTGCGTGCCGGTTGAACTGACGCAAGAGATAATAATAACATCATTTTCAATGATGAAGCCCATGACATTTACTTTTAGAACTCACACGGATGATAACGTTACTGGATTTGAAATGATAACATTTGTACACATTTTTGTACGCGTAAATGTTACTAATTTATGAAAACAGCAAATTTCATGATGAAGTGAGAAAAACATACGTGCATTACTGCAAGCATATATTTACTCGAAAACATGTTTTTAAACACAAGTTAGTATTTTTCCCCTCTTTCTTCTCCTGAAGTGAACTACCTAAACGTTAGAGTATACAACTATCATCATCATCATCATCATCATCCTTTTAACGCCTGAGGGACATAGGTCTTCCCCCGGATTCACCAGGCTTCTCAATAGTGGGCGTCATGGAGCTAGTACTTTTTTGAACGCAACGCAACATTTTTTGCCGTCCACAATTTTGCATATGATCTCTGGGAGCCATGTTGTGAGTCGTAATCTCCAACAGTTGTCTAATATTCTTGCAATATGACCAGCCCATTGCTATCTGAAATTTCTTATGGTCTCTATGATGTATCTGGACCATGTTTTTCTCTCTAATATACTGTGCTATCTTGTGATCTCTCTGCGCGATATTGAGCAAAATTCTTTCCAGTGGACATTAGATAATTCTCAGTTTGAGGGCCAATCTTTTGGTTAGGTTCCATGTTTAAACTCCATAGGTGACTATTCGGAGGGTGCATTGGTTGTAGATTCTTCTCTTTATGATAAATGGGATCTTTTTTCTCTTGAAGGTTGAGCCTCCTCTGTCGAAGGCTTGCCAACCTAGAATGATTCATCGCTTGGTGTCTTTTTCTTTTGAGGATTTTATGGAGATTTGTTGTTCCAGGTAGATGTACTGGCCTGCTTTCTTTAACTCAGCGTTTTAGATGTTGATCATTGGGTTTTGGTCCTTTTCAACTGAGGAATAGAGCACCCTGGTGGATGGAGAATTGTGCGTGAGTAAATATATCGCCAAAATTCAACCTTACTGACCGTCCAGTTCTGCATAGGGCAGAGGCAAGATGCCAGCCTCTTTGTCTGAAGCGAACGTTTCGATCCTACCTCGTGGTACAGGATGGGATAATGGATAGTCTATAGTCACACTGAAGAGTTATAATACAACGAAATAGCTGTCTGTAAATGACAAAATTATCTAATCATTGCTATAATCGTATATATATATATATATATATATATACACACACACACATATATATATATATACACACACACACACACACACACACACACACACACACACACACATATATATATATATATATATATATATATATATATATATGCAGTGAGTGCAAAAAGTATCCAGTGCATTGATATAGTAAACAAAATTTAACATTGAAAAATCATGTATAAAAAACAGAAACTTCTTGTCGTAGTTTTGAAAATTCTGAATGTGTTTAAGTATGTAAAAGTAAATCATTTGAATTGTATCGGATACTTTTGACTCGCTGTATTGCTTTTGATTTCCCGAAACCGTCTCTTGTAAGTAACTGGGATCCTCTCAAGATGAATTCACTCATGATTTTTATGTAAATGCGTAAACAAGTGAATATCAGTACACATAATAAAGATTGTTATTTATACAACATTACAGCCTGCCTCGAGATGATCTTCAGAAGGCTAGACTGGGAGAGTAAAGGAATTAAAATAGACGGCGAGTATCTGAGCAACCTCAGATTCGCAGACGACATAGCCCTTTCCGCAGAGAACCTACACGACCTCCAACTAATGATAGATGAACTAAATGAAGAGAGCAAGAAAGTCGGCCTACACATGAACTTCAGCAAGACGAAGATCATGTGCAACAACCATATTGGAGATAAGAACACTAAGATCGAAATCGAGGACACAGAACTCGAGAAAGTAGACCACTACATCTACCTAGGGCAACGAATCTCCATGAGACCCTCAAAAGAAGAAGAAATCAAGCGAAGAATCACACTAGGATGGCAAGCCTTTGGCAGAGCTAGCTCAACCTTCAAAAATAATAAGATCCCATTAATCCTAAAGAGAAGGGTGTATAACCAATGCATCCTCCCAATAGTCACTTATGGAGCTGAAACATTTAACTTAACCAAGAAACAGACCCGTAAGCTGAGAACCATGCAACGTGCACATGAAAGAATAATGCTGGGCCTCACATGGAGAGACCACAAAACAGCACAACACATCCGGGAAAAGACAAGAGTTAGAGACATCATAGAAGCCATAAAAAATCTCAAATGGCGGTGGGCTGGCCATGTTGCAAGAATGGCTGACAATCGATGGACATCACGACTCACAACATGGATTCCCCGAGACCATATGCGCAACCGAGGCCGGCAAAATATTAGATGGAAAGATGAACTAGACAAGTTCAGGAAGTACTGGCTCCGTGACGCCCATGATAGAGAAGTGTGGCAAATCCTGGGGAAGGTCTATGTCCAACGACGGACGCTAAAAGACTGATGATGATGATGATGATGATGAAAGCTTTATTCACACACATATATATAAGAAATGGATACATGATTCGTCAGAATAATCATAAATTGCGTTATATTATATTGAAACACTTATTTGAAATGATCTCCTTCCATTACACAGTTAATGCATCATTTGGCCTAGACAACGTAAATAGAATAAACAATTGAAGAAAATATGGCTGTTGCAGAGATCAAACCTGCGACCAATACGGGTAGCCGCTCCAACGTCACTTTGCTCTCACCATTGAGCGAAACAGCCGCCGGCAATGCAAAGGCCCAAATAACTCATTGTTTTTTTAATGTTTTATCCTTTTCATGATCTATATTTATTTGTTCATTCCATTTATGTTGTCAGGGCCAAATGGTACATTCACCGTGTAATAACGGGGGATCATTTCAAATAAGAGTTTCAGTAAAATCTATTGCAATTTATTTATATATATATATATATATATATATATATATATATATATATATATATATATATATATATATATATATATATATATATATATATATTATAAACTTACATTTTTCAAGCGCGACTGTAGGTTTCTACACAACTATATTTATTATATCCATATGTGGTGCTGCTTAATTGTTTCTTATTACTCATTTACCAATTTGATGTTTTCAATAAATACGAAGTATGGGAAGAATTAACAGACACCACATGTCAGACAAGACAAGTACTGCACGAAACATAAGTCTTTTATTAGTAACAATCGCTGGAAGGGCTCAGTGGCCACTTGAGAAACCGTGAAAGTCTGTTAGTTCAAAGCAAACCAGGAAGTTTTCATATAACCAATTGGTTTAGTACATAATAGTCTCAAGTTTATCTGAATTTTCAGATTAAGTATTTTAATTACTAATTTTTCAGTATTTCTTTTTTCATCGTATTTTTGTTGTTTTTTTTCATCATTGAAGAAAAACTGTACCTTTTTCGAGAAAATTAAAAAGTCAGGCAAGGAAATTGAAAAGTTGAAAAATACAGTGTGCAAATTTAGAAATACAGCCAGCCAATAAAAACGGTGAGCAAAAAAAAAAAAAAAAATGCGGCAAGCAATTAAAAAAAAAATACGGAAAACAAATTATAAATACCTTAAGCAATTTAAAAACAAGAACCTTAAGTTCAACGATGTGTCCACCGTTCTTACGTCCTTTTTGCTCTGGGAATGAAATCAAACGTTAATAAGGGTTTATCATCTTTTTAACCACTCGCCCATTTGTAATTAAGAATTCAGAAAAACTAAGAGGTCCGTAAATATCAATTTAATCAGATCGGTCATAACCTCTAAATCAAGATTCGACACTTGAAGCAATTTATATAGATATAAAGCTGAACAATAATCAAATTAATTGAATAATTAGAACTAGCCGTACCCGTTGAAATTCCACGGGTGTTGAAAACTAAGATTATCAATTGCCTCATACCTTTTCTCTTCTCCCACTCTTCTCTATCTTCTCAATATCTCCCTTATCCCGTCCAATCTTCGTTCCCCGATATTTTTTTCATCTAATTGTTACACGAACATGAATTAGTTTCATATGCGTAAAACCAAAAAGGAAATTACAAGTATTCTCCACAGTATCCTCTCTTTAACCTTTCTTACACTCAATCTTACCATAAAGAATTTAAAATTATCGCAGTTCTCACGCCTTTCCATCCAAACGAGCCTTTCAATATTTCGTTCATCGTCTCTTGATATCCAGTCAGCAAGCCTGTCTCTCTTTCGTCTGTCTCTCTTTCGTCTGTCTCTAATCATTTCTCGGAACTCTGGAAAACTCGAAGACCCTTTCTGTAAAGTGAATATTCTGGCAGACCCCCGATTTTAGCTCTTGGTTTTTGGACAGTAATTCCAGAATTGTAATAAAAAATGTTTTACCTTCAAAAATATCCTTCTCTTGAACATATTACCTTCATTCAAATTCTTATACATAGTACAGGTCCGTAAAATAACATATTTTTCGATATCTGCACAATGGCTGGTGTTTCTTTACCAGAAGATTCGCAATATCAAGTTCAATATTTGACTTAGTAATTTTCATGTCATGATCAACATTCAATACAATACTATACAGGGTCAGATTAGATTAAGCCGAAGGCTTTCGATCTGGTCTTTTGACTATGTCGATTACTATTCTAATATACTTTGTGGGCACGGATAATCTTGATATCCCACTGGAGTAGGTAGAATCTTCTGTAAGCCCAATGATGGTCAATTCTGTTCTTGAAGGTTTGGAGTGTACTGGACTCTACCAGTAAAGCCGGGAGACTCATTCATTTGGCTTCGTTGACTATTCGATCATATATAGAAACATAGAGAAAGCCGATTATCCAAAATTTGAATTCATGAATATAAATTCTCAACTACAGAAAAGTAATTATTATCTGAATCAGGAATCTGTGGACCACAGTTTCGAAATCACTGCTATATAGATATATATATTTTCCCCCTTTCACTTGTTTTTCTTTCTATTTGTTTCTACCTTTCTTACCTCCTAACTTTCCTCTTTTGCAACTTTCCCCCTTCCTCTCCCTAACTTTTTCGATTCTTTTCTGCTAAATATTATTGTGTGGGTCTCTTGGCCAGAAAACGTAACGGATTCAAGCTCAGAAGAACCAGGCGATCGATAGATACTACACTCTGATCCTTGGTTGAAAAGCGTAGCAACAAGAGCAGGATATATATATATATATATATATATATATATATATATATATATATATATATATATATATATATATATATATATATATATATATAGTTATTATTTTTTCGAGCAAAGAGCATATGTAAGTAGGCGTATACAGAAAATTCAGAGCTAGGCCGTGGCCCCTGTGCCAGACTTTCTAAACTTAATATGAAACTATATTAGGGTGCCTACCGTAGAAGAAATATTTGTAAGCCCATCTCTAAGACCAATTTCATGTATAGTGAATTCGATTTTCATTAGGTGCATTATGTGGCCTTGTGCCTTGTTTCCAAGGAAAATTATTAATCACCTCCACCCATATATGTTCCATTTACCTTGTAAATTAAGCAGTCATGGACACAAAGTAAAGGATCAATTTAGGATAAACTTACGCTGTAAATTGAACCCCTTTCTAAATACTGGTTTGAGGGGGATTTAAAAAAAAGCAAAAACATTCTCGCTGAGGGAGTGTGTGTGTAAAATTTCAAGTTTCCACTCAGCTGGATGAAGTCCAAATACGTAGATACATAGAAGCATATAAATGTCATTTATATAACCCATTATGAATAACCCAAGCCCAGCAACAACGTTTAAATCAGTTCGATATGGATAGCGATGATCAATAAATAACTATATATGCTTTTTGTGGAGCAATGACCAGCAAGCCTATTTTGCTGACCAATTCTCGTATGTATTAGGTTCGATATTCACCGGGGACCTCACTGTCAACCCTGTGCCATACTGCTAAATTCAATAAATAACGATACAATGGCGCCTACTGCAGCGAGAGTATTAGCAATCTCGTCGCGCTAATGTAGAGCATGAACCTGATGTAGGTGGTCACCGTTTTTAAAAACATTCGATTTACGTTACTCTTTCGCTTTACGTGGAAAAAGGCGAAAAGCGGAAATAGAGTTCAAAGTTCTTCTTGCAGCAAGTTATTGTCGTGGTAGCGCACACACCTTTCCTCTCTTTCCTACACTCCTATCTCCTGAACGTACCACCACTCCCGCTACCAACAAATCAGCTTAACAAATTATCATTACTGTTTTGGGGGAGTTGTCTGGCAAAGCTCAAAAATATTCCTCATTTAGATTAAATGTGATCACTTATGGCTTAATTTTACGTTAATTCAGTTTACGAAAGTATTTTTCTTAATAGGAATATCCCACTTTCGAGTAGTGGGGTAAACCTGTAATCAAAAATCATTTGTCTAGAACACCATCTTTAATCAGATCAGCATTCATTTAGTTTGCTCCATCATAAAAGACTCTCCAACTTGATAGTGTTTTTTTGATTATCAATCCTTATTATCGAATGATGTATTGTAACTCAATATCTTGACAATCTTGACAATAATTTATCTTCATCGTAGAATTTTTAGTTTTCTTTATCACAATGACAGCCCAGTCAAAGTTGTGGTAAAAACAACAGGAAACAGGTTTGGTTATTCCTTCAATAGGAACTGTATGTAACCAGTATTTTGGCAGCATGTTTGAGATGATCAATTAAAAAAATTGAACTTGGGCGTTATCAACGAATTAGTTACTTCTCTCGGGTTTTATTTTGAATTGGTCACTAAAAGTCTGAATTGAAATAAAAAAAACCAAAACAAGCGTGAATGCTGCCGGACACAAACTATGGGATCTATTTAGCATAAATTTACATTTCAGATAGAACCCCACTACTAAAACCTGATAAAGGGGAGGATAAATCGAGAAAGCAAAAAAAAAAAAAAATGTTTCCTCTCTGTTATTACGTGACATTATTTACTTGAAGAACAATTTTTTTTCCATATTGTTTCATTGAAAATGACTACTTTGACAAAGCCGAAAAGCGAATCACTCGATTTGAATACTGCTATTTACCCTATTGTCCACTTAATATCATGATAAAGAAAATGTTTAAAAGATCAGCCCTCTAGCTCTATTGGTGCGGTCTGTACATATGATAGCTAAACTTGAAAACTGAGGAAACATATGTAAACAGTTTTGATGACAGATTTGGTCGACGTTTTCTAACAATCAAGACTTGGCCATGTTGTCTTAATCTTTTGTTCTAATCGCCATTTTAAATACTTCCAGATTGGCGCGAAATTTGACAGTCTTGGATTATCAGAAGAATCAAGTGTCTCGGTTGGCATCACTTTAAATTGGTAAGTACATTTTCTTTTCTTTTACGTCTTTATCTTACTTACACTGCTTTCGTTACTAATTCAATTATTTATCACAACGCTCATGTTTCTAATTTCTACTTGGAGCAGTTCACATTTGTAGAACAGAAAGTTTGTATTTCTGTATCTACAATAATCTTACCACTCCGTTCGCGAAATGACTATAGTAGTGTGCATGTTGTGGAACGATGATGAACAAATCTGCCTCTAAGACCAATTCTTAGGTCTGTCTATCTATCTATCTATCTATCTATCTATTTTTTTTTTCATTACTCAGTTCAATTTGGTAATTATTATCATCCAATGAAAAACAGGTGTCTAATTATTAACCTCCGGTATGATTTGAACTTGTGACAACTATATATATACGAACATACACGTACACAAACGTACACACACACACACACACACACACACACACACACACACACACACACACGTGTGTGTGTGAGTGTGTATCAGTGTGTGTTAGTGTGTGTGAGTGTGTGTCAGTGTGTGTCTGTATGTATCTGGATCTGTGTGCGTATGAAAAAAGAGTTTGTGTGTGTGTCTGTGTGCGTATGAAAAAGGAAGTATACTTATAAACATATACACGATGCTATTATTCTCCACATAGTTCACTTAATAATAATAATAATAATAATAATAATAATAATAATAATAATAATAATAATAATATATTTAATAAAGAAATAGATGAGATTTATCCGGCATAATGGTGAATTTATCAGACAATAGTTGTTATTGGGCGGGGGGAAAGTGTTTCTAGGTTGTAATATTTTGTGTGAATATGAGTATGGGTAATCCAAGATTTTCAGAAACGTTCATGCAGTGTGATTTTTTTATTCAATTAAATCTTTTCAAGATTAGTCAGTTTCATATTAGATTTTCGTCTGTTGAAGGAAAATGAGTCCTCATCGTTATTTTGCTACCTACACCTTCGCCAACGCACACTTACATACGCTACATACACACATACGATTTTCTCAATAACAGTCACCAGATTCAGGTACGTATACACACACGAAAAAAACCTTTCTCATTTTCACTTATACACAAATGATTTGGACTTTGACACGAAGACGTCTCCTCTTTCGCCTGTGAAGATAACAAATTTAGAAAAAAACAATAAACTTGTATCATCCAACCCCCTCTCGCAAAAATCTTATCTATTCATATTTTCTATCAAATTCAAAATATATACATATATATCACGAGAGAGAGAGAGAGAGAGAGAGAGAGAGAGAGAGAGAGAGAGAGAGAGAGAGAGAGAGAGAGAGAGAGAGAGAGAGAGAGAGAGAGAGAGAGAGAGAGAGAGAGAGAGAGAGAGAGAGAGAGAGAGAGAGAGAGAGAGAGAGAGAGAGAGAGAGAGAGAGAGAGAGAGAGTCTCTTGAAAATCGAAGAAACTTATGTTTACAGTATTGGTGATAGTTTTCTTTCTAAATCTCGTTGAAAATGAATAACGAATGTGACAATACTTTCTTTGAGAAATTCGGGTAAATTACGACAATTTATTTTACCTTTTTTATGAATGTTTCTCATAGTCTATGTTCGTAGATATAAATATATATATATATATATATATATATATATATATATATATATATATATATATATATATATATATGTATGTATCTTTTTGAAACCGTGAGCCAAAACTATCACCTGTCAACATAGGTTTCTTTAGTTTTGATCTGGCTGGCTATGTATGTATGTATGTATGTATGGATGTATGTATGTATGTATGTATGTCTTTTTCAAAATATCCCCCTCCCCCAACATTGATTTTAGTTTGGGGTTCTATCTATAATCCATGTTTATGGCAAATTAATCCCTAGTTATCTTACGTTCACACTTGTTTTTTTTTTTAAATTTTTATTTTTTATTCGGACTTTTTAATGCTGCTGCATTTATTCAGAAAGTGTTTTGGGGGTATGAAAGTCATTTTTCCTTCCTGAGTCGCATGATCCGATCGTTGGCATAAAATAATCAAAACTTACAGTTTGAATCGTTGTTTTGTCGACTTGTGAGTGACACGGTTAGCACTCGTCAAAGTCATGGTGTTCTGCCATGGCTGATTGGAAAGGGGGACAGTTTCAACAATTCGTTTGAATACTTTTGGAAATTTCATTAGCAATGCTATTCTAGGAGGTCTTCGTTTTTTAAATCAGTTTTAAAGACAACTTCTAGGAAACACAAGGTTGCAGTCCACATTCAATGGAGAGTGACAAAAATCAGTTTTCCAAACGATTGCAGTTTTGTACAATGAATACAAGTTTAATAAAAAATATGTTGCTTTGCAAATTGTCCTATTCTTCCTGTCTCACATTGAAATGAGGCAAGATTGAAAAGCGTCTGTGACGTTTGCACATTGACTCAAGGTAGGCCTGTGTTCTGAACAGAACTCAATATCTGTTGTAGATAAATAAAACAAAAGTATAATATTATTGTGCATAAATAAATAATACTATGTCGTTGTTGTTATTGTTGTAGTTGTTGTTATTATAATTATTATTATTATTATTATTATTATTATTATTATTATTATTATTATTATTATTATTATTATTATTATTATTTGGAATCTCACACCAGTTGCCTGGTGGTAACCGCTGGAGTTAGAGTGACAGCAAGTCTCCTCAAGTCTCCAGCCCTCCTCCCCTAGTACTCATAGGTCGCAGTAATTCTGCGATTTACAGTTTCACACCGGTTGCCCAGTGGTTATCGCTGAAGGCTGAGTGACAATAAGTCTCCTCAGGTCTTCAGCTAACGTCTCCTCTCTCTTTCACCTATCATGTCAGGGCTAAAATTCGTTGCAGTGCTTATATCTCTAGCACCTTCCCACCATCATCATCATCATCATCATCATCATCATCATCATCATCATCATCATCATCAAACATTACTTATTTCCAGAATACTATGCTCATTGAAACAAACAGTAAAAGTTGATAGGTGAAATTTAATGTATATTTGAGTTGTTGCAACTGTCCCTGATTAGTGTTATAACTGTCTCCAGGGCTGGAAGCAGCTGCGGCAGTGGGTTCTTCCATTCAAAAAATTATTGTGGACGACATATCATATGAAATGATATTTAAATGGTATGGGTGATCAGCCAACAGATGTAAGTTCAATACATTGAAAATTGGGTTGGTCTAGTCCAAATAGTTTCTGAGTGACGGGGAGAAATGCAAAAAGTGTTGTAACTACCCCAAGTCTCCTCAACAATAAGAAAATGTTATTTCTTTAATATCTACTTGAGTACTAAAACCGTCGTTTGCTTAATTTATGCAAACTTCAAAATTTGTAATTTTCTGTGTTTATTTTTTGTCACTCCTAGTTTTCATTATATTTTTTGGAAAGTTCCAAAAACATGATTAAAATGAACACTCAACAAATGATTTAATACATGCTTTTTGCTCATGTTACAAAATGAATTGTCTAAAAATTATTCACAAAGGAGAATGAGATGAATATAATCAGAAACATAAGGAAATCTTGTCATGGGTGAATGGGGTTCCGTAATAAAGACTTTGGGGTTAACGACACTGCAATTGGTTGAAAAACGCTGCTGTAAAGATACATAGTAAAAATCTGGTTGGTGGAAGTTGGAGCTATCAATACGGCATCCCAGGCTCCAACAAGCACCATGTCCTCTGAGGTTTGAGTATTCGGTTTGGGGGAATTAAATATCTACTTATTTTACAAGAAAAACTTTCTTATGGATCATTAATTTTCGACTAGTAATTTCTTTCATCTTAAATCAATTAAAATTAATTAAATCTACGTTACAGTAATCAACGTATCTGTCCGTCTGTCCGTCACACGTTTCGTTCTGTCCAGCTGTCACGCTTTACGAATGATAAAATATATCCGTACTAAGCATTAATGAATCACCCTTGCATGCACGTGTAACAGAACAGAATATCTGAAAAACAGTCTGAAATTATTTGAAAAATGTGTAAATGAAATAGATTGTCTATCTAAAATTATCTTGAAAATACCAGCTCAAGATTTGAGCCATGCAGGTCCCAAAATGATCGAGGAGACCCCAAAACACTTCGAAAGAAAAAAAAAATGTTTTTTAGATGATGCCTTCTGGTAATAATTTTCAAGGTTGGAGCCCTCAAAACATGACGACGAGCCCCCGGACACACACACACACGCATACACACACACATACACACACCCGCGCACACATACACACGCACTCACACAGACACATACAAAACACACATACGCAAACACACATGCACACCCACAGAAACACGGACACACATACACACGCACACACACACACACACACACACACACACAAAAGAAACACATACACACAAACACACACACGTGCACTTACGCAAACACACACAGACACACACAAACACACACACACACAAACACACACACACACACACACACGTCTGCGCGCACACACATACGTACATACACGAGTAAAGGGGGAAGTGTCTCTAGCCCACTTGGCTGGTCGGTCGAGCGATTTGTGGAGCTACAGCGATTCGAAACATTTTTTTTTCTGTTCTTTTTTCTCAACATTTTATCAGATCAGATATCATAAATAACCATTAATTAAATGAAATATATTTTGGAAAAAATTGTCTGAAATATCGGCCCATCTTTAGAGTTTATTTGATACTAGACAACCTTTTTTTCCCGTTGAGTCAACTTTTGATTAAAAAAAAATCAATGAACGCAGATTATTTTTTACACATTTGCAAATAAATAGATTGACAAATAAATAAATTATACTAGTCTATTATTAGCATTTGATAGTTATCTCCCTTGACAGATCGGTGAAGATAGTAGAAGTGAGCCAAATCACAGATCCTGTGCTGTCATTATTCTATTGCAGATCATTCAGAAACTTATGCATTTTTCAAATTAATGCAGTTTAGAGATACCCAAATTCAGATCAACATTTCTGGCCACAATGCAATGTTTCAGAGGACACAAATAGACAAACAAAAATCAGACTTCAGAGTTATATAGATGGAGGAAGCTTTGGGAAGGATGTATTTTAAGTGCGAATTCTCCAGGCATTATAAACTGGAAAACGCTTGGTTACCTTGCTGTTTAAGAATAGCAATAAGTGGAACCAGACCTATTCAGAAACATTTCACGATCAGTGGATTTCATTAAATTTAGATTCACGTATTAATGATAAACAGATGTTTATTAATTAACCTCTGGTGTGATTTGAACTTGTGGCAGCTCCGTTAATGCGAACATATGATCACCAACATACACATGCATATACACACATGCATATATACACATGCAGGCAGCAAACACATATACGCACACATTCAAACAAATATATACCCCATTTTGAGTGTTACAAGATATCCGTTTACACATATACACATGTACTAATGTGCAGAAAAGCACACATATCTATCTATCTATCTATCTATCTAGCTAGCTAGCTAGCAAACTAGCTCAGTTTGTGTGTTCGTATCTATCTGCCTGTCTCTTTATATATATTTGTCTGTCTCTTCATATCCATCTATCTATCTATCTATCTATCTATCTATCTATCTCAAGCAACGTATATTGATTTGCTAGTCGGTCTGCGTGGAAATCTTCATACCCCATAATATATATTCAAATGTATAAGTAAATAAATGAATAAATGAATTAAATATATATATATATATATATATATATATATATATATATATATATATGATTTATTATCTCCATGAAATTAACCTAATCCTTTTCAATTACCAAAGACACCAGGACTTCCACAAGCACTCACACATTAACGGCCACGAGGAGAACACGTGGATGTATCCATCGTAGTCCAGAGGTGAGGATAAACACACAAGTACATGTATGCAAATTGTCCATTAAAGTACACTTATACGAATTGCCCACTAAAGTACACGAATACAAATTGCCCACTAAAGTATACGTATAGAAATTGCCCACAAAAGTACACGCATACAAGTTACCTACAAAATTACATGCGTTGATGTTGCCCACAATAGTACATGCATATAAGTTGCCCACAAAAGTACATTCATATAAATTGCCCACAAAAGTACATGCATAAAAGTTGCCCACAAAAGTACATTCATACAAGTTGCCAACAAAAGTACATTCATACAAGTTGCCCACAAAAGTACATTCATACAAGTTGCCCACAAAAGTACATGCATGAAAGTACACGCATACGAATTATCCATTAAAGTACATACATACTAATTGCCCACAAAAGTACACACATACAAATTGCCTCCAAATGTACATGAATACATGTTGCCCACAAAAGTACATGCATACAAGTTCCCCACTAAAGTACATGCATTAAAGTTAACCACAAAAGTACACACATACAAGTTGACCACTAATGTACATGCATACAAATTGCTCGCTTAAGTAAATGCAAACTAATTGCCCACAAAGCTAAATGCATAAAACTTGCCAATAAAAATATATGCTTACAAATTGCCCATAAAAGTACATGCATACAAGTTACCCGCAGAAGTACATGTATACATGTTGCCAACAAAAGTACACGCATACAAGTTGCCCACAAAAGCACACGCATACGAATTACCCACTAGAGTACATGCATACATGTTGCCCACAAAAGTACACGTATATTAATTGCCCACAAAAGTACACGCATGCAAATTGCCTACAAATATACATGCATACATGTTCCCCACAAAAGTGCATGCGTATAAGATGCCCACTAAAGTAAATGCATAAAAGTTAACCAAAACGTACACGCATGAAAGTTTCCCACTAAAGTACACGCAAACAAATTTCCCACAAAGTTAAACACATAAAAGTTGCTTGCAAAATACATGCCTACAAATTGCCCATTAAAGTACATGCATACAAGTTACCCACAGAAGTACATGTATACACGTTGGCAACTAAAGTACACGCATAGAAGTTGCCCCCAAACTACACGCATAAAAGTTATCCACAAAAGTACACGAATAAAAGTTGCCCACAAAAGTACACTTATACAAATTGCCCACAAAAGTACATGCACAGAAATAACCCACACTGTGTGGCTACGATGATTTGATACATTTTTTCCGTTTTTTAACTTGTATCATACTAGGTATAATAATCATTTTTAATAATAAAATAATATAAGTAATAATCATTTTCAATCAAAAATATGCTGGAAAGAATTTGTCTGAAATATCGGCCAATTTATTTAGAGTTTATTTAATACTAAACAAAAGTACATGCATACAAATTGCCCACCTTAATGATAAAAATATGTATCCATTGGTGGGGAAGCTGAGTTAAACAATTGTGCCTTTTGTGATAAAAGCATACAATTTGGTACACTTGAAGCCAAAAGCATTCCAAAATGAATTGAATTTTGAGCCATGATGGATGTTCAATGTATTGCCGATGGTGGCCATTTTGTCTTTGTCCTCAAAAGATGATAATGAGATTGATGTGAAAAACTCCAGAAATATACCAAAGAACAAAACAAACTGCAAGTCTTCTACATTATTTTGAAATTGTTCTACAAATAATCATTCGCTTCGGTCGCTTCTTGGTATCCCTTCCCTGAGTTGTATGTACTAGAAAGTAATTGATTACTTAGTACCCGTATGCATTCACATACAGACACAAAGACTCACGCTTCTTGGATATTTTACATAATAATCACGACTGAAATATATTTAAAAACCGTACCATCAAAGATGACAATGAGTTATTTTCCTTTTTATATGTGCGTGTGTTCTTGTGTTTCTTTGCACTCCTGGCCGTAACGTTGTGTTTATAGACTTGAAAATTGGCATCAGAACTCTATTAACCCCATTCTAAAAAATATTTTTATTTATTTGATAAAAAATTATTTGATTTTTTTTTTGGGGGGGGGGGGGCTTATTTTGATAGGTTTAGTAATTACATCTTCGTATCTTCCAGAATCTAAATGTTTCTAGATGTTCTGTACTAGATATTTTCAGGTTTGAATCACAACTAAATTCACCAGATATCCCACCGTCCATTCCACTCTTTAAAACAGTTCACCATGACATCTGTTCGGATAGCCATTAGGGCCTTGTTACGTTCTCCTTATTCCCGTCCACGGTCAAAAATCTCTTTTGTTATGATAGCAGGATGCTAAATCAGTCTGTGCGCCTGTCTCACTAGTCTAAGCTTAGTAAATATCATACCTTTAGGCTGAAATGAACTTTACTATATATGATAAGTTATATAATAACAGGTCTTGTTTGTCAACAGGTAGAAATCATGTCGTGTTGGGGGCGATTAATTGAAAAATTGGAAAAAGGAGTGATCATTGGATAAGTTTTTTCGCTCGCCTTTTGTTCGGTAATGATCACCAAACAAGCACAAATGCTGCTGGACACAAACTAAGGGACCAATTTAACATAAACTGACATAGCAAATTGCCCCTTCTCCAACTGAAATCTATTCATAGGGAAATTGAATATAGATAAAAAAATAACAACGTTTTCCTTAGATATAAGGAGTAAATGTTAAAAAGTTTCATCCCTGTAGCTCCATTGGCGCGACCTGTGCGTGCGATAATTACACACATACATAGCCAGGCATACAGACTAGTTAAAAAACTGAAGAAATCCACAGTTTGACAGTCTCAATATGTCATCCTATATCGAATCACTGTAGCCCCACAAATGCCCACCACGCGTCCAACCAGCCAAGTGGGCAACAGATACCTCGCCATTTGCTTCTGTGTGTGTGTGTGTGTGCGTGTGTGTGTATGTGTGTGTACCCCTAGACGCTCCTAGTCACATCTTGGGTGCTACAATCCTGAAAGTCTCCGTAAGTACAAAGAAAGATATTTTATTGGATTTATTCATCTGAGATTTATTCATTGTTTCGGTAGCAATTGTAGGCTTTAATGAGACCAGGTAGCTGGCCTGACTCCAACATCTTCCTTTTTCTCAACCGGGCTTTGGACCAACTACAACTATCATCAAGCTGTATTTTTTTCTGTCAGAGTAAATTTCTCTTAGATGGACTGCATTACAGGGATACAAGGCCCCAAGGGCCATGTCATTTACCCAATGCTAGAGTGGGTTGTATTAGTGCAGAGGAAATTTAAGCAGTCCCAATCGAAACCCGAACTCGATCGGCCGATTCCATTGTCCCTGCCGGTAACCGATACTCCACTCCGCACCACCAAACATAAGTGTGCTTACCTAAAAAAAGAACATAAGTATACTTGATGAAAAATGCAAAGGAACAGACTTTCTTAGTTCCACACCCTCGCACGCTCATGAGAAGAACTATCAGTGGTATTCAATCAGGGGGAATTCAAAATTCAAAATCTCTTGCCGGGAGTGGGGCTGGGGGATTTTATTGCTTTTCAAAGTGTGTGAATGAGCCTTGGATGTTTGTTCAAATTGTTACATCCCTGACTTGACAATTTTTTTCATAATGGAATCAGCCAAATGGAATACACTTAGCAGGAATTGGGAAGGGATTCATAAAAAAATGGGATACAATCTTATATTCACGTATTTTTAGATCTTTTTCTTCATACAATGTCGCTACCATAAATATCCAGTATCGGGTGGAGAGGGAGATGATGATGAACATTTTGATCAGGGAAGGGGGGTATTGGTCGAAAAAGGTTGAGAACCTGAGATGACAATCACAGTTGTTCATGTACACTTACATTCATACGAGACCCACTCACGCATTAATGCAAACAAGAGTACATACAAACAAGAATACGTTCATACATATATGCGCACTCAGATATGCTCGAAACGTTATTGCCGTACTAACTGACATGCGCACAAATTGATATTGTACAGGAAGCTGAACAGAGATAGATGGCGCTGTTTGTCGAATAAAAGTCTCACATTATCGTAACTGTATACTTTCTCTTCCAGTCCAGTCAACTCCTTATTCTGTCCAGATCGACGACCCCGTCAACACTATTAAAACGAATTGTATAGAGAAAAGAAAAGAAATATACAGAGAAAAAAATATACATAAAGATAAGTTTAATCACAAATATGGACGGTTCTTGCGACCAAATCTCCTACTTTTGGAAGTTGTCCTTTACCCCCACCGATAGTAAATTTGTTTTGAGACTCGAAGAACAACGAATTAACGAATCGTAAATTTATGACGTCATCGCATCAGAAGAGACCATTGCCATAGAAAACATAAATATCATAATTATCTCCAGATGCTGCAGGTTGTGTGGAGAGAAAGAAGAGAAAGAGAATATAGGTCATAGCCCAGTTTGTTCATTGCTTCTTTAATTGGGTTATAGATATAAGTGTTTATGCCTAAGAAAATTGTACGCTTGGGAAATAATGTTAATAGGCCGATGCAAAAGTACACAGCAATATATTTTGTGCAATATTAGGAAAATCTAAGAAGTGTCTTCAAAGTTTATTCAACTATTTCGTTTCCTCTGTCAACGAGGTTGGAAGAGGTATATGTACTCACTTTAGTCCACACAATATCTCCAAAACTTCTGAATGAATTTCGAAGACTTTTTGTGGAAGGTTGGGGTATGAGCCACGGAAGAAGTGATAAACTTTTGAAGCGTATCCAGGATTTTTTTTTCTGTAGACTCCCCTACATCGTGGCTATATGCCAATGCAATATCTCCAACAGTTTTCAATGAATTTCAATGAAATCTTCTGGAAGGTTAGACCATGGAGTTAGGGAGAACTGATTGAATTTGAGGGCGGATCCAGGATTTTTTCCTTCATCAGCAGACATTTTTTCACTTTCATCTCCCACATTTATGTATTCACCCATATTTACCCTCGCGATATCTCCAAAAGTTCTCAATGAATTCCAGTGGCCTTAACTGGGATAGGGGTCGTGGACGAAAGGGATAATCCATGAGTTTTTAAAACTTTTTTCACCCCTGTATCTCTGCTAAATGTGAACTGATTTTAGTCTAGTTATTTTTATAGACGATCGCTTTTGCATAGAATTTCTCTCTCTGGGTGTTTCTTAATTGAATGTACTATCAGCTATCTGTGGATGTCATTTACAAGTAAGGAAAAATTCAAAATATGGGAAAAAAGATTTCGCATGAAATTACAGAAACCAACAGCAGTCAACGTTTAAAATGTTGTCTATCCCCTCCTGATCAACACAGAACAAGGTCATTTTTGGTCAAGATAGTCACTTCCAATTAAAAAAAAATGTATTTATCATGTAACTAGAACCAGTGTTGCCAATTCAATTTTTTTCACGCTAAATCGACCGTCGAAAATCACCGAAAACCGCGAAATCGCTCTAAAACAGGTAGCTTCTTATAGCAATTTATAATACGTAAAATGTCTACATTCGCCTAAAATGGCTGGAAAATAGGTGAAAATGGTTACAATTGCAGTTTAAATTGCGCTAAAAATTGGCTAAAAATAGCGATGAAAGTTGAATTTTTGCCCTGCCAAAACAAGAAACTCGCTAAATGTGCTAGATTAGCAACACAGTCCAGAACGAAGAAATAATCGTGGTTTTAATAAGGGTCGCCTTTAACTTCTCAACTTGAATGGAAACTTTTGTGAAAGTAAATTATTTTACGAATTGCTGGAACCTGGAAGCTATTACCGCATAATACTAGTGAATAATTGGACTCGTTTGAATGCCATATTGGTAGAGAAAAGACCTTTTTCTGGACAAGGAAGTCGTCCAGTGATTATTCTACTTAACAATATCTGTTCTCTTGTTGCAAAAGCGACGAAGCAAACCATCATATGCACGTACACTCACGAGTGTGAATTGTACATATAGGTTGACGTATAATAAAAACATCTATCTTCTTATCTATGATGTTCATATTAATAACTGTATGATTCAGTAGTGAAAAGAATGAGCTTGAGTTTCTTTGTAGGGAGTGTTTGCTTATTTATTAAAAGTACGCACGATAATTCATAGCACAATATATGTCAGTATGCAAATATCATTTTCTATGAGATGTTTTCTTATCAAATGTCTATCTGGGGGAAAGGAACAAATGGCTGAATTATTTGGGGGAATGGCGTATATCCGGGCACATACATACATCATAGATAACAAATTGTCTTTCGCCAATCCACAACATCCGCTAGGACACCTGCACAAAATATGGTCACACTCCAGATTCACGCTGCGGCTGTTAACTCACAACAGGGCAGACGATAAATTTGATAACGCATGCGCAATGGCCTTATCTTGTGTGTCGTCTGATAAAAAAGAAAATGGTCTTTTGTTTCCATTGTAAATTTGTAATAAGATTCTAGCAACAACAGCCTCGAATTTTAAGGAGGTGAAATTAACAGCACCGCATCATTAATAATTACAATGGGTCATTGTTGACAGAAAAGAGAACGAGGTCATGCCAGATAGTACTTATAGCAATATCAAGAAATCAATTTGTGAATTTGAAAAAAGAAAGGATGGTAAAGGTTATGAAGGAAACGAAAGGGATGAAAGGAAGTTAAAAAGAAAAAAAAAAGGAAAGAAAAGTCAACACAAGAGGAATTAAACTAACATATTATGAAGAGAAAAGAAAAAAGAAAGAAAGAAAGAAAAAGTAAAAAAAGAAAGAAAGAAAGAAAGAAAAATAACCGCGTATAAGTGAAACGAACAGGAAGACACTGAGAGCAGCAAAAAAGGGAGAAAGAAAAACAGAGAGGACAAAGGAAGAAAGAAAGAAAGTTAACAGAGTACAAGGTATACTAAACGAAAGAAAGACAGTAAAAAAGAAAGGAAAAATAAAACCAATGGGAAATAGAAAAACAAAAGGAAAAAAAAATAATATAGTACGAGGGGAGTGGAAAGAAAGAGAAGAAAGAAAATATACTTCCACTTGAAGCTAACAAAACAAAACCAGGAAACCCTGGGAAATATTGAACATCAAAATATTTTTTCACCATACCAGGAAAATCTCAGATTCCCTCTGAAAAGAATAGAGAAAGATAAGTAAGATAATAAAGTTGGAAAAACGCAGCGTTGTTCCCGTTCAAAAACCAACAAAACTCATCAAGAAGATTCAGTGCAGCGAATGATAAATTAGAACTTATAGTTGTCTTTCTATTCTTAAATAAATGAAGAATAATAAAATAAGGTCTGATCAATCATTTTAATGAGAAAATGTAATAAAGAACACAAAGAGCATTAGAAGAAAGAAAACTACATAAAAACTACATAGAAGTTACCATGTTTAAATTAATCCTTGGGTGATGATGGCGCAATCTCTCCTATACTACATATCACCACAGAGGCAGGGATGAACCTACAAACTCATCTTCAATCGACAGACACTTACATACAAACTTGTAACAGGGTTATTCACTTCTTACTGAATTCAAATTAAAAAAAGATTTTTTGATATCCATTACGCTTAAAATTTCATTTTCAAAGTTCAGTTCGGGAGTTCGTAAAACGAGAATTCGCAAAATGGTGTATGTCCTATATTTTTGTTTTAAGCAACTGAACTTTTTCTCTGTCTGAATTTTTTTTTTGTAGATGAGGGTTTATCATTACGCACTGTTCCCCTCATCTCGGTTTATCTTTTGAACGTAACGTTTCGGTCGATGAACTCTACAGCCTTTTTCAGATAAGTCTTATAAGTGGTGATTTTTCGGAGAGAAAGATGGATCGAGATGAGGCGAACAGCCCCCCCTTTACATAATGATTAACTTTTGTTTCATAATGTTTTCACAAAAAGTCAAGGATCGTTTAAAGTCAAAATAGTTTTTGCTCACTTCACTTCTTCAGTTGTTCAAAGGCTCTTTGGTTCCGTGCAGCAGGAGAAGAAGAAAAAATAGGGGGAAAGTTGTTAATGGACAAGAAAATGAGGGAATCGACAGAACTAAGCATCGTCTAGAAATCTTTTCATCATCATCATCATCATCATCATCATCATCATCATCATCATCATCATCATCATCATCATCAGTCTTTTAACGTCCGTCGTTGGACATAGATCTTCCCCTGGATCTGCCACATTTCTCTGTAATGGGCGTCGCAGAGCCAATGTTTTCTGAATTTGTCTAGTTCATTTCTGCATTTTGTTTTTTGTCGGCCTCGATTTCGCATGGGGATTTTCGTCTCTGGGGATCCATGCAGTGAGTCGCGATGTCCATCGGTTGTCTTCCATTCTTGCAACATGACCAGCCCCTTTGCCATTTGAGTTTTCCAGTAGATTCCATGATGTCTCTGACCCCCGTTTTCTCTCTGATATATTTTGCCGTATTTGAAAGCGTTTAGATAAATGAGTATTCCCATAGCAAATGTTTTCCCCGACATTATACTACATTCGTGTGCTTGTAAAATCTACAATATCCCAGACGTACGCTCGCAGAAAGAATCTACACGGTATGCTCGGAAGATTTTAAAAGATATGCGGATAGAGAATAAAAAGTGGGTCAAGTTTAGTTTATGGGGTTGGTGGTACAACCGGATACGAAACTGTGTCAATGATGTACATAGATAACCTGAGGAGTAAAAAAGAAATGAGGAAAAAAAAAGAAAGATACTCAAATGGGACGGAGGAAAAGGGGTCCAGCAGAAAGTAAAGGTAAATAAGAGAAAGTGTTATGGGCCCTAAAGGATAATTAGAGGAAGAAATGGGTAAGTTTGAAGCAGTTTATGAAGACAGTAAGATAAGAAGGATAAAGAAAAAAATAAACAAAAACAAACAAACTAGCATTCCAAGGGAAATTATGAGTCACTGTCACCCGTTTATGCTGTGTTGGGGTTGATCAATTGAAAAGTCGGAAAAAAGTGGTGATCAATTAATAAGTTACTTCTCTCGCCTTTTGTTGGGCTGTGATTACCGAAAAAGTTATCGAAAAACAAACTTGTGACCGGAGAGAACATGAACTTCCATTGCACATTGATCCCTCAACCAGCAAAAAAAAAAAAAAAAAAAAATTGAGGGGTATTTTCAAAAACCAAAAACATTTACCCTACTCATTGAAAGTATTGTAGTTGCAAAATTTCAAGTTTTTACAATTAACAGTAAGTCTGCGTAGATACGTAGAGGGATACATCTAACTGTCAGAACATACGAATAACTTAAGCCCAGAAACAGTTATTAAATCTGTCTGTTGTGGGTAACGGTGATTAAAATAGTAATACAATGAAATACGTAGGGGAAAAGAGAAGTTATAGAAGATATATACATATTGATTGACAAGAAGAAGAAGAAGAAGAAGAAGAAGAAGAAGAAGAAGAAGAAGAAGAAGAAGAAGAAGAAGAAGAAGAAGAAGAAGAAGAACGGACGAACGAACGAACGAGAAGGGGGAATAAGAAGAATGAACGAGAATGAACGAGAAAGGAGGATAAGAAGAGGAATAAATCAACGAGGACAACAAAAGATAATCGTGAAGAAGAATAAGAAGAAGACGTGAATGAGAGGAAATGAATAATGAGTTGAAAGAAGAGTGTGAAGAAATGATCGAGAAGAAACATGAATCAGAAGAAATGAAGGCGAGAGAGAAGAAATGAGGCAGTAAAATTTTGAGAACCAAAAGAACGACAGGTCTGGTTAGTCATTAAATAGAAACGGTCCCAGGACCAACGGTTTTTTGGCAGCATGTCGTGTTTGGGCGGATCAATTAAAAAAAAAGGAAAAAAGAGAGATCAGAGAATAAGTTATTTCTTTCGCTTTTGGTGACAGTGATCGCTAAAAAAAGTCAGAGTTGAAAAAACAAAAAAACAAAAAAACAAAAAGGAAAAAACAAACAAACCCCAAAACACGGGAATGCTACCGGACACAAACTAATGGATCAATTTAACATGAACTCACATTGTAAATTGAAACTCCCCTCTGAAAACCAATTGGGGGATATAAAAAAAAATTACAACAGAAACGCCTTCTCTAGACATGATAAGGAATAAATGTTCGAATTTCAGCCGTCTAGCTCCATTGGTGAGACCTGTATACGTGGTAAATACATGCATACATTCATGCGTAGTCAACCAGTCAGCTAGACCGCCCAACAAGAACAGAAGAAACCTACGTTGACATCTTTTGGTGATAGTCTGGTTGACGGTTCATAACAGAAGAATGAAGGAAAAAATGATTGAGAGGGACCAGTACCGCAAAAATAAATAAATAAACGAGAAAAAGAAAAAGAAAAGAAGTATTGAATCAGAGAGAAGAAGACAAGAAGAAAGAGAGAAAGAAAAAATAAAATCAGTGAACAAGGAGAGAAGAAGAAGAAACAAACTAGGAAGAAGGAGAAGAAAAAGAAGTGGGGAAGAAGAAACTATAGTGGCATAACCGAACGAAGTAATGGAACATGAGCGACGATTATCGGCTGATGTACGAAATAGATAAAGGGAGTTCGTCTTGCCTGCTGTTTTGAAAGATCTTTCAGACTGCTGAAATAAGAAAGAGATCTGATAAAATATGTCTGACCGTGGATTGAATTTTCGGCTCGACGGAAGTTCGTAAATGAATGCAAATATAAGCTCTCTCTCTTACTCTTTCTCCCCATCTCTCTCTCGTCTTCTCTCTCCCCTCAATATATATATATATATATATACATACACACGCACACACACACACACACACACACACACACACACACATATATATATATATATATATATATATATATATATATATATATATATATCGCCTAACAGAAATACATACTGTAATATATCTGATAGGTTAATTATTAGTCGGGCACTAGGTTTAATTGTCACATTCTTGGCACCCCTACCACACACACACACACACACACATACACAAATATATACGTATGCATTATGCATGTACATACATGTACATACACAGTGTGCTTAAGTGTTTGATAGTAGTTTCTGTGTGTGCTTATAAGTCTGTGTATGCACGAGTATTTGATTCATATAAGTAAATGCTTACATATGTAATATTAAATATAGAATTACGAACATATCCATAAACACACAAGTATGCAATCTCTCTCTCTCTCTTGTACATATATGTTTAATAAGGCGTACGAACAGTTCAGCAGACAAGACAGTATGAATCACATTCATATATCTTATATCTTCTTATCAATTTCATCAGATACACACACACACACACACACACACACACACACGTATATGTATGCACGTATGAAGTCAACTGTCTGATGATGAAGAAGGCATTTATCTTACACAACAAACATTTCTCTATCAACATAATCTCCCTGGTGTCAATGCACTTAATTCGGTCATGAATATCGATCACATCGATCGCGCATTATACAGCGAAAATTTCAAATCAAAATTAATCTAATAACCATATATCAAGCAACGAACGGATTCATTGATCCAACCCCGTGTGCATATTTATGGGGAGGGTCATAAATGAAGGTTTAAATCTGTTTGGTTATATTTGTATATAAGTGCAAATACAGAAACAAACATACATTTAATCACAGCCTAGGTGATTAATCACTCTCTCTCTCTCTCTCTCTCTCTCTTACACATTCTTTCATTCTATCCCTCTCCCCCTTTCTCTCTCTCTATCAATCTCTCTTGTACACTCTCTCTCTCTCAACATCTTTCTTTCTTTCCCTCTCTTTTTTACATACTCCTTCACTTCATCTCTCTCTCTAATCATCTCTTTTGTACACACACTCCCTCTCTCTTTCTTTCTTTCTCTCTCTTTTGTACACACCTCGCTTTATCTCTGTCTCTCTATCCATCACTTTTGTACTCTCTCACTATCTCTCTCTCTCTTTCTCTACCTCCCCCTCTCTCTCTACACACATACATGCCATTCCCTTTTGTACATACTCTCTCTCTCTTTCACTTTCTATATACATGTCTTTTGTACACACTCTCTCTCTCAATCTCTGTATCTCTCACACACATATATACTCATAACAATGAAGTTGTAGTACAATATGACTGCCTCTATTCTACAAGAAATCGAAAATTCTCTACTCCAATATGTAAGTACGTACGTATGTATATAATACAGCAATAAAAGTACACATATGAGCTCGTGCATAACTAAGAGAGCATTTACACGAATACCTATACGCGAGGCCGAGTCCAGGACATTGACAGTCAGACTTACGTATACAACTAACATGAACAATCCATACATACATAGACTCAAGGTACGCACAGATTGTTCGAGTGTATATGCGTCCATATGTATCTATTCATATATGTATGTATGTGTGCGTATGTGTAGCATTTCCTTGATATAAGAATTTATCACATGTTTCTCTCTCTCATTTTCCTGCATTCTAAACGAACTTTTTCACCACCCACCACTTCCGGTTCCAATATAGCGTTCCTTTGCATTGGTCCATGTCTCGGGTATCTCTCTCGTCTTACTTCTTCGCCCTTCTCTCGTACATTATTATATGTTCTATTTTTCTCTCAGCAAAAAGCTTGAAAGTAGAATATCAGGTGTTTATTTTTCGACGGCACCGTTTCTTTCTGGGTTTGGTTTTCGAAAAAAAAAAAAAAAAAGAAAAGAAAAAAAATAGAAGCAATTTGATAACAACGACTAATGCTGATATGGAAAGCTGTCTACCAAAACGGGATGTATTCAAAGTTTTAGAGGATTGGTATTGGTCTGTATATCACTTTCTGAGCAGTTATCAAGATCTGTTAATATATATCTATCTGTCATCCTATGTTCATATCTATCTGTCAGACTACCAATCTATTTATCCATCTATCTTTCAGCTTATCTATCTATCTATCTATCTATCTATCTATCTATCTATCTATCTATCCGTTTGTCTATCGGTCTGCCTATCTATCTATCTATCTATCTATCTATCTATCTATCTATGTTCATATGTATGTATGTATGTATGTATGTATCTATCTATCTATCTATCTATCCATCTATCTATCTATCTATTTGACAGCTTACCTATGTTCATATCGATCTATCTGTCGGCTTATCTATCTATGTAGATATCTATCTCTTTAATTATCTATCTATTTGCCTGTACGTTTGTCTGTCGGCCTATGTATGTATGTATGTATGTATGTATGTATGTCTCTCTCTCTCTCTCTCTCTCTCTATCTATCTATCTGCCTGTCTATCTATCTATCTATTGAATGCTTCATGCAGAAATATGCTTCTAATTGTCAGTAACCCCGTTTCTCTCTTCGTACGAGTAATTATTGTTCAAGTCTTTCACTTTGGGAGATATTTATATCTTTGTTTTCCTTTTATACTTACGTAAATATACATGCTGATATGTATGTTAATCTAGATAAAACAAGGTCCATATGCTCAACGGTGCATCCGGCACCAGTAGTAGTAGTAGTAGTAGTTGTAGTAACAGGAGGGGGAGGAAGAGGAGGAAGAAGATGAAGAAGTAGAGGGAGGTAAGAATGCTTCATCCAAAGGTCTGGACCAAGTTTCATATCAACCCAGCTCGATACAACCAATGAAATTATTATTTAACATTTCTAAGTATGGAAGTAGTAGTAGGAGGAGGAAGAGAAAAACGAGGGGAAAGAGGACGACGGGGAGGAAGATGAGGATGGTTCACCGGAAGGTCTGGATCAAGTTCCTCATCAATCCAACATAATATGGCTGAGAAAATTGATGTTTGAAATATTAGGGACCGACCGACCAACTAAAAAGTGTGTTATAGAGATGCATTAGATGCATCTAAAAAGATGCATATTATTTGGAATACAGTTTTTGAGCCAGGCAGTATTGAAAGGAGGAAATGACATTCTACTTTATAGTAGAAAATCAGTGGTGTATGGCGCTTTGCATCTTTGGAGAGCTGTGAACTACAGATACAAAAAAACGTAAAAAATATTTCAATGTCAGTAAAAAGTGATGGACAGTTGACCACCTTCCCTACATTATACCAAAAAGGCCTTTTATTACCCGTTGCTTTTCACAGACACTAAAATATTTTTTGTAGCTCACAACATATATATATATATATATATATATATATATATATATATATATATATATAGAGAGAGAGAGAGAGAGAGAGAGATTGGGGGTGCGAGAGATGGGAGAGGGCAAGAGAGAAAGTACCAGGACATAAAAAGGTTGAGAACCACTTCTTTACATAATAAGCCTCGGAAGCACTTTAAACACACGATGTATATGTGTGTACCAGCACACGTATGTGAGTGTGTGCGTTAGAATTCACGTAACTCAAAGACTTCTTAGTTTATTTTATTGAGAGGTATCAGTTACAAATAAACAAAGTTAAGCCGTTCATTTCTTTGACAAGTACATTAGATAAATAGCCTTGATGTTGTTGATATTTTTAAGTGCGGCTCAGGCTACAACATTAAAACCAGTGAAGAGCCAGGCTTGCCCGAAATTGAACTGAAGTTGAGATAAGCATTAGAATCTATCAGCTATTTTTTTAATGTTTTTTGGTACTCATCATGGGAGTAATCTATCTATCTATCTATCTATCTATCTATCTATCTATCTATCTATCTATCTATCTATCTATCTATCCCAATCTCTCCATATCTATCTATCTCAGTCTCTTCATATCTATCTATGTTTAAGTCACTCTGTTCATATTTCTCTGTCTACCTCTGCCTATCTCTCTCTATATCTATCTATCTATCTATCTATCTATCTATATATGTATGTATATATATATATATATATATATATATATATATATATATATATATGAGTCTATTCATAACTATCTGTATGTGTGTGTCTGTCTCTCAATATATGTCTTTTCGTATCTATCTATCTATCTCGATCTCTTCAGATCAATCTATCAATCAATATACCACTGTCCATCCCTCTCACTCTAAATATCCACATATATATCAGTCTTATCACATCTATCAACATATCTATCTATCTATCTCAGTCTATTCGGATGAGCCTACTTCCTGTCTACAACCAGCACCATCTATCAATTTTTGGTGAATCCAGATAAAAAACAGATTAAGAATTCCATGACTGTCATTCCTTTATTTGCGTTACCAAAGAGAGCAAACTTAACGCATATGCAAAGTACGAGGCTGCTTAGGGCCTTATGGCCTCTAGGGAGACTCAGAAGGCGTTGGGGCTCTTCAAATCAAATTCTGTTGGAACGCCCCATAAAGGTTTGAGAAGTCCCTGTCATCAAAACATTCCAGTTATCAAGCAATTTCAACATTCATATTTTTGTGAGTTTTAAAACACCTTTTTTATAAGTTTTAAAGCGTTCAAGGGCCATCAATCTTTATCAGGCAAAAAAAAAGAAGAAAAAAAATGAGACAAAGAAAAACTTGACTTGTAAATTTGGCAATTTATCTGTTGATTCTTCCCTCATCGTCATGGTCTTTTTTCGTTTAAAGCGAAATTACAACTAATTGGACATCTATGTTAGCCTCAGGCAGAACTTTTAAAATCTTTTTTAAACCTTCATCCGTATATAATGTCCGTTCGGATAGTGTAATAGTTCGCACGTCTGTCCCACACGCAGACAGATCCAGGTTCGATTCCCGGTTTGGGTAAAACTCTTCAGTGGGACAAATTTACCCGTGCATTTAACTAATCGATTACGCTCCTAGCTGTGTAATTAGGGTGGAAGTATCCCCTCGGGGGATTTGCATCCTACAGAGGAGCTTGTCATATAAACTTAGAGGACTGAAGTCCTGGTCTCGGCCAAACTTGAAACTTCCAAGAATCACTCATCTGACAAAGGAAACCAGGACTTCGTCACAGATGGGCGCTTCAGCTACATCATGTCGGATCCGTACCACTCTGACCATTTTCTAGTTCCTTAGATGAGGTGTTATTACTATTATACATTGATTATTTCGAAGCAGTTTCATCATTTTGCTATTTTTCCCCTCTTTAATTGTACAGCAATATAAAATGGTTGACATTTGTTTTAATTGAAAGAGGAGCCTCCCCAACCATTTCTTGTCAGGATCTCTGAGACTAGGAATTCTTACAATCATGCAATGACGCTTTTGGACCAGTTTTCTTAAGTTCGTATGAATTTATTGAGTATAATTTTGGAAAACTTTTATGAAATTATTCCAAGCTAGAATAAGTTATAAGATACATTATAAAAGTATCTAGAATTTGCAGCCTATGTGATGTTAAGATAGATAGAAAAAAACAAAACAAATATAAATAAAAGAAAAAGAGGAGATGGTTAAATTGAGAGAGAAGATCCCATATCTTATCATTTCTAGGGGAAAAGAGGATCGTCCTTAAAACATAGTACTGATGGCTAGAATCGTTAGTTTTCAAAAATAATCAAATTTGATTGAATTATACAAAAATGAGCTTTCTAAAAAATGATAATGGGCTTTTGTTTTCATATTTATAAGAACGGAACATATTGTCCGTTGCTGAAGAGTGCGTTAGGCATGAAATGCTGTCATACACTGGGTAAATTTCAATTCATATACATACACACACAAACACACACACACACACACACACGCATACACACTTACACACACACACACACACACATATATATATATATATATATATATATATATATATATATATATATCAAAGTACAAACCAATAATTCAGAATCTGATTTGCAGTGGGTTTATTTCATGAAGTGCTCGATACATTCAACATAAAGTTAAGTTAAAGTAGAGCTTTAACGACGATGAAATCAAGGATTCGCAGCACAAACACGTTTATGTTCCTGCCCTACTGGGCTTCTTTAGGGAAGAAATATAAACGTGTTTGTGAAGCGAATCCATTATTTCATCGTGTATTTATATAAATAGTGGGGTTGTATGTGCGCGTTTTGGCATATTCATGTGTACGTGTGTTTATGTATGCATATGTGTGTGCCTTTATGTATATGTGTATGCATGTGCATATGCATGTGTGTGCATTCGTGTGCGTAGATGTGTTTGCGCGAGCATGTGAATATTCATACGCGTGCACATGCGTCTGTGTACTTTTTTGTGTGTCTGTGTGCTTTTTTGTGTGTCTGTGTACTTTTTGTGTGTGTCTGTGTGCTTTTTTTTGTGTGTCTGTGTGCTTTTCTGTGTGTCTGTGTGCTTTTTTGTGTGTCTGTGAGCTTTTTTGTGTGTGTTTGTGTGCTTTTGTGTGTGTGTCTGTGTGCCTTTTTGTGTGTCTGTGTCCTTCTTTTGTGTGTCTGTGTGCTTTTTTGTGTCTGTGTACTTTTTGCATTTGTCTGTGTGCTTTTTTTTTCGTGCGCCTGTGTGCTCATCATATCTAGTCTCATGGCCATCTCCGCCTCAGTGTTGACTATCTTTGCTTCGTTGTGTTGTGCTGTCTCGAATTTCTGTCTCATTCCCAAGCGCACCAAGCAGTCGTAGAAACCAAGTAGTCGTAAAGACCGAAGCTTAACCTTTTCAGCAGTTTCTTCTTTCTTCATTTACTCACTTCAGAGGCGTCGATTTCCTCATCATCCTTTATTTTAACCCGATTTTCTATTCTCAGCAGAGTTAACATATTCGCTATGACTTCGTCTAAGAACCACCATTTTCTTCTTCTCTCTAATGATATTGCGTAATTCTTTATCAGCTCACAGAAAGAAGGATAGGCGGCCCGAGTTCAAACTCCGAATGAAACGGTTTGCTTCAACTCTGAACTGAAGCCCTTGAGAAAGGCAAGGATCCAACCTTTCTCATTTTCAGCAGAATTTCATATTCGCCATTACTTCGTCTAGGAACCACCATTTTTTCTCCTCTCTGATAATGTTGCGTAATTCTTTACCACCTCTTAGAAAGTAGGATCGGCGAACCAAGTTCAAGCGCCGAAAAGCTTTCGCTTCGAACTCACGCTCAGGTGAAAGGCATGAATCCAACTCTTCTCACCTCCTAACTAATATCAGCAGATTGCATATTCGCCGTTGTTTCGTCTAAGAACAACCATTTTTACTGTTGTAGTAATATTGCGTAATTCCTCGTCAGCTCTCAGGAAACGGAATCGGCGAACCGAGTTCAGACTCCGAGAGCGATAATTTGCTTTCACTTAGAACTAACGCCCTTTTCAAAGGCATGAATCCAACTCTTCTAACCTTTAACTAAATATTAGTAGATTACATATTTGCCGTTGCTTCGTCCAAGAACCACCACTTTTTCTTCTATAATAATATTGCGTAATTCCATATCATCTCTCAGGAAGTAGGATTGGCGGACTGAGTTAAAAAAAACACCAAAAAACAGAACAAAGAAAGCAAAAAAGTTGGCCCACACATGAACTTCAGTAAAACGAAAATCATGTGCAATTATCATATTCAGAATAAGAACGTAACTTTCAAGATAGAAGATGCAAAACTCGGAAAGGTAGACCACTACATCTACCTCGGACAACGAATCTTCATGAGACCCTCGAAAAAGGAGGAAATCAAGCGAAGAATCACACTAAGATGGCAAGCCTTCGGCAGAGGAAGCTCAACTTTCAAGAACCAGATGATCACAATAATCCTAAAAAGAAGAGTATACAACCATTGCATTCTCCCGATAGTCACTAATGGAGCTGAAACATGGAACCTAACCAAGAGACAGAAGTATGCAATGTGCGCATGAGAGAATTAGGCTCAACCTTACATGGAGAGATCACAAGACAGCACAGTATATGAGAAGAAAACGGATGTCCGTGACATCATAGAAACTATTTAAAAAACTCAAATGGCAATGGGCAGGCCATGTTGCAAGGATGAAAGACATGGATCCTCAGAGATCACATAAGAAATCGAGGCCGACAGAACACAAGATAGAGAGATGAACTGGACACATTCAGGAAATACTGGCTCCGCGACGCCCAGGAGAGATAATTGTGGCGAATCCTGGGGAAAGGTTTATGTCGAACGACGGACGTTAAAAGACTGATGATGATTATGACAGCTCCTAGGAAGAGCCTGTGGCCAAGCAGTTAGCAGTAAGGGGAATTGAATGGACAATCTGCGTTCATCTTGCACTAATACCTTTGGGAGAGGAGGAAGAAATCCACTTTTCTCTCACCAGCTATGAACAGAATATTAAAACCAAGAAAATCCAAGTCCTCGTCTAACACTGCGAGAGGCTGAAAACGGTGGGAACGTACTCCCAAAAGGTACATAAAGGCCACGAAACCGGTTTCCGAGGTAATAAAAATGGTTAGTTCTCTTCCGAAAAGACCGAGTACGTGAATCAAGAACAAATCTGATAGGTCACTCATTAGAAACCGACATGTGTCTAAGACTTTTGGCAGCATGTTGAGGATGATCAATTGAAAATTGGGAAAATATGTCTTGCATTTTGGGCGGGGCGGGGGTAGCGACCAATAAAGTGTGGAAATAAAAAACTAAGGGATGGATTAAGTTTAAACCTTATTTCAAATTGCCCCCACCTCGCTCACACACACACACACACACACACACTAATGAAAACGAGGCAGACTGCTTTTTCTAGACATAATGGTAAATTTCTGGCTTCCATTGATGCAGCCTGCATTCACGTAGATGGATAGCCAGCCAGCCGGACCAATTCAAAAACTGAAGAAACCTATGTTGACAGTATTAGTTGATAGTTTTTCTGTATATTTATGTGCAATAACTGTTATATATATATAATATTTCCTTACACACAAATAAGGGAGAACAGACAGATATTGGTGGAGGGAAAAGGAAAGACAGCAACATAGTACAGTATTGGGAAGTACAAGAAAATGCTGGAAGGTTCCCGGCCAGACATGGTTCTATCTAATTCTGTTCATCTCTCTCTCTCTCTCTCTCTCTACATATATATATATATATATATATATATATATATATATATATTATTGTACTACAACTCTTCAGTGTGGCTATAGACTATCCATTATCCCATCCAGTACCACGAGGCAGGATCGAAACTTTCGCTTCAGACCCAGAGGCTGGTATCCTTCCACCGAACTGGATGGTCAGTGAGGTTGAATTTAGGCGATTTATTTATTTATCGTATATATTCCTCATCCACCCGTGTTCCCTTCCATATCTCAGCGCGTTCGTAGTCATCCATCCAAATCTGTTCATATCTATCTCTCAGTTAATCCATTAGTCATTCATTATCTATCTATCTATCTATCTATCTATCTATCTATCTATGATGAAGTGAGGATTTGCTACACAAACACATTCATGTTTCTACCCTACTTACACTTCTTCATTCGCCTGAAGTACCTCAAACAGGAGAGAAACATAAACGTGTTTGTGTAAGGAATCCTTACTTCATTATATTTTAAGCTATTCTCCAAATCAACTTAATCTTTAATGCTCAATGTATCGAGCACTTTTTGAAATAAACCCATCACTTATCGGATATTATATCATATTATATCATATTGTATTTCTGATTCGTATTACACAGACAGACAGACAGACAGACACACACACTCACACACACACACGTATATATATATATATATATATATATATATATATATATATATATATATATATATATATATATAAGTTTATTCATATCTATCTGTCTATCTAATTCTGTTGTCGTGTTGAGTGGCTCTGACAGCTGTAGTCAGTGCTTGATTCCAGATAAAATACCTAGATTTTGAATGCTGATTTCCTAGGTTGTCGGATTGTACTAAATTGAAAGACTGATGTGTCGTAATCCTCCTACTTCCGTTCTCCCCCCCCCATTTCATCGCGTGCTCTTTTAAGCCAAGTTTAGCAAATATCGAGCCAAGGTAAAAGCCATTATTTCAAATGCTGCTTTTGTTGGTAAGTAGGCCCTCTCTTGGGAGATAGGTATTACACGATCCTAATTCTCCGTTATTCTGGCCTTGTATAAAAATATGCCATGATTCCCAAATAAAACAATAATTTTGAATGGTGATGTTGAAGCTAGGTTGATAGGCCTTTATCCACTAGGATGATTGGCACAACACACCCTTCCTACTATGTAACAATCAGTAAGTACATTGGTGCACTTATAAAATCTGAATTCCCAATATGGTGTAAAAACCGTTTTTATTCTGCTCTGATCTAGTTATCTATCGGCGTGTAGTAGTGTTCATGAAAATACATGGGAGAATGTACACGGGGTAGAGACAGGGAGAGGGAGCTATAAGGAGAGAGAGAGAGAGAGAGAGAGAGAGAGAGAGAGAGAGAGAGAGAGAGAAAGGCAGTGCGTTTGAGAAAGAGAGAGAGAGAATTGAACGATTACGCGAGCGAATGTGTGTGCATAAGAGAGAGAGAAAAAGGTGAGGATGGGGGGTGAGAAAGTGATCAAGGTGGAAAGAGAGAGAGAGAGAGAAAGAGAGAGAGAGAGAGAGAGAGCTAAATGACATATGCTGGCAAAATGCTTTCGGTTGCAGCGTATAAACTGAGATGCACGAACTCAAGAGAAATAGATATTCTGTTGTGGGAGGAAACTCAATTCTAGAGCTGATTAAATCTATCATCACCCGACGGCTTGCCCGGTCTCGCCCTTCAACTCGCTTTCATGCGCACGCATGAGCAAAAACTGTGCTCACGTGCGCAAAATGGCCGTAGACATGCAAAAGCGCATGCGCACTCATGTCACGATAAAGATACGCCCATAGACACAATCACAAAAGTACGTACATACACTGACAAGAAGTGAGAAACGTTGAGATGCCGGTTTGAATACATGATGTGTATCAACAACGGAGTCGAATTTAACGTTGATGAGACCCGGTGCATAACATTTCTTGGGGGCCTTTCTATTTTTGAATTTAGCTATTATTTTCACACAAGTCAAAACGAAAATGAAATATTGGCGAAATGAAGATGTTTAATTCGACGTAAAGACCTTCATGCATCAATAACACATCCCCATGTAACATGATAAATCCTCAAAGAAATTGAAATGCTGCAGAACATTGAAAACTAAAAAAAATATTTTTTCAAGACATATTTTGGAGGGGGGTTCTTTGCAGCTGCACATTTTGTGCTGCCTTGGGATCAACGCACACGCCACACACACACAAATGCACTCATATATATATATATATATATATATATATATATATATATATATATATATATATACATATATATATATATATATATATAGAGAGAGAGAGAGAGAGAGAGAGAGAGAAAGAGAGAGAGAAGGAAGGAAGGAAGGAAGGGGGTAGAGAAAGAGAAAGAGAGAAATAAATTACCAGCACCATCTTTTGTATAATGTTAAGGAAATCTTACGAGTCTCTTTGGTGCAATTGTACCATGGTGGACTCCCCAAAAGTTATCTTTTCAACCGACACCGTCTGTTAGATCAATGGCATGTCAAGATGACAACTTAACCTGTTACCAAAACTATCAAGACAGGTTTCTTCCAGTTTTCAAGTTAGTCTAGCTGGCTATGCATGTATGTATCACGTGTACAGGCTGCACCAATGGAGCTAGAGGGATGAAAGTTTAGACAATTACTCTTTATTATGTCCAGAACTCCCCTTTCAATTCGTGATATAAGATCAATTGTGATATTAGATCACACTAAGATGATCCCAAAGTTCATGTCCGCTTGATTTTTCTTTAAATTCCGTTATTTTAGTGATCACTACCTAACGAAAGGCGAAAGAAGTAACTCATCTAATTTTTCTAATTGATTACCCCTATTGCGGTATTTATTAATGATTAATTCTTTTTACAGATATTTTTGGTTTTTTTTGTGGCAGGATATAGGGACGGTGGCCTCGGTGGAGTTCCACACACTCGCTCACTCGATGCTTAAACGGCAAACAAATAAAAACAAATGAATTTATTCAAAACAATAACAACACAAGCTATGTTCTTCTTTCATGAAACTTCCACATACTCGCTCACTCGATATTAAAACGGTGCACAAGTAAAAGTTGTTAGCTGTTTTTAACAATTCACAATCGGGTCCACCTTCCCTACATTCTTTCCTACATTTATAAACCAAATATGTAGTTTTAATTTAATCAAAACAATCACATAACCCAACATTTTGGATCCCCTATTATACAATTGTGCCATTAGGTTGACGTTTACTCAACTCCTTGTGGCTTATGCAATCAGTTAACGACAGTACATCATTTACAAGCTTCCAGCAAGTTTTAAAAGCTGTGAAAATGGGTTCCACATGAACTAGGGGGAAACGAATATTAGTCAGCGTTTCTTTCTCTCGACGCCCACAAAAAAATCATTTTTAGAGAAGATAGTCACTGGCAATAGCTCAAATAATTATGAATCTATTTCGAAAGTCTAAATCGAAGAAACTAAGAAAATCGCGACTAAACCCAGGAGAGCCTTCAAAATCTCAACCATAACACAATCTACGAGGGAAAAAGTTCCTTTTGTGTTTTATGGGATTCAAAAGGAATTCTCCATTAGGAATGGCTGGAAGAGGACCAAAGAGTTTCTGTGCAACGCTACAGTGAGCTATTTGTTTTTTTTGAAGATCTTTTGCTAAGTAAAGAAGTCAATCGAGGATTTCGCTTAATGACAACGCCAATCCTCGAGTTGCAAATGTTAAACCTTTTGGTCTCGGTTACCTTAGCAGTGTTAGACAGAATCAGTCACTTTGGATATACCATCAATCTTCATTGATTGGGGTGGTGAACTTAGACAAGATCTTTGTCATTTCAGCTTGTCGAAGGTCGACCAGATCGTGATTGGCCTTTCAAGTAACATTACACCACGTTTTGAACGCGAATATTATTCGTTCACTCATGTTTCAGTTGAGGCTTCTTCCTTCTACTTCGCGACAGTCTCTGTTTTATTCCACCAGCCGATACGAAAATCGCCAAACGTGCTTGGAAACACAAGAAAAAAAGCCACTGGGAACTAGTCAGTCAAACCAGAACTAAGTCCCATAGCAGACTGACTGAAAAAAGTGTCCCGTAGCGGCACAATATGTACCTGCGTCCAGTTCGCGCGCCACATCCAAATTCTGTTTCATTGCGGGGAGACTCTTTCTCATACTCTCTAACAGACGGATCCGCCCAGAGTAAACTAATTTAATAATAGTCAAATGTTTATTAAAAGAAAACAAATGATTATTGCCAAGACGAGACATAGATCTACTTTATATATAAACTTGGTATTAGAATGAACATTTCGAGGCACAGGAAAAAAAAAAGAAGAAAGCACAAGTACATGAAATGTATATAAATTCTTCATATATTACGATGATTTACCTTCTCTCTCTTTCGTTCGTACCTTTTTTATAACACGTACACACATTCTGATCCCTCTTTCTCTCGCTGCTGCTGTTACTTTTAGACAGACTCCGCCAATCAAATTTCACGCAAACTCGGTCACGTGATACCATAAACAATCTTTCTTTTCTCAGTTCTCGTCTGCTCCTTCCTTTTCCCCTTTAACCGATTTTCTCTGAAGATGCACTCAGTTTTATCAGTCTGGGGTTAACGGAAAGAGGGTGGCTAGGGTTCGATGCTTAGCGCGCTCACCGTTATTTATTTTTTATTTTGGCAGTCGGGGGTTACGAAATCCGATAATGTTGATGGTGGTATATATTTTTTATTTATATATGTATTTTGTGTGTGCTGGGTCTTAATGGATAAGGCGGCTGCTGATGCGTCGAAATCTGTTTATTTAGACTGTCATATTGTTCTAATGGTTCGTGTCAACACTACCAATATTATACCCAGGGTGTATATATATATATATATATATATATATATATATATATATATATATATATATGTGCTAGGAACCAATTCCTCACTTACCTTCTACTGACTTCCCTTCCTTCCTTCCTTCCTTCCTTCCTTCCTTCCTCCCTTCCTCCCTCCTTCCTTTCCTTCCTTCATTGTCTATCTTTCTCTTTCCTTCCTTTATAAGCTTTAGAGCATTCAATTCAGATATAATATACAAGATAATCCGTCAGCACATTCGTTTCGCTCTATTTCTATCTGTTACACACACACATATGTACCTGCCCCCACCCCACAAATGTTAGTTTAATTAAACACAGGACCAAGTGGAGGTAAATAAGAATAGGAAGATTGTGTTGTGCCAATGTTCGGAGTGGGTAGTACTAATTCAAATTTGGAAATTCGCATTCAAAATGGCGGATCTCGAAGGAGACCATAAGCTTTGGAGGGAAGGGAATATTTATTTTACCTTTTCGCAAACGTATGTGCACGTTGTCTAGATTTCTTTCCTTTCTCTCTTCCTTTCTTTCTTCTTTTCAAACTTTTCTTCTTTCTTTGCAGATTATGAATATTCATGTTTTCTTCCCACTACAAATAACGACTAACTTATCAAGCAACTATATTCTTTATTAGAAGTCATTTGCATAATTCGTTGAGACATTACCCCCTCCTCCGCTATTTTTACTGACCATCATTACCACTTACTCTTCTATTCTTACCAGCCATCATTACCACTTCCAGTGCTTTTATTACCAGCCGTCATTACCACCTCCTCCACTATTCTTACCAGGCAACATCTCCAACTCCTCCGCTATTCTTACCAGCCATCATTATCACCTCCTCTTCTATTATTACCGGCCATCATTATCACTTCCCCCGCTATCTTTACCAGCCATTATCACCCTTTCCTCCGTTATTCTTTCCAGCCATCATTACCACCTCCTCCGCTATTCTTACCAGCTATTATTACCATTTCCTCTACTATTTTACCAGCCATCATTTCCACCACCTCCACTATTCTTACCAGTCATCATTACCACTTCCTCCGTTAGTCTTCCCAGCCATCATTACCACTTCTTCTATTCTTACCACCTCCTCCACCATTCTTACCAGCCATTATCACCCCCTCCTCCACTATTATTACCAGCCATCATTTCTACCTCCTCTTCTTATCATGGCATAAATATCTACTTACAAGTAAATCTCATACGCAGTAACCGTAACTAAAGCACTGAAAGCAAATGCTTTACCACAAAACTCTATACTTATTTTCCAAACAAATCAAAAAGTAAGCCAAGCAAATTAAAAAATAGGGCAGGCAAATTAAAAAAAATATGGCTACCGAAAACCGCCCTGACTTCAAATAAAAACCTGTTGTCCAACTTACCTCTGAGTTCGACTAACCCCTGTCTCCCTTATATTTATTGCAAAGCTATCTTTGACACAAGATCACATTACTTCACCACTTACAGAATCACAAGTTCATTGTCAATATCTTATGAGACAAACTAATTACTACAAGGACTCTAGCCTCATAAATTTTGCAGGAGTGCCCACAATATTTTCAAAGGAAATTTATTCAACAGATTTCTATACATAAATATTACATTGCCCGAGCAAATTAAAGAGTAAGACGCAAATTGAAAAATATGGCATACAAATTACAAAATATGGCAAGCAAGTTAAAAAGACACATGAACTGAATCAATAAACATGAATAATCAAACATATATTGTTACTGCTGTACTCAATATAAATGTTGAACTCTTAAGCAAAATTAGTTGAAACTTGTCTCTTTACATATTTTGACCAGATGATAATTAGAAACCTCCAACCATAACTGTCAACAAAACTTACAACATAGATTTCTTCAATTTTTAAGTTGGTTTGTCTGGCTGCCTGGCAATGTATGCATTACGCGTATAGGCCGCACCAATTGAGCTAGAGGGCCGGAAACTGAAACATTCACTCCTTCTTATGTCAAGAAAAAAACAAAAACAAAACAATTTTCTTTACCCCCCTCTTCAAATAGGTTTTTAAAGGGAGGTTTAATTTGCTATGTAAGTTTATGCTAAATTGGTCCAAGGTCTGTGTCCAGCACCACCCACGCTTGAATTTTGAAGATTTAGTGATCACTGCCAAACAAAAGGCGAGAGTAGTATCTTATTCATTGATCATCCCTCATCACATTTTTGATTGATCACTCCCAACACGGTATGCTGTCAAAATACGTTGGTCGAGTGACGGTCT
Organism: Thysanoteuthis rhombus; assembly: GCA_963457665.1. Taxonomy (NCBI): domain Eukaryota; kingdom Metazoa; phylum Mollusca; class Cephalopoda; order Oegopsida; family Thysanoteuthidae; genus Thysanoteuthis; species Thysanoteuthis major. The sequence goes on from OY735232.1 coordinate 29,301,258, forward strand.
CGATTGCAACCGATTTGTTTTTAGTTTTTATTCAGGTTATCAGCTTTATCACTTATTCGGATTTATTGGATTAAGGTTTTGATGTCGGCCAGGGCAATTTCAAGATTGTGTTTTTGTGATTACTTATGTTCATCAATCCAGTTCTCTTGTATTTCCAATATGATTCTCTTAATTCGTTCGGGGAAAGGAACGCTAAAAAACAGTGATACGTCGATAATCTTAAAAAATATTCTAGTATTTTGTTGTCTCTTATCAGTATGAATTTCAATGGATCATCATCATCATCATCATCATCATCATCATCATCATCATCATCATCATCATCATCATCATCATCATCATCATCATCATCATCATCAGTCTTTTAACGTCCGTCGTTAGACATAGACCTTCCCCAGGATTCGCCACTATTCTCTATCATGAGCGTCGTGGAGCCAGTACTTTCTGAATTTGTCTAGCTTGTCCCACCATCTAATATTCTGCCGGCCTCAGTTGCGCATGCGATCTCGGGGGATCCATGTCGTGAGTCGCAATGTCCATCGGTTGTCTGCCATTCTTGCAACATGGCCAGTCCACTGCCATTTGAGCTTTTTAATGGATTCTATGATGTCTCTGACTCATGTCTTTTCCCAGATTTACTGTGCTGTCTTGTGGTCCCTCCAAGTGAGTCCGCGCATAATTCTCTCATGTGCACGTTGCATAGTTCTCAATTTGTGGATCTGTCTCTTGGTTAGGTTCCATGTTTCAGCTCCACAAGTGACTATTGGAAGGATGCATTGGTTATACTCTCCTTCTTTTTAGGATTAACAGGATCTTCTTATTTTTGAAGGTTGACCTTGCTCTACCAAAGGCTTGCCATCCTTGTGTGATTCTTCGCTTGATTTCTTCTTGTTTTGAGGGTCTCATGGAGATTCGTTGTCCTAGGTAGATGAGGTGGTCTACTTTCCCCAGTTCTGTGTCTTCAATTTTGATCTCAGTGTTTTTATCTCTGATGTGGTTGTTGCACATGATCTTCGTCTTGCTGACAATACCTCTCCACAATTGGCAGAAATAACAAAATCAAGTTTTGCCAAATCAAGTTTTTTTTTCTGGCAAGACATTCTGCTAAAGTATCTATACACCTAACCAACTTTGAAATAACTTGAAGAAATCTGTTACCAGTAAGTTTATTAGTTTATCTTAAGGTAATATTTATCATATTTAATCAGAAATTTACTTCAAGATAAACTAATGAAATTTAGGTTACCAAATGAGAGTATTTTTTCAAGTTGGTCTAAACTAGATTCAGTGTACAGACCCTACAGTAAAAGGCTTATCAAAACGTATTTTTATTCTATCATTCTGTTGCCTCTAATCATAATGAGACGCAAAAGAACAATTCATTTTTATTATCAGCAGAAATAACCAAATAGAGTTTAGCCAAATCAAGTTTCAAATTTATTAGTTTATCTAGAAGTAAATTTCTGATCAAATATGATTAATATTACTTGAAGATAAACAGATAGATTTACGTGTAACAAATTAAACTTAGTGTAAAATTGGTCCAGTGTATTGATCCTACACCAGAATTTCTCGCCTAAAAGAAAGCTTTATTTAGCAAAATGCGATTTGGTTATTCCTGCTAATAACAGCTCCCCACCCCCAAGAAACAAAACAAAACAAAACAAACAAACTGTTCCATTGCATCAAATTCTGATGAGAGACAACAGGATGCTAGAATGAAAAAATACGTTTAATAATCCAGGTGAATGTAAGAGTTGAGCCAGATGGAGATATTTATTTTGACCTGTGCATATATATATATATATATATATATATATATATATATATATATATATCTGCACAGGTCAATATAAATATCTCCATCCGGCTCAACTATATATATATATATATATATATATATATATATATATATATATATATATATATATATATATATATATATATATATACATCTTCCTACTTCCTATGAACACATAGATTAATATACAATATACAACCATTTTTTGTCTTGATTCAACCTACATTTCTATGTAGATACGAATTTATGTATGTATATATGTATGTATGTATGTATGTATGTACGTACGTATGTATTTATGTATGCATGCATGTATGTATGTATGTATGAATCAATCAATCTATCTATTAAAGTCTGTTCATATCTATCCATCATTTCGTCTTACTAACTCCCCCATCTCTCTCTCTCTCTCTCTCTCTCTCTCTCTCAATCTCTCTTTCACTCTCTCTCTCTGAAGAAACAGAGGTTGCTTTCTTGTACCCAGCCAAAAAATACCGCCACTGTTACGTCAGCTGATTCTCACATCTGCTTCCTGTACAGAAGTTGAAAACAAATACAATCAAATGTTTTCGCTGTCTGCAATCTCTCCCTTTTCTAGCCGTCCGTCCCCCTGTTCCTTCCCTTTCTTACGGACCACTTGAAAACGAATGAGAAAAACTAGAAGAAAATAAAATAAATAAAATAAAATAAATAAAACAAAGCAGGAACGGGAATCTTTCTCAATCATTCCATTTATTTAACTATATCTTGGTTTTTTTGTTCGTTTTTCGTCGTTCTTTTCTTGGCCCCATTCCGCTTTTTTAGGGTTGCACAGTCGAATATTGTAATGTGGTCTACAGATGGTCCACATCTGTGCACACCCGCATATGCGAATGGATGGATTACATTCTTTTCCCTTCTTTTTTTTTGTGTGTATGAAGTGCTACCCAAAAGTTCGGGGAGCTTCAGGCGCGAAATGACTTCCTCAAATAAAGAAAAAAATGACATGAAATAAAATTCTTTATTTCCTGGTAGAGTGATTCTGGTAGATGAGTGAAATGTCTGGCGAGACACAGGGTAACTTGACAGATGAACATTTTGATCTGTCTGTTAAAATTCCCCAAACTTCTGCATCTCTCACTTTGTCTGTCTGTCAGTCTGTCTCTGTCTGCCTGCCTGTCTGTCTGTCTCTCTACATATGTATACATATATATATATATTAGGGTGTTCGAAAAGTAATTACGTATTTCCAAATCACAGTCACTGTTTTAAGACCCTTTGAATCACAGCTGACGTACAAGTCTTCAGATAAGATACTCTTCACAAATGTTTACCATTGCTTACGTAGCAGTTCTATCCTTTCGAAATCCATAAAGTAAACAATGGCGAATATGGTGCCCTTTAAAGCCTTTATCAACCTCAGGGTTAAACTTTACTCGACACAATAAACAACACACTGACGGATAGAAGAGATGATGAATTAAACCCAGACATCGTATCATAGTATCTAACCCTAGTTTTTGTCCTAGTTAGTTGTCTTGTGAATTATTGCAGTGAAATAAATAATTATTTTCGAACACGAAAATGTGTTATTACTTTCCGAACGCCAAACATATGTGTGTGTACATGTAGATACTCATCATTCCTGGTGGTTTGAGTTATCTATGAGTGGAGGATGTTTGATATCGGGGATAAAAAATTTGTAAATAGGTATACACAGAAAATTCAGCGCTTCATAGTGACTCGAGTCGGTCTGACAATTGCACAAGCATGAAACTTGAGTTACCAGGAAGTGGATACAATCTTATATATATATATATATATATATATATATATATATATATATATATATATATATACATCTCTCTCTATATATATATATATATATTGGGTAACCTACGTAAATAAGCCATGTTTCAAGAAATAAATAAGGAGTATAAAATCATATCAGTATACGATACACATAGAACCTTATATAAAATGACAAACTACTTGTATGGTAAAAACTATATAATGACGGGAGGTGGTATTTGATCAACACTGCTGGGGTGCCATGTTAATATAACTATCTTATTCTTAAAATCCCAGAAATAGTTACATGGTAAACAAGTGATGATCCCAACAAGAGACAATTATACATTGTACAATAATAACAGAGTATAGGGAAAACAGGGCAAAAACACCTTGGAAAATTACGTAAATTGCATTGAGAGGGATTGGGAAATGGGTGACTGAAGTGACACAGAAAAATCTATTGGAAAAATTTTTTTTTAATGTTTAAAGTTTAAAGCTCTAAAGCTTTTTAGACTATATATATATATATATATATATATATATATATATATATATATATATATATATAATGCAATGCTCTTCCACAGGAATAGAGCACTCTGGTGGATAGGGATTTCTGTGTAAATAAATATATCGCTTAAATTGAATTTTACTGACTGTCCAGTTCCGTTGGTAGGATATCAGTCTCCGGGTCTGAAGCAAAAGTTTCCATCCTGCCTCGTGGTACTGGATGGGATAATGGAAAGTCTATAGCCACATTGAAGAGATGTAATCCATCGAAACAGCTGTCTGTGGATCTCCTAGTCACAGACAGAAAAAGTTCTTTTCTGATAAAATAAATAATATTTTGATTTAATTTGTTCTTAGTAAGTAATGCAATGTTTTTAATGGTATATTTGAATGAATAAAAGTTGTTTGGGATTTATTTCTAATAATTTACCACTTCGTTTCGTTGAGCTTTTAAAGCGAGGTACTGAAGTAATAGTTTAATTTGATTTAAAGTAATGATAAAATGAGTAATATTTCAGGACAATTTTTTACAACTTAAATAAGTATTATCTTAATCTATACTAATAAGTGAGTATTATTCATAAGTAATCGTTACAAAGTATGCTGAACTCACATGGATTTAATATACTTTTGAATTGAAAAGATATCTTTTATTTATCCAACCTATACTAATGAAATAATTTTTTTTTTAAATGGAATAAGCAACATTTTAATGAAGTAAATGAGTTTGCGATTATGATAGGCATTATTCAACTTCATCGAACTTGTATCTCGCTTTCAAAACAGGAAAAAAATCACAAAACAACGTTTATTCATTCTAATTTACAAAAAAAAAATGCATCACTTAATTAGCACTAATTCAATTGAAATATGTCATAATTTAATAGAAAAAGAGAGGTTTTCTCAAGGCAACTTTATCGAGGAAGTATCTTGCTGTCAAAATCGAAACAAAAATAAATGGTAAATAAATAAAAAAATAAATCACAAAACAAACTTTATTCATTCAAATTCACTAATAGAAACATTAAATTACTTAATTAGTACAAATTGAATTAAAATATTTCTTATTTCATATAAAAAAAAGTTTTCGCCAGTGGTTTAAAGTCCTGTGATTTTATGCCCGGTTACGTTTCATAGCTGGCTCAAAGTGCCACCCACATTGTGACTTCAAATTGTAAATATATACAAATGAATAAATGAATCCAGTAAATCATACAGTGAGAGAAAATGTAGAGTTGATTAACGAAATCCATAATTGTAATTAGACTAAAAAAATTGGTTCATAATTTTCTTCAATTTCTTTAAATAATTGATAGCAAAAAGATTATGACGAAAAAATTATTAATCACAAGTTATATACGTTTATTACGACACATGTCACTTTTTGTCAAAGGTTTGTAGTAGTTGCTATGCTATAAATACACATGCAATCATGATTTCCCTAAACTTCTTACGTTTTGTTCATATTGTTCTGCGTATTTTCTATGATGCAATTTTTCGTGGTACTCATCTTCAGAAAAGTAATGGAGATACAAGAGGTTGTCAGTTACTCACGCACACACGCACTTATATATAAAAGGTTATCTGTTATATATGTGTATGTATACATCAATATATATGTATATAACAATATATAAACAGACAGACAGACAGACAGACACACACACACACACACACACACACACATATATATATATATATATATATATATATATATATATATTCATATATATTATGTACTTTTCGGAAAAAGCCAGAACTTGCAAAAGGTCGAAATGAACTAAAGAAATCTCATTGGTACACAAAAGTCTTCTGAATTGCTATTTCACTTCATAACATACATACCTTGTACAAATCAGGGATGCAATATAATAGAATACAATGCAATATACGATGTATGTAAGATCCTACCACCTAGTATAGTAGACACCACCAAAGTCTTAAACAGGGATTTAAAATACACCGAATCATTCGCCTGAGGAAGCCCAAACATGGCAGAAACATAAACGTGTCTGTGTAACGAATCCTTATTCAATTATATATATATATATATATATATATATGTGTGTGTGTGTATATATATATATGTATGTGTGTGTGTGTGTGTGTGTGTGTATGTGTGTGTGTGTATGTGTGTGTGATACATTTACCATGTAACTATCATTTTGAAAAATGTTTCTATATGATATAATCCAATCAGTGATCATTCTGTTAAATAAGATATTTCCATTTCTTTATATATATATATATATATATATATATATATATATATATATATATATATATATATATACATATATATATATATATACATATATATATATATATATATATCCAAAATGGAAGATTAGGCTACACACAAACACGCAGACGCACACACACACACACACACACACACACACACACACATATATATATATATATATATATATATATATATATATATAATAATTCAATAATTGTGTCATCCACAGACAACTGTTTTGTTGTATTACAACTCATCAGTGTGGATATAGACAATCCATATATATATATATATATATATATATATATATATATATATATATATATATATATCCGATAAGGAAGATCAGGCCACACACACACACACACACACACACATATATATATATATAAATCTATATATATATATATATATATATATATATATATATATATATATATATATATATATATATATATATATATGTGTGTATAGCCATCATGGAAGATTAAACTTAACTTAGATACCAATGACGAAGGAGCATCTGTCACAGGGTTACGCATTCTTCAACGCAACGGAGGAAGCGTTTTAAAGAGACTCATTTCGACCAGTGAAGAAAATTTACCGTAAATCACTCAAGCACAATTCAAACCTGAAACATGATAATTGCTGGTCCACTCTCTAGTTATATGAAGATCCCTTAACGTTTTGTAATTTCTCGTTTGCCAAGCGGTTACCAACACGGAAAATGGAATCTGCAAGCCAGGTTCAAACTCTGAGTGAGATCTGCGTTTACACAGCAACGATTCGCTCAGGAATGGCTTGCATCCATCTCATCTCCTCTGAGTAATATGTATGATAGTGAGTGACACCACTTCAGGCGCTTGTTGCCTCTTAGTAAATTTCACGTGTGGCAAACTTTTAAAAAACTTCAAAGTTTTGTCGGGACAGCGAAACTTGTGATGTGTGACGCCCAGATAGGGAAGGCTGGAGCAGTAGCCAGCATAAGAACACACTTTTTTAAAAACTTTATCTAACGTTCTTGTATATACGAAAAAAATCACACGATCAGTCAAGACTTTTCTAATATCTGAGATCCAGATGTGTTTTCTAAAGCAGAAGAGCTATCCTTAAAAATGGCTGACCGATCAAACATGGCGTTAAGGTTATTCTGGGGACGAGATAACACATTGTTGTTAAGGGAAACCTTTTAACAGAAAAATCACTCAGTCTAATTAAATTTTTTTCCTCGGTTACCTCCCCTGACACACCAGCTTAATGGATTCAAGTGTGATACAAACCGGATATTTTTTTTTATAAATCTTATCGGAAGGTATCCTAGAACTAAATGGGTTGGCGGCAAAATCTCGTCCTATCGCGAGATTTGGCAGTTTGGGAACGAAAGAAAAGAGATAATTAAACAAAGAATATGTGTAAAACACAAAGTAGGAAAGCGGTTGGTTAGATAAAAGATCTGGAGTTTTGAAGGGAGTGTAAAATAATGAACTTTACTTAGATAAAGGTTGAATGGAGAATAGAAAAAATGAAGTGAATCTGTTCTCGCTAAAGAAGAAAGATATGCAATCAAATATAAATGTGATTAGCAAATTTCGTAAGTAGGTTATGTTTATTTCTGGCACAAGACCACAAGTTGCTGATGCTAACTAGTGGTCAAAAGTGGCCAACTCTCTAAGAAAGGATGGCAAATCATCCATCTTTCGGATAGATCTTGCTGACTCCCCTGCTAGTTTGTCAATAAAACTCTCCGATAGCTGGCCATAAAAAAAATCATGCCATAAAAAAGATTAGCCGATTTTATTTTATTTTACAGCTAACTCAAAACATGTTTCTAATATTTAGAATTAGCTAAAAATGGGGACGATTTCCCCATTCGAGCCATCTTGAAGGTCAGTTAACTCAAATCAAATTATACAGGGAAAATTTTTTTTTAAATAATTCTCATTATTTTTTTTTACTTGAGATCAATAAACTGATTTTAATCGAAACTTTTGCTTTGAAGTCAGATTCTGAATTCGTTTTAGCAAATGTACTATGAATCGGTAAGTTCAAAAAGTAAATGTACTATTTTTATTACTCATTTGTTCAGGAATCTTTGTATTGAGTTATTTTCTTCGATAACTTGGATTCAAATGGGTGCAATACATCTTTAGCCATAAAGTTAGCCGAAAGTGGAGAGGATTTAGCCAATTTAAGCCAAATTTTGAAGCAGAAGAAAATCGAGTTTGAGTTGGCCCCACTTTCGTCAAATATTGATATTTTTCTGCACTTCTTAAATCCGATGATTCGGTTTCAATCGGTGCTCCCAGTGTGACCTATCATTGCAGACGAGAACATTTATCGCCTCTGAAAATGATGTTTTTTTCTTTATCAACCATAGAGCAAAGCGTGAAAGTACTAGAGGATGACTGCGACAGCTATCCATACTAGTGAGTTACTTCGCAAATATTGGTCCAAGCGTTGAGAAGAAAAAAAAAAACAACCTTTGCCTAATATCAGAGTTTTCCTTCATAGAGACGAGATTATGCCTAAGTGTATCGCCGGTCAACTCATTAACTGTGGCACGTGGCAACAGTAGTTATCCATGCAAGACAAAAGCTCTTGTCCCATGCAAGATAATCCACTGCAAGTTATCCATTGCAAGATAAAAGCCCCGACTCACAGATAGAACTCAGTTGCCATTAATCACAATAAAACGGGAAATTCATTGAATTAGTCCCAGAACAGCTATGACGGAACTTCCCGTTAAGCGTCAAGCCTCTTATACAGAGGTTCCCAAACTTATCCTCTCATGGAACCCTGACACGATTTTCCAAAAATTATGGAACTCATACCTATATTAAATAGTCTAACCCTCGACCCTTACTTACCCCCCCAAAAAAAAAACAAAATATAAAACGAAGCAAAAATGGTTGTAGAGACAGAATTAATTCATATAAAAAATGAATGAAGCATTAAAAAAGATTTTTAAAAACCCCAACAACTCTGTCTTCAATCGTTATAAATTTGTTATTGTTCAGAAAAAAAAATTATTTAATGCAGATCAATGTTCAATTTTTATTGAAGGACAGTCTTATCCTACAGAGCCCCCGAATGTTTTCGCGGAACCCTGGGTTTCCATTGAACCCACTCTCGGCGATTCCGTTGTTCAAACGAACCAGCGAAACTCCTTAAAGAAAGGATCATGGCCATAGAAATGAATCCATGTGAAGATGTTTGGTTAAAGGACTTGAGGGTCTTGAAGGTGTGTATCGCAATAAGTGGGAGTAACTTGAAGTCGGATTAGGTTAGACTGACACAGACAGAAAAATCATTTGATGGGAAAGATGTTGAAGATAAATATAGATAAGAGTAACTGAAGTAGACAACAAATATACTTAGCTTCTTTCTTTCTTTCTTTATTTCCTCTTCATATGGTCCTTCTTCTTTGTTTGCTTTCTTTTTATTCCCTTCTTTCTTTCTTTCTTTCTTTCTTTCTTTCTTTCTTTCTTTTTCATGCAGTCTTTCTTTTTTACTTGCTTTCTTTTTTTATTCCTTTCTTTCTTTTTTCTATCCTCCTTTCCTTTTTCTTCTTTTCTTTCTTTTATCCATTTTCACGCTGTATTTTTTTTTTTGCTTTCTTTTTTCTTCCTTTCTTTCTTTTTTTCTTCCTTTCTTTCTCTGTTATGGTTTCTTACATTTTCCTTTTTTTTCTTTTCTGTTTCTTTTCTGTTTTCTTTCTTTCTTTGGTACTTTCTTTATTTCCCCTTCGTTCTTATTTCTTTCGCTCTTTCTCTCTCTCTTTCCTTTCTTTCGTTCTTTCTTTCTTTCTTTCTTCTTCCGTTTCTTTCTTTCCTCATCTATTTATCTCCCTTTCTTTCTTTCTTTCTTTCTATCGTTCTCTTCATGTTCTACCCCTTTCTTTCTTTCTTTCTTTCTTTCTTTCTTTCTTTCTTTCTTTCTCCAGAGAACGTAACATTACATCTCTTGCAGAAGACATATCCCTGCAACTCATCGACCAGAGAGACTCCATGCTTCCAGATTTTCGACACGCACCAACTACTCAACACTGTTTGATACAACTGAAAGCGGCAATTGTTTCTTTTACTGATAAGAATAAACATAAGAAGATGTATTTTTTGTTATTTCTTATCTTAGAAACTCATAATTCAGCTGTCGGACTCCATCTTGGAACTAAATAATATCTCTCCCACTACACTTGAAGAAATGTAAGTGTTCGTATGAACTGTGATTACTCTACAAACTGACCATTGCACGAAGTTGACATTCGCCAGGTATATTTGTCAGCACACAGGATAGTCGAGTTTGATGTTGTTTGGGTTAGCGGTTCTCGAGAAGTCTAATACAAGAGAATAAAAAAAATATTGATAATCTTTCTTCATACTTTCTATGAGTTATTTCCCTTGACTTCTGCTCTCTAGAATTATTTACATTTCGATTTAAAAGATTTAAATTTGCAACCCTGGAAAGAACTAACAAAATACTTTGAAGCCGTAATTTCGTACGGCAGACATAAAATTATTTTACCTGGCAATTATTGCAGAATGCTCAACACAATAATAAAGTCCGGACCCCTTCGAAACATGCACCTTTGGAATAGGCACTGTCGTAGTAATACTAATTTGGTCCAAGTCTGGGCTTAGAGACCCATTTCCCTTTCAATTCCTGATTAATTTTTCCCCCTTTTCATGGTGTAAGTTAGAGATAAAAACCAATTAAATCCTGTCAAGGCTGTCAATGAGGTTAACAGTTTTTGCTCTTACTGACTGCACAGGTAAAGCACTCACTCATCTACTCTCCTCTTCGTCAGCTATCACGGCATGCCATTGACGAGAAATTTTCGATGTGACCGAGTGCAGGGAGAAGTGTATTCATGCCTATCCTAAGGGCATTGGTACGAAGTGAACATTATCAGTCGACGAATAAGTTCAACATGATATCAGATAATTGCAATGTATATACAATCTGTTCCATCATACGTTTCGTTAGAATGAAAATACGTTAAGTGAATAATAAAATCTACGGGAAATCAGTAATTCGTTCCAAATAAAAATACCGGACCCTTAAAACCTTAGTAATATCTTACATAATGTATAATATACTAATTAATTTTTAAATGATGTATAAGTACAAATAAATAAGTAAATAATGGTAATAATGTTAGTAATAGGCAAATGAATAATCTTTCTATATCTTATTCATCATCATCATCATCATCATCATCATTAGTCTTTTAACGTCCGTTGTTGGACATAGACCTTCCTTGGGATTCGCCACACTTTTCTATCATGGGCGTCGCGGAGCCAGTAATTTCTGATTATGATTCACCAAATGACCGCCCGTCTATTCGTCTGAAAACAAGCGCCAAGATACTAGACATAAATTCTTTGCACAAAGAGCTGTTGTCAACAATTGAGGGGAAAAAATGATGGATTAAGATCTAGGGAAAGATGGAAATTATAACGGTGAACAGATTAAAAAATGACAATTACAAAACCAACAAAAAAAAAAAACCAGCAACAAAATAAAAACTTATGAAAAGAAACAAATAACAAAACTCTCAGACAGAAAGCGAGATAAAAGCACAAATATTTGCATAAAGAATTTACTCGCTATATATCCCATCTTCTATCTTATCTTATAAATCTGGATAATTATAACTGAAATGTAGAAGATTCTGGATAATTTCATGAATGTTCGTAGCTGTTATTCTTCGCAAATTGAATTTTTTTTTCTTTTTTTTTCTTCGGTACAATAGGGATTTCTCACAAAGTAAAAATTAGAGTCCTTCGATATGAGAGATATCAATGTGCATAAAAAGTGTGTAAGAAGTAAAGATATCAAACTCTCGTTTGGCGTGTCGTCTGTTCCCTGACACGAGACTGACAACTTACAAAGATGTTAAAAAAGCATTACGAGAATTATAAGCGTATTTAATCAGGCAATTCGAAATTCAAGCGCTCAAGTTAGAAGTTTTGAATTGTAGCATTTGTCCGTGTCTTCAACTGGGCACATCATATAAAAACATCCATCATCTTCAAAGCATACCAAGCTCTTTCATCTCATGAAAAAAAAAAAAAAAAATAGTGTATCACATCTATTACTAAGTCTCTAGGGGACGGCCTTCCTTACTTAGCACAAAGGATAGTAGCAGCAATATTCTTACGCGATGTCTCACGCTCTTATGTTAGCATATATATATATATATATATATATATATATATATATATATATATATATAGTCTAGAAAACCTTAAAGCTTTACACACACACACACACACACACACACACACACACACACACATATATATATATATATATGTATATATATATATATATATATATATATATATATATGTATATATATATATACACATATATATTGTTGTGGTTCTTCGGCTCTTTTTCGGAAGACAATGGAGCGTGTGCCAAGGATAAGTCTATGGTTAAGCTGCGGCTTATACATAAATGATTTATAAATACACATATGTGTATGTGTGTGTACATGTATGTGCATGCATCTGTTTGTCCGTCTGCGGGTGTCTATGTATATGTACGTGTGTGTGTGTGTGTGTGTGCTTCTATCTGTCTACCCCTGTACGCGCGTATACGTATGTGCGAGTGCGCGCACATGCATGTGTATGTATGTGTGTATGTGTGTATGTATATGTATGTGTATGTGTGCGTGTAGTGTGTACTCCAAGCGCTCCTGCCACCTCCGACCACCACTACCCCCTCAGTCACAAATACATTTACATGTTGAAAAAGAATTTGAAGAGAAAAAAAAAATTGTTTTTCATTCTTTGTAGCAGGAAACCATGTTCAGACGTAGATGATAGCGTGATTATTTCCTGATCATGAAATTAATCATACAATTTATACTTCCTTGGCCTCACAAGCGTACACTCACACACTCACGCACACGAATACACTCATGTACACGCTCACACATACAGACACACACATACCTGCACTCACACGCACATAAACACTCAGACTTACAGATGCCTTCCACACGTGCGCACATACACACACATACACACACATACACCTACACTGACCCACGCACACACTCCAACGCACCATTACTTACCCACAAACACACCCACACCAACATGCAAAAAACTATTTTCTTTTCTAAAGAACTCTGTGAAAGTGACAATAAAGTAGTGTTCAAGAACAGGGTAGATACAATCGGGTGGACCGTGTTCAAGAACAGGGTAGATACAATCGGGTGGACCTTGTTCAAAACCCGACTGATAAATTTCAATTTTTTTTCTCTCAACATCGTGCGCTTTCTATCTATCTATTAAGCATCCAAAATGGCTGGAAATTTGCCAGTTTTAAGAGAGGAAATATTTAAACATTTTATAAGGAGTTCCTATTTAGAATGCAGCTACAATACTAAACTGCACCCTTACTTCCTATAACCGCGTATGTGAATAGATCTTTCTCTCAGCAATGAAGCCAGTTTGGCTGTATTTTTCAAGGAACCTAACCCTAACCTAACAAAACTTGTATTTCTCAGAGCGAAAACCCCACAGTGTAACTCTACGCCTTATCCCAACCCAAGCGCAACAATGAAACATTGGCACAATTTAAATCCGATGGTTTGCCATTGATGTGCAAATAAATAACGCTAATGGACTCTCAGTTTTATGGGAAAAAATATATCCTTAAGTTGTAGAAGGGGCCTATCCAGGCCAGCAAGAGGTTTCGCGCTGGCCAGCGTCTGCCCGGGAGTGTGTACTGGTCCTCATTTGATTTTATACGTTGTTGCTAGATATGGAGTTCACTCCAGGCAACGTCTGGAACCTCATCTTATATATATATATATATATATATATATATTCCAAAATACATATATATGAATTACAAATTGTGTTATATTATATAGAAACTTATCTGAAATGATTTCCCATCGTTACACGGTTAATATATCATTCAATTTTTTCATCAGTCTTTTAACGTCCGTCGTTGGACATAGACCTTCCCCAGGATTCGCCACACTTCTCTATCATGGGCGTCGCGGAGCCAGTACTTTCTGAACTTGTCTAACTTGTCTCTCCATCTAATATTCTGTCGGTCTGGGTTGCGCATGTGATCTCAGGGGATCCATGTCATGAGCATCAATAGAATCAACATTTAAAGAAAATGGGGCAGCGGTAGGAATTGAGCCTGCCACTGATCGGTAGCCGCTTAAAATTAGCATCGTCCTAAACAACCCTCTGGTAATTCAAAGACAACATAACTGCTTTCAACCTGAATTTTCATCTCGGTCTTTTTCCGCCTCTTTCGACGCGACTGTATGTATTTGAGAAATGGATATATTTGAATAATTGAATTACATTACGTAGAAATTTATCTGAAATGATCGGGCGTAGTTACTCGGTTAATATACCACTCTATTTAGACAACGTAAATAAAATAAACAATTGAAGAGAATGGGGCTACAACAGGAATTAAACCAGCCACCGATAGATTGCCGTTTCAACGTGACGATGTTCTTGCCATTGTGCTAAAACATCTTGTAATGCCATCCTTCTCTATAATATTAATTAGTTAGGTAACTTATCCATTGTAAGCTTATGCAATGCTCTTCCATAGGAATAGAGCACTCTGGTGGATGAGGGATTTCTGTGTAAATAAATATATCGCTTAAATTCAGCCTTACTGACTGTCCAGTTCCGTAGTCCTGAAGTAGGATATCGGCCTGCAGGTTTGAAGTGAAGGTTTCAATTCTCGCAGTACTGGATGGGATAATGGAAAATCTATAGCCACACTGAAGAGATGTAATACATCGAAACAGCTGTCTGTGGATGACACAATAATATATATATATATATATATATATCATGAATAAAGAAAGACAGTTCAGATTTTGGATTTTTGCTCAGTAGGAATTATTTACGGCTGTGACTGAAACAACGGTGATGATCAGAAAATGAAGAAATGAGCCTCGAGTGGGCAAAAAGCAAAACAAAACGAAGAATTGAGGAAAAAATGGGAAAACAATCTCGGTATGGTATTTCAATGTCTAACAGGAGCACTCTTACTGGTGATTTGGGGGAAAATTATCACTACAAAAATACTATGTAATTGTTTACCCTAGGAAACAGACACTTCCCGGATTTAACAGTCATTTATTCCAATATATATATATATATATATATATATATATATATATATATATATATATATAGAGAGAGAGAGAGAGAGAGAGAGATAGAGATAGATAGATAGATAGTTAAAGAGAGAGAGAGAGTGACTGGCTAACTTACTGAATTAATGTATTGAATACCATAGTTGTGGGTAAGGAAGAAGATACGAGTGGCTTTGATAAAGGCCCTATTGTTAGGACCATAAAACTAGGTCAGAGCATTTTCAAAATGGCTTGCATATCCAACAATAATGTATTTCTTTTGTTGGTTCATACTTGGCGGGAAAATCTCCGTGCGCTTCTGGCATTGATAAGTCTCAGGCACCCAATACCTTGTCGGCGGTTTGGGATTTTTCCCGCCATATATTTATCGTATACTTAACTATATTAACATTTATTAATCTTTTATTATTCCATTACTCAATTTTATTTGTCGATTCACGCAATAATCATTATTAATTCTCTCACTTTGATAGTCATTATGCTTTTTAGGATAATCTTTTTTTTGCTAATTTCATCCTCATGTTCAAGTTGAATCCCTATCCGACCTCCGTCTAGTAAAGGTCTCTAGAAGCATAGACTGGAAGAAGGTTGTAGAATATAACGACTGAAATATTGCGGTCAAAATAACAAACATGTAGGAAATATTCGGGAAAAATCTGTGAATAATGTCATGTGATAGAAGAAAACTTCTGACTTGGGGGGTGGGAACCGTCAATGTCTCTTGGGAGAAGCCGGTGGCCTAACAGTTATGGGTATCGAGAATGGAATCAGTGAGTTCAAACTCTGGATTGGACAGCTTGCGTTCACTTCTCGCTCAGGCGCATGGGAATGACATGAATCTGATTCTTATCCCAGTCTTGGGGGAATAGTTGGGTAGTGGGAGGTGATTTGGGGCATCGTGCTAACACTTTAAACCCGTAAAACCCACAATGACGATAGAAACAATGAATTGTCTATGGATCGTTCGAGAAACGGAAACCAATGGGTTGACTCATGAGTAGCACGACTGAGTCTGAATCAATGTATTCACTCTGTTAAAAGTGGATCTGCTAATGAATCAATCTCTTCTCCCAAGCAATGGGCATGCAGCAGGGAAGATTAGGCTCTTCAGCCTTGGTTGTCAACCAATCTCGGGAAAGAATTTGGACTCAGGCCGGGAATAGTCCAAAGTCAGATATCGTGAATCACTGGCTTGGTAAAGAGGATAAAATCACTTCTATCGACAATAGTTCCTGACATTATACAAGACTTACGTCTGCCTGAACCTTGAATATCGTGTACGAGCAGGATTATTATACTTAGGGGAAGGAAATAATCTTTTACAAAAAGTCTAGAGACAAGCAACTAAATTGGTACCAGACTTGAAAACTATGCGTTATGAGGATAGGTTGAGAGAGTTAGAGCTGACATCGTTGAAAAAGAGAAGATATCAAGGAGACTTAATAGAAATATTTTAGATTATGCGTGGTATGGAATTAGTAGACACTAATACATTTTTACCATAGATACAGTCAATGGATTAACAACTTCTCGGAACTTTTGTTGGACAGTAATCATTGAAAAAAGTCTGAATTTCCAAAAATCAAACTTGAACATTGACAAACAAAAAAAAAAAAAAGGGACCAATTTAGTACGATCTTACATTGTAATTTGAACCCCCACCGAAAACCTATTATGGGGTGAATTAAAAAAACGACACCAAAAAAATCTTTTTATTTTTCATTAGACTCTATTAGGGGAGAATGTTTAAATTTTCATCACTCTAGCTCCATTGGCGTGGCAAGTACATGGATAGCCAGCCAGACCAACTAAGAGCCAAAGAAACCTATGTTGACAGTTTAGGTGACAATTTTGTCTTGTCAGTTTCTAAGAGTGGTCTAGTGTACAAGGGAATGTTATCTTCAGTAATTTTTCCCCAAGTACCAATTTTTTTTTAATTATTCAACCAAAATAGCTTTGTTTAGAACCAACATTTCCATATTTTGGTCTTAAAAGTACCAAATTACAACTCTAGGGTAAACTTGACTTTTTTTTTCAGTTGCCAAGAAAGAGAGAGATGGGAAAGGGATATGCCGTTAGAGAGGGGAAGTGACGTGCCGTTAAAAATGCCAAGAGAATTGGGGCTGAGTGTGATAGTCATCAACCCCCAAAACGCAGACGCATCTTGTTCTGTTTGATTTGCATTTTGCGAGGTGAGGAATTTAGCTCCCCCCCCCACTTTTTATATTTATTTAATTCTCTGAATACTTTCTAAATGGCTGATATCTTTTTTCCTTAGTAACATTCCTTTCCGGTTTCTTCACTTGAAAAAATTGTTAAGTCATAAGTATTTTGGATGTCATCAAGCGTCTAGGGGTATTCGTGGGTATGCAATATGCGAGCCTTACGCATACTTATACACCCTCTTCTCACCCTCATACATATGTAGGTTTATTTACTTACTTAAATACATACATACACACACATATGCGTTTATATATATATATATATATATATATATATATATATATATATATATATATATATATATATATGTATCCTTATTTTTTTAAATTCCCCAACACGAAAAAAACAAAACAAAACAAAACAATTAAAACACAAAAAGATATTGTACTATGATAGCACTCTGTAAAACGTAAAACCCTTTGAAAATCGTACATTAATTGCATTAACAGATATTTGGAAATAAATTTACTGGAATGATATAAATTAAAAAAAAAATTTTTTACATCTTTAGGGTTTGATGCTGTAAAGCTCTCTAGACTATTCCCTGTTGGATCTCTTACCTCACAGTGGCCATGGAGTTCAATAATGTTGAAGTAACCAGTATCCTGGGAACGCTTTTGATTTTTTTGTGTTTGTAAATACTACGTTGCAAAACTCGTAGTTATGAACTGAATGCTTACTGTATAATTCTACACTTACTCTCTCTCTCTCTCTCTCTGTTTATATATACATGTATATATATGTATATATATATATATATATATATATATATATATAATATATATATATATATATATATATATGTATATATATATATATGTATGTATATATATATGTGTATATATATACATGTATATATATATATGTATATATATATATATATATATATATATATATATATATATATATATAGAGAGAGAGAGAGAGAGAGAGAGAGAAAGAGAGAGACATTGATAGATTTGCAGATAGATGAATACATTTGATAGATGGATTATATATGTAGAGAGAAAGAGGAGGGGGGAAAGAGAAAGATAGATTGATTGATAGATAGAAAGATAGAAAGAAAGATTATACATAGAGAGATAGAGATACATATATATATATATTGATGAATTGATTGATTGAAAGATAGGTAGATAGAAAAATAGATGTATTTTATACACACACACACATATATGCATATGTAAAGTT
This sequence comes from Thysanoteuthis rhombus, assembly GCA_963457665.1. NCBI lineage: Eukaryota > Metazoa > Mollusca > Cephalopoda > Oegopsida > Thysanoteuthidae > Thysanoteuthis > Thysanoteuthis major. The sequence continues at coordinate 29,320,164 of OY735232.1, forward strand.
AGATTGATAGACAAATAGATATAGATACACAGATATAGATGCAGAGAGAGAGAGAGAGAGAGAGAGAGAGAGAAAAGTAGCGTGAATTGTATCTACCCATAAAACAGAATCAGTAAACCAAATTCTGGCCGGGGATCTAAGTCTTCGCTTCGCTCAAATGTCCTTGGGATATGTATGAATCCTTTTTCTCATAGTAACCGGTCCTGACAACTAATACCTTGACAGAGATCTTTCGTTAGCTAGCTAACATGGCAACATATTAATCGGATTTACTTTCGCAAAATTTGAAAATCTTTTTCGGTTTTCTTGATTTCTTCCATTTCTATATCGCCATGTTTTTACGCAAGTTAACATATGCCGTACATATCGTTGTGTAAGTCGACGACTTTAAGGGCATCAATTATTCTCCCTAATCGATCATATCAGTCACATGAACTTGACACTCTGATGGACACAATGCTGCCTTATGTTGGGGAGTCGACTTATACACGACGAATATTGGACGAAACATGAATTAACGCCTCAGTTTTTTTTTTGGGGGGGGTCGACTTATACACAGGCTTATACGGTATATGGAGGGATCAATTAGGTATCACAGTTGACAGCATGAAAAATGGACTTGGTGAACCGTGTTCAAATTCCAGTTTAGGTGTTTTGAGTTCACCTAGCAATTAGACATTTGGGAAAGGCATGAATCCACCTCCCACGGTCGGAAAGGTCAAGTAGTACCCTGTTCTACAGGAACGATGTAATCCAGTATGTGTATGTGCCATTCTGAAAACATGCATATTTGTCAAATTTCTCATAATGTGGTTTTTTTACAAAACTCTTTGAATAACTGAGTTTGTATTTACTAGAAGCTGAATGGTTACAATAGGAGAACATCTGAGAATTGCCAAGTAAACACTCACACACAAACACACTCTCTCTCTTTCTCTATCTCTTCCTCTCTCTCTTATACACACACACACACACACACACACACACACACACACACACATACACACACACACATATATATATGTATATGTATATGTTGACGAAAATGACAATTGGAAGGTGGAGAGAAAGAGTCAAGAGAGGAGTTGCATCAGGAAATTTTCATTATTCGTTTATATGCATATGTGCGTGTTTGAGGAGATTTACATTGTAGTTCTTACACGTTCTGCTGTAACCGTATTATACAGATATTATTATAATTTTGAGATGTAACACCATCTCTAGAGTTTTTCTGCTCACCTTCCAATTGTCATTTTCATCAACATTCTGTCGGATCTCTTCATACCCACAGTAAACACAAACACACTCACACACACACACACACACACACACACACACACACACACACACATACATATATATGCACACATGTGTGTGTCCACTTTCTATACATAAAATTTACAGGACAGACAAAAAAAATCATAAACGTGTTTGTGTAACGAATCCTTTACTTAATCATATTTTAAGCTCTACTCTAAATCAATTTAATGTTTAATGTTGAATGTATCGGGCACTTTGTGAAATGAACCCATCACACATCGTACAATGTATCATATCATATATTGTATTCCCGATTTGCATTATATATATGTATAAACTAGAATGTACTCGTCAGAAATTATGGTGCTATTTATGTGTGGATTAGCAGTAAGGAAGCTAAGGCTATTTTACAAGGTAATTCATTTTTAATAATTCAAATAACTTAATTTAGAGTTTTTTCGTGTCTCAATTTTAGTGAAGCTGTTTTGATGTGTGAACTGACATGAAGTTTTTATGACGTTATTCTTATTGTTATTTTATAATTGGACGGTAAATCAACCAATGAGATCATCCCATTTGAGCACAAACAAACAAACACTCATTATATGGTTAGATATTACGTACTCTTCTGTTAGACATCATGGTGAATGTGCTCCATTCACTATCTGATATAAAAGTGCGCAATGTATATATATATATATATATACATATATTATATATATGTGTGTGTGTGTATGTATCACAAATTATGTATGTGGTGTATATATATATATATATATATATATATATATATATATATATATATATTATAAGATATATTCCGTACCTATATGTTCTATTCTGAATCCCCAAATGTATACTCATTTCCACAAGATAAACAGGTTTCAATTATATATATATATATACATATATATATATATATATATATATATATATATATATATATATATATATATATATATATATATATATATATATATATATATATATATATATATGTATATATATATCATGTTTCTCAAAAACTCAACTATGTTTATGTACCAAATCCTTTGCTTTATCAAATTCTATGTTTGTGAGAAACATGATATATATATATATATATATATATATATATATATATATATATATATATATATATATATATATATATATAAACTCTGTATAAAACACGGAAAGCTCTGAACATAAGTCGATCGGAAAATAACTGACTTGCATAACATAACATCGTAAGATGGTTTGGGACTGCATAAAATTCATGAAATCTCAAAAATAAAAAAAAATCTTTATCAGCAGAAATGTGAATATTTATAAGAATATATATATATATATATATATATATATATATATATACATATATTGGTAAGCGATATATATTATATAATCTCATATCGGTACTAAAGCAGACATAAATAAAGATGGGAACAAACTGAAAAGCACATACACACCAACAGAAAAAAATTTGCCTTCTAAATAAAGACATGTTGAAATGCATTTAAAGCCGTAATCACAAACATTTTTGATGTCTACGCGAAATGAAAACTGACGGCCATAAAAAGGCAAAGTTTTTTTGCTCTCAGCATCATACCACAAATGTAGACGATTACATTTTTTTCGGAAAAAATATACTTGAATAGGCATAAAAAAATGTCTATTAAGAGATATATCCTTTCTTATCCACATGCCGACTTATTCAATTTTCAAGTCGCTTCCGTAGATGTAATGACAAACAGGCAGGCATGCGCACACGAAGAGCTTTACGTAATTGGGCATTGAAAAAAATCCTGATGGATTCACATTTTTGTATGCGCTTGTACATAGAGAGAGCGAGAACGAGAGTGACAGAGAGCCAGAGCCAGAGAGAGAGAGAGAGAGAGAGAGAGACAGACAGAGAGAGAGACACACACACACACACACACACGAACGGAAACTCAAATGACAGCTTAATGGTTTGATCCTGAAACAAGAGTTCACAGTTCAGTTGTCGAAGGAATTCTTGAGTACCGACACGTGAAATAACTTTGCCATCGTTTTTTTTTTTTTCAATGTTTTGCGATATGTCTAGACAGACTATTATCATTTTATTATCAGTTTTTTTTCTCTTCTCCGGCTTATTATAATTGCTTTTTATCCCAACATACTAGGTCGATAAAATCTTTATTATTACTATTATTTTACCACTACTGTTACTCCATCATGTAATGGTTGCCTCTTCATCTCATCACCCTTAGTCAATAATCACTTCATCATTTATATTATTTCATTATGAGTCTTACTCCATCAAGTCATTATTGCTTTTTATCTCATCATTCCGGGTCAATACATTGTTTTATTTTATTATCATTTGTCTTATCATTTTTGCCTTTAATCGCATCAGGTTTGGTCGATACACTCTTCATTATTATTACAATTATTGTATAACTAGTTTTACTCCATTTCATTATTGTTATCTTAACAATTACTGCTTTTGGTGAAGGAAGTTTGGACATTGGAGGACTGGGCCGGTTATGAGTCTTCCCAATTCAAGGGGAAAAAATCCGGTTTGGTGATTATAGTTTATAAAGCCTGAAAGATATGAGTCAACAAAGACGTTTTATCTGGTAAACATAGCTATCTGAAATGAAAAAAAAAAATGCGTATTTGCTGAATTTTGCGTTGTATAGTTTTCAACAAAGCTCATTGTATAACACGGTGAGTTAACTGAGTTGGCATTTGTTAAAAGCTGAGTTGTTACAACGGGAGAACAGTTAAGAATTGCAATTCAGATACAATGTCCATGTGTGTACGTGTATATTCGTGTGTGCATGTGCGTATGTGTATGTATGTGTATGTTTGTGTGTAAATGCGCATGTATATCTGGCCACGAATGTATTTGCAAAAGTTGTCTCGTAATAAAACTCGACTTCTTTTGCAAGCAACACCAAATCAATATACTATTAGAAACCGTAAATCAAAACTGTCACCAGAACTGTCAACATAAGTTTCTTCAGTTTTCGAATCAGTCTGGCTGACTATGAATGTGTATATCAATGTAACACGAATATAGACTGCACTAACTGGAAATATAGGTTGAACGTTTAAACGTTTATTCCTTATTATGTGGAAGAAAAGAAGGAATTTTTAGTTTTGGGAACCCCTCAAGTATGTTTTAGTCTGTGTGTGTGTGTGGGGGGGGGGGCAATTTGGGATTCAAAGTTATGCTAAATTGGTACCTTAGTCTATGTCCAGCAGCATTCATGCTTTTTTTTTTAATCCAGACTTTTTTTTGAATGATCACTGCCCGATAAAATGCGAGAGAAGTAACTTATTTATTGATCATCAATTTTTACATTTTCTTAATTGATCACCCCCAAAGAAGCCTTCAGGAAATTTAATCTAGTTGTTAACAGATGAAGGAGGTTTCTCAGCTTTACATTGTCCCAAACTTCGGCAATCACCCGAGTCAAATGCAGTTGTTCTTTGGAAAAGACCATAAAGACACTTTCAAAAGATTCGTTCTGGAATCTCGGGTCAGCTAAATTTTCGTGTCACCTGCCAAATCCATCTTTTTGGGAGAAAATCAAGGCCTGTAATATATTTGTAGAATAATAATGTTGGGGCAGGTATTGGTTGCATTTTAATTCACAGGTGTCAAAAAAAAAACAAAAAAAAACAGAATTTGGTGAAGGAAATAGTTCTGCATGGGGAGAATGGTAATGTAGGTCAGCTCAGCTCTGAAAAACCTTGAGGAAAAGAAGACTAGACTTGGCCATCAAAAGTGGTCAAGTTTCCAAAAAAATATTATGTCGATTCTCATAGGTTGAAACCGAACTATGAAATCGCCTGGAAAGAAAAACTTGAAGACAAAGCATTTTTTATTTGGTCATTCTGCTGTGAAAACTTAAAAATCAAATTTTGTATTTTGTCAGCCATAGAAGAAGAAGACCTATGAAGGATGGAGAGGGGGAAAGTAAAGCAAACAAAAAGAAATGGGAATATTACAGCTGTGGGGTTACCACTTGTCTTTCGGGCACTGAATTTTTTTATCAATTTAAAAAGATATCCCAGGGATTAAAGATGTGCCCCTCGTATTCAATATATGTCACATAAAAAGGTGCAATGGCTATGCAATAGCTTTCCCAACCTGTGTGCGGCTCCGAACACACCATATGCAATCTGTCTCCTCACCACTGAATGGGTCATCAGATTTCAAAAACGGGGCAAATATTTATATTTGTACATAGCTTGCGTGGTGCGCACAGCTTGCGTTGAAAACGCCAGGGAAATCTGAGAAGATAGCGTGCATGCTGTTCAATATAGTGTGGCAGTTTCACCAAGGGTAGCGTGTACGCTCCTATAAGAGTGAAATATCCTACTGTGGAAAAAGGTGCTTTTATTATGAAACTATGTATGAATCTTGTTGTGTTTTTTTTTAATCTATTGGTTTGCTATCGCCTTGAAAGAAACCGATATCTGAAATTGAGTGGAACTGTCACATTTTGAACTCCGACGTGGTTCTTAGCAGTCTGATGAATGATTGATAGGCTAAGTGCACACTGATAACGCAGTGTTGAAATTTTAAGCATTTAGTATATCACTTAGATTGTATGCATAGGAGGAAGTGGATAATATATCAAATCAGCTGAAGGCCTAGACCGGCAGAATTTGAAAAAATTGAACAAATAAAACTGTCGTTATTCTTTCCGACACGGACAAGTTCGCATGAACTATACGATATACCGTATATACTCATAGATGAATCTCACCGCCAGATAAGTAGCGCCCTCTTTTGGTCAATGATATTTTTGTCTGTGCCTTTGACTCGTGTATAGTAAGTAAGGTTCAATAGCTCAGCTGTGTGCGTTTCTTCATGTAAATCTTACTGGAGAAAAAACAAAAGAGCGACTCATCTTTGAGTATATACGGCCAAATCGCGATAGACACGCCGGTTCTCTCAAGATCACCGAAGTTAAGTGACGTTGAGCTTGGTCAGTACCCAGATGGTTTACCGTCTTGGGATACCAGCCACCGTATGCAGCAACAAGATTGTTCAGCGGCTGTCTTAGCCTGTGTTCTGTCGCAGATTCAAGGAACATTGCTAAGGTAAGACTGGACCGTGCATCCATTCTACACTCTGATCCATGAAGGGCATGTGAATGTATGCTCTCCTGGGAGCTGCCATACTCATATCGAGCAGCAATGATCATCACCACATATATAATGAGTATGCAGATAAAGAGGAAAGCCGTTTGATTCACAAATATATTGAGAGTACAAAGAGTGAGTAAGAGGACGAGACAGTGAGTGAAAAGAGAGACAAAGAATGTAAGAAGAGAGGGAAAAAAACAGGTTTGGTGAGTAACTCAATAGGAATTGCCACACAACTAATGTCTTTTGGCAGCATGTCATGTTAGGGGTAATCAATTAGAAAAATTGAAAAAAAGAAAAGGGCAATCAATGAAAAAGTTTAATCTCTTGCCTTTTGACAGGCAGTGATCACTAGAAAAGTCTGAATTTTCAGAAAAACAAGCCGACACAAAATTAGGGATCAATTAATCATGAACTTACATCACAAATTTACCACCTGCTCTAGAAAGGTATTGGGGGATATGTTTAAAAACTGAAAGAAACCTACTCTCGGGGATAAGCGGGGTCAGAAAAAAATGAATATTATTAAGCAGGGTTTAATGAATGGAGGAAGGGTCGGAGAATGACATGTCTAATATATTAAGTGCAAAAGTCCCTCCAATTTCGCGGACTTGGAACTCATGAATTTGAATGCTATTCGTAAATTTTCAGCCTGATTTGAGAGGATTTGTTCAGAAGCTCGAGGAAAAATGGTTTTCATAGTTGCAAAAAAAAAAACCAAACTATATTTTAATTGTCACATAAAAAAAAAATATTTACAAGGCAAAGGAACATGAGAAATGTAATTACCAGAGGGGCAGGGATAAGGTTGAAAATTTAATACCCTGAGGGTCGGGACATCTATTTTTCACCCGTGAATATGGTTGACAGTTGTGGTTGACATTTTCTTTCTTTTTTTTTTTTTTCAAAGAAACGAATTAACTTTTACAAATCAACTATAGTCTGCTTTTTGTAATAAATGGAAAAAAGAACATTGAATGTAACGGCTTTGTCACTAGTCCGGCAGGTGCAAGACATTTTAGCATTGTTTTCCCGCCAACAAGTCTTACGCAACAATGCGTTCAGCCGAGGAGAAAAAGACAAGGTGTTACGGTTACACTTTAACCCAATTCTTTGGTATGGAAAAGTCAAGGGAACTTATCGTTGCCCAGTCAGGCATTTCAACGACGACATGTCGCTAATACCTCTCCTTGTATGAATATATGCATGTATCTCTTTCACGTACAGTGTCATTATCTCTCTCTTTATTTCTCCCCCCTCTCTCTGTTTCTCTCTCTCTCTCTCTCTCTCTCTCTCTCTCTCTCTCTCTCTCTCTCTCTCTTTCACACCCTGTTTATTTGTCACTCTATTCATCTGTTTATTTTTCTCTCTGTATCTCAATCTATTCACCCCACTCTATCTCTGTATATATCTACCTGTTTCTCTCTTTCTCTTTTATCGATCTATCAATCTGTTTCTCTCTTTCTCTCTCTCTCTCTCTCTTCTCTCCCTCTATCTATCTATCTGAATAAACCGCATTATTTATTTCTTTGTATGAAATATTCTTATCACTCAGTCAATTGTAACCTACTATAATAATGGCCTGTGTGATTTTCTTGGTTTACTCTCCGTAACACCGGACCCTTTCCACACAGGGGTAAAAAAATCCTGATAAAAACACCTCTTTCGCACTATTTGAAACTTCTCAACTGACACAAATTCACAAATTTCTCTTCTTGTAATCGTTTCATGGAAATTCAACTACATTATTAGTAACTTAACTAGTATTAACTAGTTCGATATAACATTAGATTCAAGTATTAAACCCTCCTCTCTCTCTCTCTACCTACCCATTTGTCTACTAACACCTCAAACAACTATGAGCCTTTTATTCTCCAACCCGTAACGTTTTACTTTCATTGGAAGCCCTTCTTCTTTGTCGCCATTTTCTGAATTCCTCCCAGCTCAACAAAAGACGTCTATCCTTCTCCAACATTCTCTAGATGCAAATGACAATCAGCGATAAACCTTGACACGTATAAATATTCAGTCTTCCAGATAGATAGTTCCTATGACTTAAGAACACATTTATTTTATTACCTTGATGTTCTCCCTTCAATACAACAGACTATAAACACAAATATGTGAAAGACCTCTTTGTGCTCAAGATGAGCCAAACACTGGGAAGATTTTTCAAAATAATCAATCGAGCGACTCTTCCAGGTAGAACCGAATGGATACGAATAAGGTTAATCGATACTAACCGAGTTGAAATGGCTTCATCATCATCATTAATATGGATGGCTAATTTCAATATGTCAGATCCACTTTTGATCCACAAGTCGTTAGTCAAACAGAGTATTATTAAGTATACAAATGTTAAAAAAGTTTTGGGAGCAGAGATCAGTAAGTTAGCAGTACAAAGATTTTCCTGTTTTATTGAAGTCTTCCCTTACTTGTTTTAAAATTCTACCTATCTATCTATCTATCTATCTATCTATCTATCTATCAAATCACTGTTGTCCTCGCAGATAGCACACCCGATTGTCCAGCCTAATGGACCACCGATTCGTCTGTCTTTGTTTGTGTGTGTGTGTCTGACCCCGGGACCGACTGGTCATATTTTTTGGGCTACTACCCTAAAGTTTTGCATGAGTACTCCACTAAGCACCATCTAGAACATTTTCTTTTCAAAAAAAGTGCTTTGGTCATTTCAGACCATCAAAGCAACAAAGCCGATTTACATCATCATCATCATCATCATCATCATCATCATCATCATCATCATCATCAGCAGCAGCAGCAGCAGCAGCAGTCTTTTATTGTCCGTCGTTGGACATAGACCTTTCCCAGGATCCACCACAATTCTCTATCATGGGTGTCGCGGAGCCAGTATTTTCTGAATTCGTCAAGTTCATCTCTCCATTTGGTATTCTGTCGGCCTCAGTTTCGGATGTGATCCCATATTGTGAGTTGTGATGTCCATCATCGGTTGTCTACCATTCTTGCAACATGGCCTGCCCATTGCCATTTAAGTTTTTAAAAGATAGATTCTATGATGTCTTGGACTTCCGTTTTTTTCCTGATCTATTTTTCCAGATAATCTTCGATGAAAGATCCATTAGCATGTGTACACTGGTAGGCACCCTCAAAATGTTTTTCTTTTTGAAAAAGTACATTTTGGGGTCTCTGTGTCCATTTTAGTACTTATCATATACATTTTACCAGTCATGATCTTGTTCTTCTGATGGTCTAATAATCTGATATTTGACCTATAGTATCTACTGAAATTAACCACTAATATAAATAATACCATTTTCTTTATCTAACGATTTAAAATGGCCCGAAAGTGAAAACTGTCAACCAAAACTGTCAACATAGGTTTCTTCCGGTTTCGAGTTGGTGTGTTTGGCTGAGTATGTACGTATCACACGGACAGGCTGTATCAAAGGACTTTGAGGGTTGAGAGTCTAAGCATTTTCTGTTGAAGTTTCCTTCTAGGCTGATGTCTAAGCCGTTTGTAAATGTCTGTCGCCCCTCCAAAGGAGTATCCCGACAGTATGGCCTACCTAGGTAGCTTAAGAGGGGCAGTTTGGCTGACTTTGGTAGGTTTAGATTCAAGTCCCGGAACATTGCAAAGAGGCAAGGGGCTTGGGAGAAAACAGAGAAAGATAAAAAAAATATTTGAATGACTAAGAATGGTAAAGCTCGTGGTTTATCGTACCTAAGTGAGGATGCTTATGCGTAAGTTCAGCCGACGCATTCAAATTACCGTCAAAAGATTTTGAATAGTGTCATCTAAAACTGTCAA